>CM060948.1:121280502-121880502 GCA_030765055.1 Mantis religiosa | reverse complement strand
GTTTGAAACTGATATTGCATATATGGACATATTAGGTAAATATGGCCATCTGTAATTCAACTTAAGTTAATAACCAAGCAGGCCATATAGATGATGCAACAGATGCTTAGGTTTATTGAAATTCCAAATTGTGACGTAGGACCAATCAGAATTAAGTATTACGGTAACTTAGCAACCAAAACAGAAAAAAGAACCAATGATTTTATTCTTAAATTTTTTCTTCTGGTTTGAACTCTCGAAGAAGGTAGACGCGTTTTCGGTAAAAGACTTCTTGAAACTATTAGAAGTTATTGGAGTTCATCATTTATGAACGTTTAATAAACGTTTAAAATATACTTCGAAGACGCGATGCTACGATAAATAATTTAAGTAAAAAACCGTTGCATCATTTATAAATAAAAGGAGAAAATTAATATATAGTAAAGGGCTATATACATCAGTGGAAAAAGTCGCGTGTAAAGAAGAAAATGATCTCGAGAAATATAATTCCAAGTAAACTGAATTGATAGTAATTATTTTATTCCATAGTTGCCCAAAAGTGAAATCCCTTTTGCATCGATACCACGCCTGAGAAGTTTCACATCTCATCGCTCGCCGCAGCTGCCGGAGAGAGGATTTATAGAAATCTTCGAGAACTTCATCTTCACGGCTTTTAGACGAAAGGTTCATCGCTTCTACATCAAGGTAAGGTTTGGCTTCTACATGCGTCGCCACACCGAGGGAGCGCAAAACTTTTGCGCGTGTGGGGCGTAGACCTCACGAAGGGGCGAGTCCAACTTCAGATATGTCACCGCACCGTGTGATATAAATCCAACCCACAAGGAGGGGAACCGCTCCAAGTTAAAACATTCAAAAATTCAAACGTAATATAGCAAATACTTCGAAAACGACAAATGGAATAAAAGTGCCATTTAACACCAATAATAACATATGATTTAAGACTGATGTAGAAATAAACTTCTGAAGCAAAAATTAGCCAAGTTCAATAATAATTATTTCTTCATTTATATTACAATTTATTTTTTATCCAATTTCCGCCATGTTATCATGCATGAAATAGAAATACCTACAATCTGTGGGTTTCTAACGCAGAGGTTAGTAAAATATATTTGACTCTATTTACAGATATGCAGACGTGCAACATAATCATATTCCAAGACTAAATTTTATCATATGAAGCTTGCCGTCTTTATTTGCTTGTATTTCTTAATATTTACTTCTGGTGTAATTCATGCGCCATTTAAATATAATTCTTTTCGGTCCAAGCAGCCATCTCACCTTCAGTTTTTGACTGACTTGTTAACAATACCTATCAGGTGTAAGCAACGATCACCAGTTAGCAGCAGAAGCTAGCGCGCTCGACCTTCATACTCGTTTTTAACAGCTGATAGTAATTTATTTTCGGTAAATATTACTATTAGATACCAACTATCGTTGAAAAAAATAGTATGCAATTCATACGTCAAGTCCTTTGCACAAACTCGGAAGTGAAGATACTCGACGTCGCACCTATATATCAACATACATTGGCCAAAGCAAAGTACGAAAAATCGGTTTAACTCTTTAGAAGATTGAGTGAGGTTGACTGTACCATCCCTGGTGACCACCCATACTGATCATGGTTGTTCTTTTTTTTTTGTGGTTTCAGATATTCGGTTGGGAGTGTTCTTCAACCACATCACCATCTCTTTCAGCGTTGAACGACCAGATAAAGGTGTTCGGGGTGTTGCGGCTGAGCGGTGGAGCTCGGTTTCCTAACGGTTCTCCCTCATGAGGTTGAACTGCTTACAAACCCGATCTATGGATTGAGCATGTTACCCTTAAAGGGATTCGCGGGTTCGTAGCTTGTGGACGGGCTTGAGCGACATCGGATGTGTTCAATCTAAAAAGTTAGACTCCGTAAAGCTTGCCCAGATCGTCTCCCGAATCAGGTCATCCCATGCCCTCCCCCCTAGGGATCACGTTCAAGTACAATGGGCCCATTGACCTATGTGTGCTACTCTGCCTAGGTGTCGGGGCCCTCCGTGATATGCAAATATTTATTTTTACTTTTAATAATAGATACTTATACATAATCGTGATCAACGCCAGAAAACGTAGCTGTAATACCGTTTAACCTTCGGCATATTATAAAAGTATTTCCTGTACGTTAATTTGTCTTCTAGATCTTTGTTAAGTGGAGCTGAATACCTTCCGAAGTCAATGTGAAGAGGAAAAACTGGGAATAGAGGAACATAAAGAACACGAGTACAGTAAGAATTCACGCAAAGTCTACTTTTAACTACTTATGGGTATAAACACGGAGTGGGATTTGGGATTTTTAGTGTACAGTTTATGCAAGTCACAAACCGTACCATCTGCCTTAAATCCGCCACGAATACGGGGATTTGCCAATCCCGTGGGAAGTGCATTACAAATTCATTCCGCCTCTTCCAGCTATTCGGGAAGACTGGTTCTATACTCTACTCCACTTCTCTTTTTGACCGTATGTCAATTTGAGGTGGGATTCTTGCAGCAATATTAAAACTGTGTAAAGGCACGGTGCTTGATACAGATATAAGCTTGAAAATCCAATCTGAAGTGCTATATTCACATGACTTTCTCTGTCCACTACCATTTATTATATGTAACATCTCTTCTACAATATACATTTATACAAAGGTTTTATATTTATTTCTCGTTAGATAGGATATTAAAGCTTAAGAACTTATTTGTACATTTGCTTGCAACTTTGAAACGTACTGAAATTTGATATTTACCTAGCCATACAACTTGTCCGGCTATAACGGGCTATAACGCGTCATATTACCATGCTTATAGTCACAGTGACTTTACGTAGAATTAAAAGTAGTAAATACTATTCAAGCAAACTTTAATTGTAATTAAATAATTGTTCAATTAGAATTTTAGTGACACAACTTATTCGCCATAGAATGTAATACTTGACTGAAAGTGACACAAATAGATTATAGAATTAGGACATTTTAATTCAGTCCTCAAGTATGCTATTTAACTTTGCAGTTGTCAGCCATTGGTCCAAAAAACTGTAATCTTACAAGTACATTTGATTTCCAATCAAAGAATCCACTATTCCAAAATAAATAATTCAAAGTTTAGGCCTAACATCTATAATTATTATTAACTAATCCTATCAAAAACAATGAAGTTCGAGAATATTCATTGAATATTCACTGGAATATGATTTTTTTTTTTTAAGTTCAAGTGCTCCAACGTTAAGAATATCGGACGATGAATGGAATGGGTGAAATGATACTCAAATGAGTCTAGGGTCCATTGAGCGTACAGTTACCCGACATTTGTCTTTCAGGATAAGGGAAAACCCTGGGAAAACGCTTATCAAGGTAACTCACCCTGACCGAGATTCGAGCTCGGGACCTCTAGAACGTGAGGCAGACCCACTATCATCTACACTACCAAGGCGGGCATTGGAATATGAATTTGACCCTATGAGATCACACAGAAATTTGGCAAACTTAATTAAATTTAGCACAGCCGATCTAGGTTTTAGCAAACTACAATATTATAGGAACTAATCAATTACCAAATTCAAAAATTGAGACGTGAAATGAAACCTTTAAAACATACCGGGTGTGCTACTTAAAATTACCACACTGGCGTATCTTCCATGCTTAAGCATTATAAACTGCAGCCTACAAGGACGTAAGAGAGCATTTTGAGGATTAAGATTTTATGGATATGTTAAGTAAATGTATAACAATTTTCATACTTTTTCTATAATTAAGAGGAGCAGCAGCCCCTTCATGGATCCGCCTGTACGCTGACGGAATGATTGAAATCATGAAACAGTCAAATCAAATATACATATTGTTGAAGCGTTTAATAATTCATTGGTTTTTCTATAAATTATTAGACCTTTTAACTATTTTAAACATATTTAAAACAAAGACAGTTAGTACTCTGAATACTCTTAAGACAAGTTCTGGAGCTTTCTTTACTTTGTTCATAGTACTACAAAAATAACTGCAGAATAATACACAGAATTAATTATATCAAAAACATTATTCTATTCTATTGTTAATATAGGATATGTAGCCGCCACTGGAACAGACTAAAGAAACTTCGAAGATACTTCTCTCTCTCTCTCTCTCTCTCTCTCTCTCTCTCTCTCTCTCTCTCTCTCTCTCTCTCTCTCTCTCTCTCTCTCTCGATTCAATAAGCTGCTGGGACAGACAAACGCAATTTTCTTTTGTTTCTGAGTTTCCTTGTTTTAGCGCCTCTTTTTTCAAAACATTTTGTGAATCCGATCATTCCATTCCGTTTCTTTCTTATCGTTTAAGGTGCTTCTGGGCGTTGCCAGACAGGTGGCGCGGATGCTGCTCAAAGGAATAAGTACTCCCATGGACACTAGAGGGCTGCTTGGTCGACGGGCGGTTCATCGCTCTCTTTAGGTGGCTCAAGCTGCGGTCTTTAAATCTGCAAGTCTGCGTTCTCTGTGGCCTGTCTTCGTGCGACCTATAGATTTTTGTGGTTCCTTCATCACTTCCTCCTGGAGCCACAATGGATACCTATATGCAAGTTTAAGTGTGCAACGTATCCACTGTGGCCTATACCTATTAGCCACCTACTGGATTTCTGATTAATGATCATAAACAACTACACTATTATTATTATTATTCTCACCGTGTGCTAAAACAGCAATAGCGTGATTCCCTGTTTGAGAATTCCCCCAACTTTCTCACACATTGTACATACATACAGCATATTTGGAACGCACCAGTCACGTGCGGTGAACTGTTGGTCATATGGCACGATTGTTAAAAGTTCCCCTTGTATCCATTAGTAATGGTGGTCACTTCCCGAACAACAAACAGATGTCGCTCATAATTAGATTTCTAGCCCCCCTATGCTCATCATTCAATACTGCACCCATCCCATTATTGCGCAGTGATGCCATCCCTAGGGACTCTAGTTGTATTCTCCTATCACGTGGGGATTTTAGTTTGCAAGTTCTTTTCAGCTTACATATAAATCTGCTAGCATCTCGTTCTTTCGGAACCGTTGTTTTACGATAGTTGTCGTACGCCCAAACGACTTTCTCTATGCATTACAAAATAGCTGACGTTACAGCAGTAATTCTGATATGCATTATGCATTTTCGCCTAGAAAATATTTAAAATTATACAATGATTGTTCAGTTATTTGTGGAATCAACATTCAATCGCTTCAAAAGGCTATGGTTGCCGCAATTTACAGAACATAATTGTTTTGTTCCTTAACGACGTTGTCAATTTCCAATATCGTATCAGGCCAACGTGCTTCGGGATTTCGTCCCACAAGAGTTCTTTTACTTGACAGTAATTCAACTGACATGGGTCTTTCGCCTTTAAGCACAACTAAAAAGCACTAGTTTGGACCTGGCTTGAACTCACGCCCTTGGGATCAGTAGCTTAGCGCCTAACCAACTGAACCACCCAGACCGACACCCAGATTTACAGAATTATGCGAAATTCACTCAGAGAATATTCACAGATAATTCAAGATATACATTTAAATTTCCATGCCACCCTTCTAAAGCATAAGTTTCAATCTAACTCTTTAGCAAAATATGTCGAAATATTACACAGTAAAATGGTAGTTGAACTGGGGAATTTTCTTACATTTTCTGACCTGCTTAAAGTACGATATGAGTGAGAAGTTTGATATTCATCAGACTTTTCGTTTCTGATTATGGCTGTGCCGTAGCCGAGCGGTTAGACAGCTTGGCTCTCACGAAGACGGCCCGGGTTCGATTCCAGGAGACCGCATACCGAGATTTGTGGTGGACAACATGGCGCTGGGGGCGTGTTTTCTTCGAGATCTTCGGGTTACCCCGCCATCTCATTCCACCGGTGCTCCATCTTCATTTCATATATCATCAGTGTCACCGCTGCGGTGCCGTATGTAGTAAAAGCGGGCGTTAAACACTACACATTCATTCATTCGTTTATGATTATGCTGTTCATAGACCATCACAATGTATGACCCATCAACATTTTCAAGTGTATTTCTTTTTTAATTCAGAAAACCTTCTGAAGGCTTGATTCCAGTTTCATTTTATACAGAGCGCATTACTTTGTGAGTGGGAGAGAAAATAAGCAATCAAGCTCCAAGAATTAGATGGTCGGTATTACTGAAAGGATGGTGAAGCCAAATTCCTTAAGGAGTTAAGGTGGTTTTAGAAGAAGAAGTCAGAGGTAGAGCAGTAGCAGTAGCACTAAAAGAACAAGGAGAAGGAGGAAGAAAAAGAAGAACTTCACAGTTCATTCTCGAAATTTCTTACCTGCCCAACTTTATTAGGAGACGTCATCTGCTTCATACTACAGCCCACCTACAGCAAAACTTGTCAGTGGTTTGCCATCTTCTTCCAGAAACTCCTCTACCGCAAAAACATGGAAATGTCTTTAGAATTTTAAGAGCAACTTTTTTAGTTTGAAGTACTTCCACCGAACTTTCACTGTAAAGGAAAAGCGACAACACCGAGGCAAGTGAAGGTCTTGGAACACATTTAGTGTCAATTGAGAACGTCTCCAACTTCCTTGTGCTACTGTCAAGAAGTCACATTGTCTTGATGACGTACAGAGGGGGAGGAGCATATTAACAGCTGTTGCTGTGGAGATTGCTCCCTCTATTTCTTCCACTGGACAGTTTGCATCAGAAACTATTAGCTCAGGAAGCCAAATGTTAACCAAGAATTAAAAGCGCAGTAGAGTAATTGTAAGTAGTGCACAGTCATTATAAGGCTTCTGGTGACATTTCAAGTTAAAGTTGAATCACAGAGAATGCCAAAGTACACATAAGACCATTGGAGATTATGAAAATATACATTAGGAAATGTTCTGGACATTTTACGTCATGGTCTTTGAGGGTCTTTACGATCTTCGTTTTATATTATTATTTAACTTTAATTTTGCTCCACCCTTTTTTGCGTCTTTATTTAGTAATTTTCTTATATTTGCCTTGTTTACATTATATAAGGGCTTTATAAAAATTGGATATATAACTGAACTCTCGTAAGGGTAACTTTTCAAAAATGGGAAATGTTACTATTCAGCTAAGAAATGAAAGTAACTTTACATATTGTTTACTCAACTTCTTGGGGGGGGGGGGGCATGTTAGCCTCTGGTTCTCGGGGTCGTGAATTCAAACACGGTGGAGGACAATGTTCCTGTTTTTCCCCATTGGCGGAAAATTTCTTCGGACTGGAAGTAGACGCGGTGGTCCTGTGTCGTGCATGCAAAACAACCTGTGTGATAAAGATGCCTCTGAGCACAATAAAGCCGTCTTTCAGGCCCAATATAGAATGGGACACTAGCAGCCATAGCAGTTAAACAGCCTTCATAAATAAAAACTCAATGTTGTGTCCCAAACTAGGGACACGATAATTAATGTATACAGTCAGGCTATTATTGTAATTTGCCGTGAATTACGTTCAATTACAATTGTTTATTTAGCATATAAGACCATAAAAAGAGTTAGTGCCACCGTTTTTATAATACCAGTATAAAAACAATGTTTTTAACTTCCTGTTCAGATGCTTCAAACGAGAAATGGAACAAATATACTTTGAACGAATTTGTTAAATCATCTCAACATACTTACACCTATCTTCTCTACTTGTATAGCAGTTGTATTCATGTATAAAGGAATATACGATTTTGTACACTAATTTTAATAAACTAAAAACTCAGCTTTATGTAACGCGTTGTTATTATTATGACGCTGCTTTATTTTTTTACTCATTTCAAGAGTTTTTTTTTTAATGTTTGATTATTAAATTCCAAGCCCTGGTCTTGGTAAATGTTCTTTTAGGCCCTATCGTACCTTCAAACTCCACTTCTTAGGAGCGATCGCTGCTTCGGAGAACTTATTATTCGAGTAGCTTTGTCCATCTACGCAGTCGTCGCAAGTATAGAATCGAATTTACTGACATATTTGGTATAAATCGAAATAAATAAAAGGTAAATTAGATAATGAGTCTTCGAATAGAAGTTGCGGCTTAATATTTCCATTATAATTTAGATAATTTCAAGTGTTCTAATGAAGGTCATCAACTGGTTTTGAAAAATGTTGTTAGCGAAATAATAAATATTTCTACTGCATAATTTCATTGTTATATTCGAATATTGACTTATATGGGTTAATTAAACGAGGATGTCCGTATGAGAGCAGTTCAACGTTGTGCTTAATTTATTTTAATGTACTTAAGTGAACTAAGTCCAGTAAGTTACTGTGAAAACCCACAATTTTGTGATATAACTTCAGAGGCTATGCCACAGCAAATTATTGCTTTTTCAATTGATACTTCTGCTTCGAACTTGGTTGAAATACTGTATGTGTCGAATAGAAAAGCTAATGGTTTAGCCATGAAGTTCTGCCATTGTTCTGTCTTTTTCTTTAAGTGAAAGTTTTTCGTGCAAAATAAAATGTTTGGCCTTGAGTTTTATGCTGTCCAATAGAGAATTATACACAAAATAAGTACCTATATTTACTTTTTGTATGCTTATACACTTTTTGTTATTTTCAGGGCAATAAACATTCAAAAAGTAAACACACAGTTTTGTATAGCATATAATTCTCTAACGAATAACAGAAACGCACTGCTAAAACATTTTGTATTGCAGGCAAAACGCTCACTTAAGAAAAATCGGAACTGATATGCCAACCCATTAAAGTGCTTTATTAAGGGGCACATAGAATTAAAATATGATTCTGTTAAATGGTACAGATGAACTACGAATTTGCTTTTGCTATAATTTCAAGCGAAATGCGATAATATATCGTGCAATTTAATTATCTTAATCCATCAAGTTGGCACTAATATATAAGTGGGATTCAGTGGTCCACATCGCTTATCGGATTGTTGGATGGTTATACGCGCACATTTCCTTATTGGTAAAATCAGAGGAAGGCATGATGGCAACCTAACGACAAAACAAACCACGTTCATTATTTCGGCCAAAAGATTTGCTAGAGACTGCAACTACACCTCATAGAATTCGTTCTCTAATCTGAAAAATGCATAAAGTCTTTAAAGAGATAAAAAACATACGTAAGTAGTGCCGACACACACACACACACACACACACACACACACACACACACACACACACACACACACACACACACACACAAATATCTGCTGTATTAAATTCACACGACTTTCTCTGCTCGATATTATCGGTTTCTATATTGCTTCTACAAATTCTTCTATCTACTTCATTTTAATCACGAATAACCTTTGACAGACAGTTACAATACACATTTCGTTACAGATACAAAGGGAATACTGATAGTTAATTTTTTAAGAACTGGGCACTATATGCTGACCTTAAAGATCCATAATCTTTCCACACAATCGCGAGAAATAACTGATTATCAAAGCATATTAAATGAATGAAGTATTGAAGAATTTGCACCATTAAAACGTATTTGTACCACAGAAACGTATTTTAAATAAAGTGTACTTTAAACAGAACTACATATTTACGTAGCAGGTTTTAGGCTTTAACGTAACGTTTACCACTAATACAAAAGTATACAAGTTTCTTTCCAATGAAGGGTTTTCGAAAGCTTTTCCTACAAAATTCAAAATAGGTATACATTTAGTTTTATGTAAACATGTTTAATATATAACATGTTAAACAAAACCATTAAGAGCCATTTTTAAGAAAATAATTTGCAAAAGTTTTCCATGTAAACAGTGATTAGGTTTAGGAGATTTTCTTGGAAACCTTTATGTCATATATTTGGGAAAAGATTAACAACAGAAGTTTGATATTTTCGGTATTCTCGTGTTTGAAATATGCTTGTCCAACACTCACAAATATTTTTATAAATACGTTTTTGAAGTTTTGTTCCGGAAGCCTGTAAACATGTATTTCCGGTGAAATTTAGAATATAATTTTGGGTGGAATACAACACCATTTCTACCTGCTATTTATGTTGTAGAGAGTGTAACAATTCTATAGCCTTAGTCTAAATTAACACGCGAACTCGAACACAATTTCAGGATATAACAAATCGACTGTGAGATATTCGCCACTGGTTACCGAATCATCATGGCACTAAGCACATTCCACTAAGCTAGTTTACACGGTCACGCTGTCCTCCTCTCATCTCAGTCAGCTAATTACATCTCTACATAAGCTAATCCCAAACAATGCGCAAGGACTTTGAATAACGAGTTTGGGGTGAGATCCTCCCTCTTCACGTGCAGGGGAAAAAAGAGGTAATTAACGGCAAGTGCAATCTGCTGTAGTAACTAGCAAACCATCGCCTCTTTTAAACGTTATTAAAATTATTAAACACAGCGAGAGTGATTAATATTTCGACTGCTCGCATAAAAAAGAGGGGCAATATAGGTACATCACTCATTTGTTTCTACAGATGTTTGCATTTGTTTTATTGCACTACCAACTCTGGGGATTATGACGTCCCTTGAACGAACAATTGTGAATCGGTATTACCTAGTCAACGGAATATACCATGCGATTTTGGTCCAAATTATCCACAGAACTCCACAAACACGCTCACATTATAACAGTAAATACCGCAATGCTACTTAGCGTAACGTATGCCTTTCTCTGTCGTTAATAATATCAGTTATCATTTAATTTCATGTACCTATAATCAGTGTCAATCCGCTGTGTTGTTTAATGCAATAAGAACGAGCGTTAACCTTATTGAATAATAATAATAATAATAATAATAATAATAATAATAATAATAATAATAATAATAATAATAATAATAATAATAATAATAATAATAATAATAATAATAATAATAATAATAATAATAATAATAATAATAATAATAATAATAATAATAATAATAATAATAATAATAATAATAATAATAATAATAATAATAATAATAATAATAATAATAATAATAATAAAGCTTTAAACCTTTTAGTTTGTTATAAACTCAAATACGTTGTATTATTTTGTTTTGCCCAATTTCTTGTTAAGCAGTATACATATTGTTATTTCATAAAAGATCATACGTACCAGTAGTAAATAACAAGATACATGTTGATAACGCAGTGATTGAAATCACATATCTAGGTTTGATTCTAGACAGTATCCTTACATGGAAGGACCATATTATGCGTGTAAAAAATAAGATTCTTCCTGTATTAGCTGTAATTCACAGGCTGAAATTCAAAGGATTCAGTGTAAATCATTTACGAAGTATCTACCATGCTTTAATTCAATCTCATTTGGATTACTTAAACATCTTATGGGGTAACTCTGTTAAATATTTAATTCATGACCTCGAAGTACTTCAAAATCGTGAAAATAGTCTACAATCTGCCCTTTAGAACAAACACAAAAACACTCTACCATGTAACTAACATTTTACCATTACAAGTAAACATAGAGTTGTCCTTGATAATATATCTCCACAAAATAAAAAATAATCTTCTAAAGTCCAATCTAACATTTGAAAGCTCCTCGCATATATATAATACAAGAAATAAAAGAAACTTAACAAATCCAACTGTGAACACTTCTACTTATGGCCTGAATAGCTTAACCTCACACGTTACCAACTTATATAATGCGCTGCCACTGGAACCGAAAGGCTGCAGGAACATAAAAGGTTTTAAAAGGAAAGTTGCTGAAAATTTACTGAAGGCATATATTGATAGCTGATAAAGTGTCACACAGTTATAGCTGGTTTGATAGTTGAACTGGTTAAAAATTAATATGGATTAATGTGCCATAGAATATGTAGCTTTTTTTTTTTGTAAAGTTCTTTGTTACTATTATTTCTTGAGCTATAGTGAATGTTTGTATCTTTGTATGTTTCATATATGTTATTCTTGTACGGTAATTCATTCCTACTATGAAAATGTAATATAAGTATTGTTAAGGGCTGTTTGCCATCATTTTATAAATTTTTGTACTGTTCCCTAGCATGAGGTATGGCTCTGGGAACCTTTTCAAATAACTATAAATAAATAAATATTCTTTATCTATAAAGCTTTGAAATGTCTTTGCACAGCTGAGTCAGGTTAATATAAACACACACTATTACCTGACCATCAATGAAGTAATTCCGCAAAAGCTTTAAAGCATATTGATTCCCTATGATATGACCCATTATAGCGCGTAGGGTAATGACAGGACCTGCACTGCGGCCACCTCTAGGGCTATAACATGCCTGCTTAAGCTTCGGGGAGTTAGGAAGGTAGCGGCAGACACCAGGATTTCTAACGTACATCTCAAGATTATGTATCATCACAGAGCGCCCTTGCAATTCCAGTTGTCTGCTCAACGTATGAAGGCCCACAAACCACTGTTAACTGAACCTGCAATCCAAAAATATGGAGAAAGGAAATGGGACGGAACGAGACGTCGAAAACTCATACAGCATCCGCCTAGTGACAAGAGAAAACTGGAAAACAATTTAGACAGGATGGTTCATCTTGGGGTTGAATCGGGCACCTGAGACTCTAGCACCTGAACCACCCCGCGCTTATGCCACGTGAAATTTCTCGATATTGACGAGGGTATTTAAAAATGCAAAAGTAATATTTAATAACAAGAATTGTGTTCTTATTACTTACCTACTACTTACGCAAAGCTTATAAATTTACGGCATTCAAGTTGTTCTGATGACGTCAATAAGCCCAGAGACTTTGCTCTCGTAACGCAATAATAAACCACGCATTCTTATTCACCTTTTCCACTTTTCCATGTATCTGCATCATTCTTATGGGAAAGACGGGGTGATCTATAATCACATATACACATATGCACACACATACACAAAAGTTTCCAGATGATCAAAGAATTCGTGTAACAGGCACATTGATTTTCATTAACATATCAAGCTCCTAGATTGTCTTATTCTCCATCAGGCATTTAGAACAGTGATTCGAGTTCGTCATTAATAGTAGTCAACTTTTACTTTTACTAGCCGTCTATATAAGAAATTTGTTTCACGGCTTTTGTTTATGATATTGTTTATCCGCCATTCTTTAGCTGTGTGCAGACTGCGGTGCAGACGAAAATGAAAACAAAAGCGCATTGCAGTACGTTCAGAAAATAATACAACTCATCCACAGCCTTCTATAGCTGTAATATTTACAATTTTGTTGGCGTTAGCACGTGTTTGTTAACATTTTCAGAAAACAGGTTGATGAAATGCAAGAAATTGTTAGCGCTGTTACAATTGTTACGTTACATTTGTTAACGTCGATTTTAACATCTGCTGGTGAAATCGGGCATTAATGAGTGAAAACCTTAAAAACCACTACTGTACATTTAAAGCGAATTACGGTATCTCAAATGCTCAGAACAGTTAAACGTGAGGTGCAAATAAAAATGAAAACAGTATTGCTGTTGTATACGAGATTAACATAAAAATGATTATACTTTATGGTTTTGTTTCATTGTGTTTCACTGTTGTTGTTGTTGTGCATAGCAGTGATTTCGTTATACACATTGTGAATTGGAGCTTTAAAATGTACTCGTTTATATCTACTACTACCATCAAAAGAAACTATTACATTTACATGAATATTTATTCGTTCACACTCTTCTATAAAACAACGATTTGGAAACACACCATATAATTTTAACATTGACTCATGAGTTTTCGGTTTTTCAGTTCAGGTTGCAGGCCACTCACCCAGGTGAATATTTAACTAATAACCCAGAGATAAATTGACCAACCTTGACCACTATCTGAATACACCATAAATTTTCATTTATCAATGCTGAGATACACAGCTACTCTGGTTGGCAGTAGTAGAGTTTAGCATGAATATGTACAATTCTATTTTAAAATTGATACGCATTGTTTTATTTAAAATTTAAAAAAAAAATTAAAATCCACATGAAATTAACAATAAACTACCGAATCGGAATACACTCATAAGAAAAATGAAAATCAATTGTAAATCAGTCAACTCTCTTTTTATGGGCATACCTTTCCGTTGGAGATGGAACTTTAGATGAGATAGTGTCCATGATGTGTGTGCTGTATTCTGAGTGCACAAGGTTTCACCGATGTAACCATCAAGCCATTAGAAACTTTTTATAGCAAATTTCTATTCATACCAATTTTATAATTCAGTTGTATTATATTAAACGTGAATAATTTTCATACTATAAGCATGCACTATATTCAAACTGAGCGCCATTCAGACATCTACGGTAACATGCACATGCAAGAAGATGACCAACGGAGATTTGATGCTGGGTCTTCCGCCAGTCCAGCCTAAATACAAAAGGTCTCGGTAACATAAATATGTATTTACTTGTGTGTATTTTAGATGTAATCGTATCTACTCGCTTGGAGATGTGTTACGTGGATAAGGTTTTTTCCGGGGTTTTCCCTTATCCTAAAAGACGAATGGCTGGTAGCTCTAAGCTCTATGGACCCTGGGCTCATTTGAGCATCATTTCACCAATTCCATTCATCGTGCGCTATGACTTAATGTTGGAGGACGTAAATTAAAAAAAGGTATGTGTGTGTTGTGTGCGTGTGTGTGTGTGTGTGTGTGTGTGTGTGAGAGAGAGAGAGAGAGAGAGAGAGAGAGAGAGAGAGAGAGAGAGAGAGAGAGAGAGAGAGAGAGAGAGGATCTACGAGAATCCACAGTACTTAATTTGCTTTTAGGGCTGCACTGCGCAGACCTAAATAAATTTTTGGTGATATTCAGGTATCCGTGCCATACTTGCGCACATTTCATTGCAATACTGTATGTCATTCAAGCAACAGACGTAAAATGTATTGGACTTCACAGCCAAACACGACATGGAAGTTGGTGAGCTATAAGTAATAGGAGTCATTGAACTGAAATTTGCTATACGCCACGTGTCCTAATTCTCATATACAATTGTTCATTTGCCATTCCGTTGGGTACGTTCATTAATATTCGATTCCAGCCGTCTGTAATCTATAATGAGTCATGTTAGAAGATTTATTCTTCAAGTGTCCTTTTATGTCTTTTTTTTTTTTTTTCAAATTCTTGCGCACTTTGATTTGAATATAATTGGTTTGCTGCATTTGCAGTGACACTGTGTTACCTGGTGAGTATAATATAACTAGCAAGTGATTAATAAGCATTTCTTGAAAGTAAATCCTCACGTTCCTTAGAATATAGCCGTATAATTTACTCAAATAATTAATTTGTGATATTAAAGGCTTTCGACATTTCAATGGCATATATGGAGATGCACAGACTGCCTCTGATGGCTGGAAATTAGCATGCTTGCTAAAAAACCGGAGAGTCAGAACTTTATTTTAGCCAGGATTATTCTATATCCTCCTTAGAATCTGTAAGTATGAGAGTGTACATGTGAGTGTTAATTCAATACCTAAATATTCCAGAGATTCGAATGTAGAGAGTGTAGTAATCTGGTGCATACTGCGGTAGCGTAGTAGTGTCGTTTGCACTTACACTACTTGTAAGTTTAGAGAGCCGTCACAATAAAAATATATCGGTTAATTTTTCTGTTATAGATTATATCGAAGGCAATGATTGTGTTCGTGAATCCTTGCTACAGCTCTGAGAGTGAATTTTGCATGCAGCCGCTGGTATCGAACGCCAGATGTTGCAGACGTGTGGCAGGAGGCTGTGACGGGATTGGTGCACAATATGAAAAATCTGTAAAGCACTCACAATACATGGACATAGCTTCTAAAAATGTGAACATAATGTGTTTCGTCTGTCTAAGTCGTGCCACTATCGATATGCAAATATATAGAATGAATGTTTAATCATCCCATTGGCATTATTTTATTAGTGTTATAATCTCAGCATTTAAATTTCTTCTGAACTTTATTCTAACGTGGAGAGAAGTAATTATGGCAATATAATTAGAATAGAATATTTTCTTCAATCCCTCATACCGAAACTTTAAGCTGCAATTCTTGTGAGAAAAATCACGTGGGATAAGAAGGTTATGAATACCCAATAATACGAATAGTTTACAGTTTGAGTCGCTTGATTTTAAAAGAAACAAATGAGGGACATTTCAAAGACAAACGTTACATACAGCAGATGGATATGCCTCGTTGTGAAGCAGATGAACCAACCGAAAGTGAATGTCCAGGTCGGGGCCGACCAACCTGAACAAAGAAAGGTATTAGCTATAACTCGGTCACTAGGCAAATGCTGGTTTGGATAGCTTAATACATAAATTTTCCCATCGTCCCTTTCAACACTACATGCCATTTACTTCTTCTTTAACCGAGCGGGATGGTCCAGGTGGTTTCGTCTGTGACCCGCATTTGGGAGGCCCGGGTTCGATTCCCGTGGCCGGCCTACCTGACCCATGGGTTTTCTCGGGGATCTTCCCGGCTCGCCAGGCAAATGCTGGGTATATTAGTTACATCCACGAATTTCCTGCCCCTCCATTTCATCTCCATTAACATTTCATATCATCTTTCATCTGGTGATATCTTTCAAGGCTCGAAGTATCGGCGTTGCATGACAGGATGTGCTCTGAGTGAACTAATTCTTCTTCCGGTAGGACGGTTGCCGGTCTCCGAAACCCGGTCTTGAGGTGGGATAGTTTCCGAAAAACAGTAGGAAGGGATGTCCGTTGCCCTGGCCTGCCAGGGGAAACTTCCATATAAGGAAAACTGTAGGGACCCTGCCCTCTGCACTGTCATGACTCCTTGGGACGGCATCCCCTGTCTCCTCTCGCCTCATCCTTCCTCCCCGGGCAAAGGTGCCAAAACCCCATACCGAGTCCCCCCACCCCCGAACTAATCCAGTTATCTTCTTTACCATCGTAACAGGCATTGGAGCGATCATCCATATTGATCATCCAACTTAAAATCGCTTGCTCCTCGACAGGCTATACTGAATAAAGACATTGGTCTGTAAGGTTTTAAAAGAGGAGTGTGATCCGAAGAAGAAGAAAAAGCGGAAATGTATCGTTGGGGAATTGCTCATTTCAATCAACATGCGATCTTCAAGCAGATGTTTATAGTATTCTCACTTAATCTGTTATGTACGTACAGTAAGTAGTGAAACAATTGCATTCCACCCAAAAATTCGATACAGATATTTCTGTGGAGATACAAATTTTGGGGACCTCTGAAAAAAAATCATTTTTATGAAAAGGTCCGCGTATGTATGTCCGCGCGCGCGTCTGTGAATAGAACAACTGAAAACAGTCGGTTAAATACAAAACCGGGTGTTTCAGTTGAGCAGCTTGCAAGAATGTGACGCCAACATTTTTAAGAATACCCTTCAGCCACAGACCACAATTTACATGAAAACGTTTCGAAAATTTCGATTTTCTCAAAAATCGTCCTAACGATTCTGATTAAAATATCATATGTTTAAGATATTTGAATGATAAATAAAATATATAAACGTCTTAAGTTTTCTGGGAATCTCCTCAGAAGTTCTCTACACTCTGGATGACTTTTGCATAGCTCGGAAACCGTAAGAGATAGAGATCTTACTACATAAAAAATCTAGATCTCGTTACAACGCACAATTTATGTCCAATACATGTTTTGTGAAGTGAACTGCTTCTCGAATATTTGTGATAATTTGTCTCAAATTTACAATATTTCTACTTTTCTCAAATGGGAAGCCGTTATTCAGTTTTTTAAGTATTGGACATTCAAAGAAAAGGGAATTTCAACTGCATTACATAACGATTAACTTTTTAAAGATTTGACTATTACTTAAAGCCTACTGCATACCCGTATTCTTCTTGCTACTAGAACAAACTTAGCAATAAGATAACGTTTTACCCGATTAACATGAAATAGAGGAATAACAGTTTGTAAGAATAGTTTTACAAGAGTAGAGAAAGTCACATGAGAGCAGTACATCAGATTTTTAATATTGTTTACCAACCACTCTTGCTTCAACCGGCACCACATGCGGTGACACTGGGTATACATGCTGCGAAATATTATAGTAATTGGGAATGGAAATCTGACAAGGAAACACACACCACGCCTAGGTTTAAGACACCTCACAGTCATTTGCCAAATCATCAGGAATGAGGCAAATCTAAACATAATGCCTTAGTAAAAGTGGGCGGTTCAGGCGGGATTTGAATCCTGGATATCTGCCATTCACCAGTCCATGCTTTAGCGACCTCAACTACTTATAACATTACTTCCCTAAAATTTAATAAGTGATTTCATATTTCATAACCTTTATTTTTTTTTTTTTTTTTTTTTTTAATGCGGGCCTTTTCATAGCAAATCTCTTAAGCAATTCCAGGTAAGTTTCGTCAGAAAGAGGTTAAACTTCCCTTGTCAGCATTTTTATTAACAGTTCTGAATTCCTTTGTAATGCTAATGTATGGAAAACAAGCGTTAGCTGTTGACAGATATTCTTCTTCAAGGATATCAACAATAGGGTAGACAGGCTAGGAGGGGGACAGACCTAGCACCTCGGCCTATAGAAGATCTGACGGGCTGCCCCACTGAGGTGAGAGGAGACCGATGGTAGTTGGAACTAGGAGACACGACAGCAGAGGGCAGGGTTCTTACAGTTTTCAGACTGAGACTCTTTTGTGACAATCACCTCCCCTTACCCCTCCCTCCAGGGTAACAGTTGAGATCAGCTGCTCTTGCGCTTAGGTCGTTGAACTCGTTTTGTCTAATTTAGACATTAAAGCAGGTATACTATGCATAATTTCTTCTATAATGAAATATGATTTGATATTCTGGGGTAATCTGGTGGAGAGTAAGCGAGTTTTTATGATACAGAAAAGAGCCACCATAGGGATATGTGGCATCAACGTTACAGCTCCATATAAGGAGCCGCGCCGTGGCTCAGTGGTTAGACGGCTTGGCTCTCACCAAGGCGGCCCGTGTTCGATCCCGGGCGACCGCAAAGTGAGAACTGTGGTGGACAACACGGTGCTGGGCGGGTTTACTCCGGGATCTCCGGTTTCCCCCGCCATCTCATTCCACCTATGCCCCATCTTCATCTCATGTATCATCAGTGTCATTGCCTGCGGTGGTGTATGTAGTAAATGCGGGCGTTAAACACTACACATTTCATTTTCATTTTTTTCCATATAAGGGTCCGTTTCAAAGGCTGAATATTTTAGCTGTTCCTTGAGAATATGCCTTTATGCTTATATGTTTCCATATCAAAAATTAAGACTAATTTACAAAAATGTGAATATCCATAGCATAAATTATAACGCAGAAAATGAAGCTAGTTATAGTGAAGCAATAAGTATTATAAAAATATAACTATTCGCAACAAAAAACTTCACTTATCTTAAGAAAATGATGTCAATTTTTCTTATTAGTTGAATCAGTTGAGATCGATTTCATGAACTCTTGTCCTCAGACGTTCGTGAAATCGATCTCAACTAATTCAACTAATAAGAAAAATTGACATTAAGTGAAGTTTTTGTTACAAATAGTTATATTTTTATAATGTATAGCATAAATACTACAGAAAGAATGGATTTACATAAACTCAGTACTAGATTGACTTGTTTTCAGAAAGGAGTATATTACGAATGTGTCAGAATATTCAGTGCACTTCTAAAATACTTAACATTGGTATCTTCAGGAAAAATGGATAAGTATAAGTTTGCTCTTACGAACTATCTATGCAGCAAGGCCTATTACTCAGTACAAGAATTTATGGATGACTGTTAACGTATCCTGTGGCATAAAGGGAACGTAATGTGCCATTGTATTTGGTTTAATGTATTGTTATCTCCATAAACAAATGACTCTCATATTTGCTTAGATAAGTAGTGTATAATATTACGTGCAATAGTAACAGTTCTTAAAATATTACATATGTTACACGTTTGGTGGTGATGATAAAATAAAATAAGAAATAATTTAAAAAAAAACATGTTTTGATGTATGATGGTGGTTGTTAAAATGGCTTATGTTGATTTGGCGAGGTTGTTTTCTGTATGACGTGCGCACTGTCCTAAAGCGCTGCTCAATGATAGGACCAAACAAATAAAACGAAAAGAGAATATCAGAAATAGAGACCCGGTGCTCGGGGGCCCCAAATACTGCATATTTACATAGAACATACATTATCCCTGCCATGCAACGTCGACGCTCCTGATGACACTAATGACCCTGAAACAGTCGAGTAGGATGAAGTATCGTGATAGGAGAAGTGAAGTGAAATGTAGTGAAAGGAAAATTTTGGGAATGTAACTAAAGGAGAGAAAGTGAAATGGAGGGACAGGAAACTTTAGAGATGTAATTAAACGGGAAGTAAAGTGCAATGGAACCATACGAACTTTGGGGAATGCAATCAACCTCCTGAGTATTCGCTTACTCATCCAGAAAAACCAGCAAAAATAACATGAGTAAGGAAAGTTGACCACGAGGATCGAAACCACCACGTCCCGAATGAGTGTCACACGCTCGTTATCCCGTGAACCACATCGTTCAGTATACTGACGCAGAGAAAATCAAGATATTAAGTTTTCATGATTACATGAAAACTTCTTGCTATTCTAGAAACAATGGTGAAAAGTTAAAGCACGAATCACTAACACCTTCTTTAGCAATTAGGTTATTTTGTAGTGCTTCCATCTACACGGAAATGTCTACTTTTAAAGTCACATTAAAGACAAGAAATCAATTCAATTATTATTTTTCCGTGATTTTTCTAAGAGTATTTTTTAGGAATACGAGAGGAAATAATGAGTAATTCTAATTACATTAGAACAAAGTATAAAGTCGAAAGTGCTACCAAAATGTAAATATATAATATTCAATCATTTAATAATCATTTCCAATAACATTATTACAAAATGTAATAATAAGCTCTATAGAAAACGTTTTAAGTAAACTTTGTTTACAACTAGCAGCACTCAGAGAGATACATCTAATGGGTGACTTACCATGCAAGACTATTGTCCAAAGTACACTTTTTTTTTTTTTTTTTTTTTTTTTTTTTTTTTTTTGCTTGTTCCATTTCTACCCCGCCTTTAACTGCTATGGTCATATCGGCAACCGTTCTCCTTTGGAACATACCGAAGGTGTTAACTCGTTATCTTTGGTTTTTAATCATTAGATCACACACACACACACACACACACACACACACACACACACACACACACACACACACACACACACACACACACACACACTTCCAGACTCTGGGGAAGATGGGGAATTATCTTGGTCGGAGAAAAATCCTCACCCCCACCGCCGGGAATCGAACCCGGGACCCCTAGCACAGCAGGCAGGTGCTCTATTGACTTAGCTACGGGGCCAGACAAAAGTACACTTGTCCAGAACTATCCTTGTGATTTCTCTCTAATTACTTTGCCATCTAAACAAGGACTGTGTTGAAGCTATACCATCCCTGTGGTCGAATGGTCAGCGGTTTGGGCTCTCTATACAGAGCCTATGTGTTCGATTCTCGTCTTGGTAAGGTATTTTTCTTTAGTCAGAATCACTCCTATACTGTATGAATGTGAGTGTGTTTAATAAATTAATTAGTAATACATTTTGGAGCCGCTGTATTTTTGATCCCGAAGATGGACTGTAAAGAGGGATACAGAAAGAAAAAGGAGCAAACCGCTGTGGTGTAAATGCATATTGAACTATGTTGCTCTAAATACCAATGAGGCGGCTGAACCTTATCCCTGAAAGCAGCATTTTAGGTGCAACAAAGGACCTGTTAGTACTGATCCGTCGGTAAAAACACCTGTGGTAAATCCTAAAAAGAAAATAGCTCATAAAATGCTATCTCTCGTCCACCACACATGACGTGTTCTCACGTTCACACGCGATTTCTGTTCTAGGAAACAGCACGCTTTGCCTCAAATGTAAGGAAGTACCACTATTTTCAAATGGCCTACTGCCTTTTCTTTAACGCCTTTTTCTTGTCACGCTATAAGGACTGCCTACAAGCTTGCCATTTTATGTATTCCGAAAAGTCTGTCTGGTATGCTGGAAAGAAGAAAAGATCAGTATCAGCAGTATATTCGTTTTGGGGATATACACAGGCATGGAGCAACCACAATACTATGTCGCCTAATCCCACAGTGTTGTCTTATTTTTAGAACTGGATTTTATTGGCTTAACAAGTGATGAAAATGAACACATAAGTTCTTTTACTTATGTTTTACTAAACTACTGCTGTCAGATTATATGTAGAGTACAAGAACCAAACAAATAAGTTGGCATAGATGGCGGCTTATGCAACCTGCAATCTGGAGGTCATGAGTTCCATCCCCGCGTCCGACCTTCCTGACCTATGTGCTTTTCGGGGGGTTTTCCGAGTCGCTATGTAAATGCTGAATTTCCTCTCCTAATTTCCCTTCACCTTCCTTTCAACCTGATTAACTATTTCCGAGTTGTCGGTACCATCAAGAGTCTCGGCGTTGCATGACGAGGAAAACAGATGTTTTCTACGCAAAGCTTCTCAACCCGAATAAGGGTGATAACCCAGTCTAAAGCCCTCCCCCCGGTGGGATGTGTAAGCCTGCAGGGAGGCATGTGTGTGTAGTGTTTAACGATCGCGTTTACTACACACGGCACCGCAGGCGGTGACACTGATGGTACATGAGATGAAGATGGACCACCGGTGGAATGAAATGGCGGGGGAAACCGGAGGTTCCTGAGAAAACCCGCCCCGGCGCCGTGTTGTCCACCACAAATCTCACTTTGCGGTATCCTGGGATCGAACCCCAGCCGCCTTGGTGAGAGCCAAGCGGTCTAACCACTGAGCCGCGGCGCGGCCTGCAGGGGGGCATGGTAACTGGTTGCACGAGCTACCACCAGGGAGTTTAAATCTGAAATAGTTGGGGTTAACAAGTTCCTTCCCACTTTTCTGGACTTAGGAATGGCAACTTTAAGAATAAATTTCAGGGTTCAGCCTGTATGATAATGTTTCACGTATGATGTATGTTACTTGAACTTAATGTAGCAGTAAACAAAATGCAACAGAAATGTGATATCTATTGGTAATAAGAGATAAGCGTGGAGTCAAAACCAATATTTTGTACAGTACTGGGAAGTGCCATCAATGTGTATTTAGATACATTTACACATGAAGTGTAACAGAGATCTTAAGTCAAAATGACAACCGACAGCAAGATGGGCAAGATTCGGAGGGAGGACATAGTATCTCTACCTATTGAAGACCATCCTGTCGGTGCGACCTCTGAGGGAGGGTTGAGGACGAGAGGAGACAGGGTGGCCGGAACTAAGAAACATGGCAGCAGAGGGCAGGGACCCTAAGGTTTTCAGATTATGAATTTCCCAGTGGCAGCTCGTACAATCGGCCCCTCTCTCCTCTTACACGCCCAACTGGAGAGCCTAACCCTGGAGATCACCCCTGGTTATCAGAATAAAGGTTAACACAGAGCATTGTTTCTACTTGTCATGCAATGCCGATATTCAGAACCCTGAAACAGCAAAGAGGTTTACCGATAGAAGTGAAGTGAATTGGTGAGACAAGCAATTCGGGAGATGTAATTAACTTTTCCAGCATTCGCGTTGCAAAAAATGGGTCAGGAAGTTCGGTCGGCGGGGATCGAACCCACGATCTTCTAATGCGACTCACCCACGCTACCGCCAACGCCGTCTCTCTAGAAGTTAAATCTATATCCTCCAGCTTGACAATAGCTTCTTTACTAGCTTTATGTAATGCAGGACATTCTCTCTGCGGTATGTGGAACCTACTGGATTGCAGAATGAATTAAGTTTGATGGTCTCTGTGACATTCTTCTGCTTTTCTTTTTGTGACATTACTAAGAATATTTCTGTTGGTTATGTCAACTTAACGTTTATGGTTGTGATTTATGTCACTTCGTATTAGCGACAGTTTCACAGTGTATGGTGTACAGTTTTGCGATAAATGGTTTTGACAAAAGAAAAAAAACTATATATTTAACTTTTTCCAAAATCTCTTTCTTAAATTCATTGGAAAGAATTGATATCAACTTAAAATCACCAACATAGGTATTAAAAAGCTACATTTGTACTCTCCATGCGATTCTACTTTATACACGGATGTTCAACTACTCAGGTCTTTCAAATTGACAAAGGATTAGTTAATATCACGTCTTCTCGTCACCATCCCCGCCTTTTCCCATAATGTGTTTGTCAAAACTTCGTTGATTATTTTACTCCGAAATATACCTACCTGTATCTCTTATCACCGCTGTTAAGGCCAGGGTAATAAAACAGATTTTGCCCGGAATTTATATACCTACACATGGACTGGCCAATCTGATTTGGATCTTTTTCGTGGTTTATGCAGGTCCATAGGCGAATGCTGGGGATTTCTGTTCTCCAAAAATTTTACTGCCCATCATTTACTGCCCCCCCTCATTTCTGTCATCTTATGTTTGAGGGTTGTAGGACCAGATGACGGCGACTAATGCGTTGCGGCGAGATGTTGGAATTTGCGCTGTGTAAAGAACACTCGCTGGAGAGTGGCTAGCTGGCTGAGGCCAATCCTGGAGCGGCTCGCTTCATTTCGGAACCTCCAGGTTGAACATAGCTAAAACGCCATTATGACGGCATTGTTCTGAAATTGTTAGGAACTCCATCCACCCTTGTTAGCGCACATCGCCGTCCAGATGTGGTCGGGCTTCCAGAGATCACAAGGAGTTTACGATGGCGTGCGTGCGCTGCGCGGCTATGGTCCAATGACTAGAGGTCCCTCCAACTGACTAATTCTTTATTCCTTTTTTGTTACGTATATCCTTGATAAGGTGACAGAAATACCGACAGAGTTCACTGGTAAGGAAAGGAATATCAAAACACCATGAGCGCGCAAGGCCAGGAAAACATACAAGTGTTGGTCTCGTGCTGGAGGAAATATTTCTACTCGAAAGAAGACACGGGCTTCTAAGTCAACAGTAATCTTTTTGAACCCTATTAGCATCAGATATAGTCCGAATCTGGTGTTCAGCGACTTTCTTTTCTTTCAATGAAAAGTGAACGCACATTGAAGTAGGCTTAAATATATTGTCTATGACCAGAGCATATTTGCCTGGTGATTTTCATGAAGTTTGTAAAATGGTGGAGCAACAATGTTGATGGGGACAGTGAAAAATAAAACATTATGAATTTCTTTCCGTTTTCAAGATAAGTAACATAAGGATATTTGATGAGTGAGCAGTGCATTAAAGTTGATCCCCGTGTATGCAATTAGACATGCAAGCAAATTAAGTTGAATTAATACATATATACATTAGAGATAACGCAAAAGTCTTGCAAGAACAGCCCCGAGCTGTTCGAGCCCCGATACCTTCAAATTGCTGTGAGATTATTTATATGGCAATATCCCTACAACATTTCGCTTTCAGCTTCAACTGCAGCGTATCGAAACGTGCTGAAGTGGAGCGGAGCTCTACAAGTATCCCATCACTTCCGACGCAACCCCAACTCATGCAGTCAATCAGAGATATCTAATCCAGTCAATTAATAATACTTTCTTACGGTTAAAAGGGAGGATTTGGTGCTGGATTTTGGACCTAGTAGTTACAACCGGCAGCTTACTTCTTGTGTGCACCCATTTTAAGAAAAATATCTTTGATAAGCAAAATTTTATATACACATATGCATGGGTACAATTAATTTAATAGTGTTCTCAGTAGTTAATATAATTGTTGATTTTACAGTATATATTATCAGAAGAACTTTTATATCGATTGATTTAAAATAAAACGCATTGAAGGATATTCTGGTTCTACAGAAACACATCCCCTCCGTGTGTCCCCGTCTTCTGAGCCTGAAATTGGGAACAATTTTATATATTTTAATTGAGTTCCATCTTCAAGGAAGCCTTCCTGAAGATGAAGTTTCTGTATAAGTACTATAGAAAATGTTTAAAAAATTATGCACATATCTGCGAGATGTTTAAAAGCATCGCCTCTCAAAATACGATGGTGGTATAACATCTTCTTTGAGTTCTTTGTTTATTGGGAGCATTTTGTTGATTTAAATTATTATGTTCATTCTAGATAAAATGCGTCTGGCTAGCAACGTTCTCATAATACAATTTCATTATGAAAGACTCTAAAGAAGTGACAAGGAATCATTTATTCTCTGTGCTATGTACGGAATTTTTTCAATAAGTATGATCAAGACAGAGATATCTGTTGGAAATATACGACAGCTAGCCTTCTATAGCAAGCGCCGCTTACAAAAGTTTAACATAATTATTCTAGAAAACGTTAGATATGTAACAAGGCATGACACTACAATTTTGGAAAGTCGGAAGCAGAAATTGAAATGCTGTTTCTTCTAAATATTCTATAAACTAAATTGTTATATTCCTTAGATGAAGAAAATGGCGTGGAGACACAAACTGGCGGTGCAAACGGTATTTCTCTAAATTTAAAACTCTAATATATTTTTTATATTAAATGACGGAAAATGCTCAGATATTTCATTGGATTATTTCATACTTTCCGTCAATTAAATATAAAGAAAATAAATTAATGTTAAATTAATGTTATCAAGTGTACTTCCACTTAAATATTAACCTTATAAATAACTGCTTTTTGGCTCATAAACATTTCATTTAAACAATTAAATATACGATAATTACACGATCCTAAATGCCCTTCAAAGTTGTGAAAACCGGCGATTTATATTGTTAAACAATCCTTATATCGTTTGCTCAATTGACATCAGTGAGTAAAGAGAATCATTAAAATAATAACCCTCATGTACTCACGTCAATGACTAGACATGGTTTTATTCGTGAAATACTTGTAATAAATATAAATCGAGACTTTCCTTTGATGATATAATCCCAGAAAGTTTTCTGATATTACTTATGATTGGCATTCCACGTCATGACATGCAACCTCTTGTTAGGGCTTTTGTAGCTTTCTTTTATTAATTGTAAAAATGTGTAAAACTATAAGATATTTTACAATATTGCACAAATAAGGGTCATATTATTTATATGGTCTTTTATGTACAATTGTTTCTATGCAATCTCAAATTAATATCCAAAAATAAAACTGTGTTTTGATCTGGTTGGGGTGTATATGTGCGTCTTAACCTTAATGTTTTCAGGAATAAACTGTCGTTTCAAAGAAATTACAAATGTTTATGCTTGTGCAATTAAAACCTCAATTTAGCAAATATGCAGTGTATTATTTTATTTTTGGCGTCTAATAACGATGGGGGAAAAAGTAATCCTGCATAAAAGGAGTTTTTTAAATGCTCGCACCATTCTTAAAGATTCTAGAAAAGCATTTACTGTGGCACTGCTGATAGGTACATTACACACAAAAAATACATGCTTACCGTTTTCTCAGCAGAAACTGCACTGCAACGGAATAGACTAGATTCTTTGATTCATCCGCACAGTTCTTGGGGAAAACAAAACACTTCAACAGATGTTATGATCCAAAGAGCACAATAAACCACACCCCCGTTAAGATGTTATACTCCAGCACTTCTTACTCGTCCCATTCTGGTACACTAATTTTCACCTCACAAGAAAACATATATGGAAGAGTTTCTTGAAGAAATCAAACCAAATCTCGGAGAAGCCCAAGGATGTTCGAGGGCTTCCTTCTGGAGCGACACACCAACTACAATTTCACTCCCCTAACCACCCCTGGCCTTCCCTCACACCCACGTCTCTTGTGAAACGCACACCCACACACACGCACAGACAGCCGCCTCCATCGTTTGCCTGGATTCCGAGTGCGCGAGCGATTCTCTGTGTGTGATGTCCTATTGATTTTTAGTGTGCGCAACTCCAACTGCGCAGGCCCGCCACTACCCTAACCTTCACCACCCTCCAGTAGACAGATTGTGTTTTGTCTATGGCAGGTCGATAATCGTGGGGCGCATGCGCTAGTAGATTAAGATTTAACTCTTTTTCCCCCTTTTTTTGCGCTTTTGTCTTCTTTACCTATGGCGAGTACCTCGTGGATGACTGTAACATTGTATCGTAGTCACGTCCTTCATCTTACGCACAAATACGCACGCATGGAACGTACTACAACCGGCCGGCGCCCACCGCGTACAAATCCTCATTAGTGTTTGTTAACAAGAGCTTGCGCCAATTTAAAACCGGGCATATAAAAGGGCCAGTAAATAATAATCAAGAATACTGTATTATTTAAATTGAAAGGATAGGGAGATTAAGGCCTAGTAATCTGGTAAACCCTCGCTTGTCATTTGAGCAACCAAACGCTGACAGCTTTTTCAGTTACTGACAAAGTAAAGAACACCAGAAGGGAACATTTTGAATAATTGCTGGGGATACTTCGATTAATTATCTGAGCTTGATTCGGCGTTGTATAAATAATGGTTTTGTAACTGAAAGGCTACAAAACAATACTCACAAATACTTCGTAAGTAAAATTGAGAAAGTTCAGAATGCCTTGTTAGGTTCTTAAGAAAACTTGAACAGGGATTTGTGTGTGCAGAAGCTCTAAATAACAAAATATCATTTGAACAAGGAGTTATTATTTCCATAAATCCAGATGCAGGGAAGAGGGCATTAGCCTTTCTATAAAACCAATTTCATTTCTTGATGATGTGTAGTGCTTAACGCCCGCTTTTACTACATACGGCACCGCAGGCGGTGACACTGATGATACATGGGATGAAGATGGAGCACCGGTGGAATGAGATGGCGGGGGAAACCGGAGGTCCCGGAGAAAACCCGCCCCAACGCCGTGTTGTCCACCACAAATCTCACTTTGCGGTCGCCTGGGATCGAACCCGGGCCGCCTTGGTGAGAGCCAAGTGGTCTAACCACTGAGCCACGGCGTGGCCTTCATTTCTTGATTTTACTGATACATTCTCGTGTTTCATCTTAGTACAGTCATTGTTAAGTTATTTTTTTCTTCGTGTAAATGTTAATTTAAGGAGTGATTAAATGGCACACTTTGTTAGAAAATGTCATTTATAGTTTTTAATTTCCTCCTAAGTTTCATGTGAACTTTATCATTGTAAGTAGATATGTACCAACAGTACAAAAAAACCCTTCTAAAATCATAACTTTGGTATAGTGAGGCTGAGGCCACTTTTGGGGGAGTTTTGTCCTACAAATTGGTTAGCATGGCAGCTTCTCTGTGCTCAAGCCATGTGGATTACTTATCTACAAATATATTAGATTTTGTTATCTACTTATTCCATTGAACCACCTTTTTAGTGAATAACACTTTCTGGTATAGGAAATGACCCCTTGTCTAAGTAGCTGTTGAAGTTAATCAAATTAAATTTTAGGATAACTAAAAAAATATAAACGCTGTTGTGGATCCACTTTGGCGTTGGAAACCCTTCTGTTGAAAAAATAATTGACAGATTTAAACCAAATTATGGCAAGTAAAGAAATATTACACATATTCCTATATACTTTTAAAAAAGTAAACTTACTGGATCGGTGATCTATGAAGGCAGGTATCTCATCCTTAAACCATTTCTGCCTAATTCTCTTTATAATTGTGTATCCTGTATATGTTAATAGCTTTTTCCACTTGGTTTCGCCCGAGATATATTTGTTTACATAGTATGCATCAGATTTTTTATTTTTTTATTTTTTATTTTACGTTCTCCATTAAGTCATATCGAACGATAAATGGAATGGGTGAAATGATGTTCAAATGCACCTAGTTTTCACAGAGCTTAGAGTTACCAGACAATTATCTTTTAGGATAAGGGAAACCCCCGGAAAATCTTATCCATACAACTCACCCTTACCGAAATTCGAACTCGGGACCTCTTGAACGTGCGGCAGACACGTTACCACCTACACTACAGAAGCGAGCACATCAGCACCTGAGGGAAATTCCAGTGCTCTCTTCTAGAAGAAACATTTTTTTTTTCATATTCTTCAGTGGGTATCCTGGGTGCTTGATGGTGCAGCAGGATTACTTTCCTCAGGCAACCTAATATTGTAACCTTTGTGACCTGAATTCTTCAGTTTAAATTGGTCTTAATGCCGAAATGCTACTATAAGAGACAGCTGCGATTTTGTTTAACTATCAAGCGTTTCACAACAGCTGGATAACGACTAATTCGTGTATAGTCCATTTGTAATTAGACTAACATCGGAACTACGGTGTTCACAGCAGTAAACGAAGCCAGATACTATTACGTGATTTACTCCACATTCTGATGTCTCTCATTGGTTAAAGTTATATATATAAATATAAATATATATGAATATAAATATATACACAAATATATCGATTCCTGCTTGTCGGAAGGGAAGTAATGGTGGCATACTTTACTGGCCTGTCCAGTACCTAGGAGTTAATTTGGACAGAGGTCTAACTTTTCGCCGACACATCAGGGACCTTTCGGCGAAGGTACAGGGAGCAATTGCTTCCCTGTACCCAATGCTGGGGTCGACCTCGATGCCAGTTGGCATGAAGTTATATCTCTTCCGAGCGCTGGTAATCCCGGTGATGCTATATGCCTGCGAGATCTGGGGCATGGCAGCAGACAGCTGGATAGCATGACTTCAACGTGCACAGAATAGAGGACTACGGTCTATCTATTCTGTGGGACGTTATTTCCCTACCAGGTTGCTCCATGAAGCATCGGGTCTCCCATACGTGGAGAATGAAATTAGGCGCCGGGCTTCAAAATTATACGCAAGTTAACCATCACACAGAAGCGCCCTTGTTAGATCATTGGGAGATTATGACCCCACTAGACGCCGATCTAGGCTGCACCGGGTCCCCCGTATGGCATGCGGGCACCCTAGATAACCCAGGAGCTAATCCTATCAGCAGCTAAAGCTGAGCTCCTCATAATTCTTCTAAGCTGTTTGGCATCTAAATTTTTCCCCAACTAAAAAAAAAAAAAGGGAAGATTTGGGTGCAAAGTACTGCATTCTCCCCTTCAACCCGAAGGTACTTCGGTAGCCTTTAAAATTTACTCCCAACCAAAAGACCTACACCATCTTCATCCTACAAACTTCATATCTAAATCCTACCTGCGGTAAAAACCCTTAACGGGTGGGCACGCAGCAAAAACCTTCTGGCTGTATACAGCCAGTCAGCACGAGCGAGCGAGCGATCGCAAGAGACATCAGAATATTTTTCCCAAGTGGAGTAAATCACATGATTGGAGCTGGTTTAGCCTTACAATTGTGAACACCTTTATTGCGATGTTCATCTAATTTCAAAGCGGATTATAAAGTATCAAGTGCTCCACAAAGCTAATACGGTTAAAATGGTCACTATTGAAGTATGAGGCTCAGAATCATAGTGCATATTACACTTATCACTAAATAATTTCGCTATTAAACTCTTTTAAAATTAACGTTACTGTTTATACGTACCTTTCATATAGACAAATGAAGCTGTTCTACGTAAAAGGAGGAAAAACATTTCATTTTTAAAGACCTACTTCGTTTGTTCTTGTTGTCTGTTTTAATAGTTTCACTGGTATAGCTAAGTTAGCAAACTCATTAAGAACACTTACCTCTAGCGTGTTAATCTACATAAACATTTGCAGAAAATGCCGTATTACTACTTTTATCGTAAGTGCAAAGGGCATATGGCAATACAGAAGGTCGTAAGTCAAATCTTTTAAGACAAGGTTGCTATGTAATAAATTGAAAATGCTGTTCTATTTGCACGCCTAAAAGACAAACAAATGAACAATTTTTAAGTTAATTGATGGAAATTAACGTTCCTTCACACTAGCCGTCTAGTCAATTGGAGAATTTAATGTCACGACGGCACGTTGGCCATGGTATAATATATAATTTTTAATGGAAAGGACATTCTAGAGTGAGCGAAGTCTTTCGTAAAACCTCGTAACGCATCCGTGGAAGATGCTGAAGATAAATACTAGTTTGGTATTTAAAGGGCTTTTCGTTCTTGAGTTATGCTGTTCATAGACAGACATACAATATTTGTCTAAAAGTGTCTTTTATTAATTCCGGGAATCCCAAAAAATGCACTTCCAGTGAAATCTCGGCAACGAATTTTGGATGGAATACAATACTTCCTCAACTTAACTGTAACTACATAGCAGAGAAAACAAAAATACTTCAGAAAATAAAAATCACTGTGGATCATAACCCTCAGAATTGTTCATAGTTATTTTAGGTTAACAGATATAGTCCATTTTATAATTAGACTGACATCTCAAATAAGGTGTTCATGGCATTAAAGCGCAACCAGCTCCTGTCATGAGGTCAACTGCGTGAATCGGCAGTTCGTCTCCAAGTTAATGGTCACCTCGCTATTGGAACTAATATGCAATAGCTGGTAGTCATAAGTATTATTTCACGTCAAAGAGAGATTAAAATTGAATTTTATTCAACCAACAAAGGGATGTATACATTATATAACTGGACACGGACCTTATAAGACCTATTGGAAGAAAATCAATAAAACTGAAAATGATATATGTGAATTATGTAACAAACAAGATAATCCTGAACATGTAGTATTTGAATGTGGAAGATATGCAATTCACCAACAAGAAGAGAGGCATGCGCTAGCAGGATATATCGTAAATGACATAATTCGAGATCAACAATTAGTAAATAAATTACAAGTTTTGACTAACTTTGTAAGTAAGAAAGCATGGGAGGTAAAAATATTCAAAGGAGAAAGAGTTGATAATAGGCGAAGAATAGTACAAGATCCAAGAAGGAGTTCTAGAATACAAAATAGGATAAGACGGGAAGAGTTATTGAATAATCTAACAATGGAGGGAATTCAAGAAGAAGAAACAGATCAACAAGAAGAAGAATTAGAAGAGGTACAATTAGAAATTGATAATCTTAATCAAGTCAATGGAAGAAGATTCTTTGTAACCTCAACAGGAAGACAGGAATGGGCAGAGAGAAGAACATTCAGATCTAGGAGAAGAGAGGGAGAGACATTTGCCGAATATAGAAGTAGATTACAAGAGGAAAGAGAAGAGTAGAGAGAGTAATAAGAAGAGAAGTATCAGCGTGGGTTCAAAATAGAGTTGACTGCATAGGTGGCGGAGGGAGAGAGTGATGGCGGAGGCCATGGAGGACTACAGCATTAGTAGATTTAGATGTAGATTTAGAAAATAAGGATTTTGTAATTTTTATAGTTGTTTTCTTTTTTTTTTTGCTTTTTTGTGTTTATTTCTGTTATTTTATTTCATTTTATTTTTGTAGATTAGTATTCTGAGAGATTTGTATAATTATAACAATTGTAAGGATTTTATGGAAAAATAAAGAGAAAATTTGGATATATGCCCCGGTATAGTTGTCTAGGTGCCGGGGTAGAATATTCAGATTTTATTTAATTTATTTATTTATTTATTTAATTATTTATTTATTTATTTGTCACTGAAAACAATTACTCGAGTTAAGTGCATCGAAGAATTCTTTAAGAAAAACAAAATCTGAGTGAGAGTAAGTTCAAACCTTTTGGGTACCCATGAGAACTGATGCAATTTTCATTAAATAATGCCAAGTTTAAATATCATGATGACCTCTCACTCCTGAAATGTATTGTTTATAAAAATAACAGTGAACCACAATCAACTGCATGTTGTTAAAGACTAAAAGCCTCGCCAACAATATTAATTAACCACATCACAGAGAACGAATTGGACTGGGTGGCGGTGGCACTCAGTGCGCGTTGGATTCCCCTCGTTTAATTGCAACAGCCTCACGTCAGAAGATTAATTAGTAGGTATGTTAAACTACTCCTATGGGTCAAAGCCGGGACGCAGTGGCTAGGTTGATATGACACTATCATGAGATATGAAGTATGACAATGTTCGGGGGCTGGAGGAATTAGCACCTCGAACATGGAAGATCTTTTGTACCTCTGCCCCTAACGGGGCATCCCCAAGAGCGAGGAATGAGGTGAGAGCAGACACACGGTAGCTGGACTTAGGAATTCGGCAGCAGAGGGAAGAGTCCCTACTGTTTAAAGATTAAGACTCCCCGGGTACAGCTGGTACAACTGGAAAGAATGGAACTGGATCTGACTTACCACTTAATTTTGCTCAGAGGCCTCTTCACCAGTCTTAAGGTTCTTTCAAGTACTGTAAATCTATGATATGGGACCACCGGCTTTACTTCACTTCCGAAGGAAGCCCTGCTAAGGACTTTTGCGCTCCAAAAAAAATCCATTGCCCTCCGCTTGGTTTAAACCCACAATTTCGGGAACCAGAGGCTAGAATTATATTCCCAGACCACGGAGGACAACGGATACAACCGGCTCCCCTACCCTCCTTGTAGTCTTACACATCCAACCCGGGATCCCAAGACTCGGAAATTGTCTCTGTTTCAGAGGATAAAGATTTACAGAGATCATCCGTTCTCCCTGCCATGCAATGCTGAGACTCCCGCCGACACTTACATCCCTGAAACAGGATGAAGGTGAAGTAAAAACAGAAGTGAAGTAAAATGAGAAGTGAAATGAAATGAAGGATCAGGGAATTCTTCTTCTTTAACTTCCCTATTGTGGTGTTAGGAAATTCTTGGTCCTCTACCCCTTATGCAATTAGGCGACGGGTTGAGGAACCGCAACTCTGGATCGGATAGCGAAATCCAAGAATGAGGGCAAAGTGGATGAAAGGAAAGATGATAATGGAGCAATTGGTGAAATAATGGCGTGGGAAACCGGAGATCTCGGAGAAAACCTCCCCTAGCACCATGTTGTCCACCACAAATCTCACATGCGGTCGCCTGGGATCAAACCCGGGCCGCCTTGATGAGAATCAAGCACTGTAACCGCTCGGCCACGGCTCGGTCCCAAGGAATACGGAGGATGTAATTATCCTTCCCATCTTTCACCTAGCGGCCCTGGGAAACCCCCTGAAAATACATATGGGTCAGAAAGGTTTTACCACGGGGATCGAACCCACGATCTCCCGAATGGAGTTCAACACGTTACCGCGGCACACTCCCCTCAGAATGTAACTAACGTGATTAGGATTTTTTTTTCTTTTCCTTATTTGACCGTTTTTAATTGTTTCCGTTTATTTTACAGTCTGATTTCTTTAATTTCACACATATACACGATACACATAAACACCCATGCCCAAGACGGGACTCCAACCCGAGACCTTCTACGCGGCGTAACGCTACAGATATACGCTCTAACGACCGTGGCTACGAGGGCCGGCCGGATTGCCACCAAACCTTGTCAAAACACAAAAGAGGTTCTTGGAGGCACCTTAACGCACCAAAACGTAATGCTGGAACTGCAAAAAAAATGCATATTTCTACAACGGAAAAGCTTTTAATTTAATATTTTTAATTGTTAATAAGGAAGGGCAGTGCAACACAATCATACGTCTCCTATTCCTGAGGATAGTTATTGTTCCAGACGTTCTGACATACCAACTGCCAAGTAAGAAGGGTGAGCCTTTTGTGCAAAAGCCAAACCTCAAATGGATGAGTCTCAGATTTCTCCTCAGAGATCTGTTGATGCATAAACTGGTGTCGACATTGAAACCTCTCTTCCATCTAAGTAATAAACTCTCATGCAGCATTCTTCCCTCTTTGTTCCTTTTGCTGCTCCTATCATGATTTAAACATTATTGTCTGCTCTGCTTCCATGTCATTCATTCCTTTTCATGATTCCCCACCGTTGCTCCCACCCTAAGATGTGAAAGTTAATAACTCTTGGAGAGTATCTGGATTGTTCTGTTGCTGCTTCGTAGCGTTGACTCTGGCAATGACACCATGTTGAAGCTTGACGTCTTCTTTCATTTTATTTTTATATCTGCATTCCTGTCTTAAAGAGTTAATTTCTTAGAATAATTGCTCGGACATGTCCTTAACATTCACATGCTTTCACTGCACTGTACAGTTTTCTGTCTCTGGGCACGACTAAAACTCCGGCTCGCAAAATATGACTTTGTAATGAGGACAGTTATCAATACGCCAGGTATTTATGAAAGTATTCCGAAGTTAGAAGTTTCTAGAAATGCTTCAATAATATCTGCTGATCGTTTTCATGTTATCGCCCTTTCCACGGAGAATCGATTGTAATGTCTGATGAAATGATAAGTTTTCACGGCAAAAACTCCAAATGAAGTACATAAATTACTCTGTTTACTGTATCTATGTTTCGTAGAATTTTATGTCATAACCATTGCGCCGGATGAATGCGCTTTAAAGCGTTTCTTTGTTTTCTTGTGTTGCGCTCTTTAATTGTTTTCATCATTAGCCAGTGGCGTATTAACATATTGAAAGCATAATCGTAACTTTAAAGGAAGAGGTCGGCAAAATTATGTGAAAAACTTAAATTTTTCTAACATTTATATATAACATATAAGATATTTAAGAACATAGGGAGTCCGTCCAGTTTTGAGTTTTCAACAGACACTTCACCCAGATTTCGCTGTCACTTAATAACCTAGCCCAACTTTCACAGAGACTTCACTTAGCTCACACTGTCACTTCACCAATGTTCACTGTCACTCTCCTCATCACGACAGGATGAAACATGGAGCATGACGTACTCTTCTTCTCAACAGTACCTTTGTAATCCCTTGTAGTAACAGCACTCTGACAGTCGTCAAAAACTAGATCAGACATTAGCGCTTTTCATCCCATCAGAAATACACTCGTTAACTTACTCACTCATTGATCCACTTCCTCACTCATTCACTCACTCACTCACTCACTCACTCACCCACTCACTCAATCAATCACTCCTCAACTTAGGAAAGCACTCGCTTACGTAGCTGTTGGTATTATCCTACTACTCGAAAGGTTAACCTGCCTTATCTTGGTTAACAGAAACCTCTTAGATAATGCACTGATTACTCCACGTGGACATAACATCTATCTGTCATTTGTGATTCCTGCGCATCCGATTGGCTGAAATGATGCGCTCATTGGTGCTTAGTACACGTCCGAGAAGCGCGCCAGTACCCCTCTCACTCTTCCGAGAATTATCAGTGCGTTATCTGGAGTGTTTGTATTAACGAAGATAAAACCAGGTTAACCTTTTGAGTAAGCAGGATTATAATTGTTAAGAGTTCTAAAACTTTTGAGGTGGAGATATTCTAGTTATCTGCCGATATAGTTTCCGATGTTTACGTTGGGCGAGTGCGCGGCTTTTCTGTTTAGTTCCGAATGTCCAACGCCAACCTCCCGATAACCTTGGGCCATAGCAGCTGCATCTCGATAATCTCCAATGGTTTATTGCTTGTTTTCAACCTCTATGTTTATTTTAAAATGTAAATACCTTAGGAGTGCAACTGTGCCAGACCCCTTTATCAGACATAAATGTCGTGGTTTTGTTTTTCCAGTTTATTATTTACTACACTAAAAGCATGAGGCTTTTTTTAAAAATATGACTTATGGTTATTACAAGTGAAACCGAAAATCACTATTTTTAAAGGCAATATTAGTTAAAGAAGTCCAGTGTAATAATAAGCTTTGAAAATTTACCAAACATCTCACACTGGATGCTTCTCCTTGCCACGAATTATACTTATTTAATCTGAGTCCAAACCATATTATAAAGACCACCCCATACATACAGGAGATATACAACACATTTAAGGTCAGATCGTTTAGTTGCATACTTTGTTGTAAGTACAGAGATATACAAAATGCTGAAGCGATCGTCAAACGTTCATAAAACGAATCGCTAGGCGCTGGCTTTGAAATTATTTTCTTGCTAAGGCATTGTAAGAAACAAATGAACAGTAAAACTACTTCAAAATGACAAAGAAAAGACTACTGAAAAAGTAAACTCAAACCTGTGGATTTTTGTATAACGCACTTTTATTCCATCTCGTACGGCTTATCAGCTATACAGGGGACCTTAAAATCTAATAAAACCACGATTTTTTGGGAGTAAAAAGAAATATTTTGACAGTCAAGTATTTAAATAATGCGCTTTTGAAGTTCCACTCTTTCCAGGAATCGTGGCCAGCACTTCAAAATTACAAAGAGTACTGAGACATTCAAACCAATAGCAATGCATATCTTACAATAGAACTGTCACTATGCTCATAACTGTATTCGCTTGAGAGTTTGATGGCATCATCTCTGCTCTATATGGGGCGTGTGTGACAAAAATCGGGTGCGGGGTATAGCTGGAAGTTCCCGAAAATGCGTCCAGAATACGTAGGAACATAAATGCATAATAACATAGCATTGTACGGGAGGTATCGTTTACCCCTGAGGGACAGCTGCCTACACACAGGCATATGTAAGGAGCGCCGTCCCCCACATCTGCACAGAGCTGATGAGTGACGTCCAGCAGCTACATGTAAGGGTCGCATGCGGCATTTTTCAGGCTTCAGTTTCGAGCGTTGCGGTTCTACTCCGCAGCAGATTTTTTTTGTGCACATGGTTTATATACAGCGACATACCATCAAAAGGGCCGCGCCGTGGCTCAGTGGTTAGACCGCTTGTCTCTCACCAAGGTGGTCTGGGTTCGATCCCAGGCGACCGCAAAGTGAGATTTGTGGTGGACAACATGGCGCTGGGGCGGGTTTTCTCCGGGACCTCCGGTTTCCCCCGCCATCTCATTCCACCGGTGCTCCATCTTCATCTCATGTATCATCAGTGTCACCGCCTGCGGTCCCGTATGTAGTAAAAGCGGGCGTTAAACACTACACATTTCATACCATCAAATTTTCAGTATAGTGATAACTCCTTGGTGGAAATGTTGTGATCCACAAGAATAGGGCAAAAATTATTTAAAATAATTTGTGTGTGTATTAGGAGCATCTATACCAATTTTGGTCGCATTTAAGCATAACCTTTGTAGGTATAAGCAGTGAATGGAGTTAATTTTCTCCCACCATCAGACGGATAATTTCTATTTACACGAACATATTTCACCGGTTGATATTATTGATCATATGTGTAACTGTACTTCTGCTAAGATTCACAATCTCTGCTATTTTCCGGTATGTACTGTCCTTTTCATAGTGAGAGATCACTAACAGCCTTTGTTCAAAGGTACTCTGCTTTCCTCTTTCACCTTGCCTTCTTCTTGGTACACAGTTGACGTACTTCTTTTACGATGTTGTTTTGTCTACTGACAGACTTCACCTACTCGTTCGTATTGCATTTCATTTGAGCTGTCCGATTCTTTTTGTGTCGTAAAGTCATGATGTAAACAAGTTTGAAAGGGGAAGCTCTTAGTTCAGCCACATTTTCAATCTTTAAAATGGATATTCATTGCAAATGATCTTTGCATAACACAAGGAGTACCTTGAGATTGATACACAAATCTATCCTGCTTTATAGAGCACTCTATAATGAAATGCAAAGTCTGTTCGATTATTTATGAGAGTCAGTGTATATCCTGTGTATTTATTTTCAATTTGATCGCTTTCATTTTATCGTTTTTTTTTTCGAAATGTAATTTGTTTTTATATTTTGTCTTATGACTTTCTAAGCTTTCCCAGAAATTGTTTTAAACTCGACATTCATTATTCAACTGTCTTGTTCATTATTCAACGCCCTATTCCTTTACTTCATTTCATTAGTAAAGCACCAAAATAAATACTACTCATTGCTCCTGCTTTCGTTATGTTACTAAATTATGAACTTAAATGTCGCCAGCAAAAACATTGTTGTGTGAATTGTTGTGTGAACAGTAGAAGGTCTAATAAATACTAAAAGCTGCAGGAAGTCGTATGACGGTTACACGCCAGACTTTCTGCAGTGCTAATTTATGAAGCTATTGTACAGTAGTAAATCTTATGTTTTCAGAGGCATTACTGTCTCTAGTCCCCTTTTTACTGGGAATTTAAAGGGTTCTGCATCTAGAGTAGAGCATGACTCAGCCAAGTGACCCCTTACATCCCTTCTGGACGTGATGGATGGCTGGCTGCATTAGCGGGCGAGACACTTTTCTCCATGGCCGCAGAAAAACCGCAGCTTTTAGCTTTGATTGTGGATAACCCATTCATTTTTCTTCCGCTAAATCCAGTGCACAACATTGTTCATGATACTTAGTAAATGCAGTTCTTTCACATTTCATTAGCGAAACGTACATGCATATCGTCTTTTATTATCAACCAGCCGAACACGCAGCTTTGTTTGCGTTATTGCGCAGATTCTTCTCTCTCCGACTCACTTCCCTCTCCCATTATTCTCTCCCTCTCTATCCCACTCCGCTTTTCCGTCCACGTGCAACGCAGACACACGTCACTTGATGATTTCACAAAAATACAATGTTTCTTCCGGGGTGTTGCTAAAAGTTTTAAAAAATAACGGTATTTAATGCAAGTATTAATGACAAAAATGGTTTATCACATGAACGAAAATGTTTGCGACAATTTTCATGTGTTATCCACTTGTAGGAAATTAATTGTGAAATAATTCAACCTCCTTAGGTTGAGACGATAATTCCGATTATACAATGGTAAAGTATAAGACACTAATGAGCTTTTGCTGATTAATTAATAGTGACTGTAGTATTGATTCCAGAGGAATATAAAATATTATGTTTTAAAATCCCTGGAAAAAAGTATGTAAGCACCATAACTTGTGTAAATAAAGGATGACAAATAATACCAAAAAACGCATTTAGATGTTTGCAAGATTTCTTCCTAAAATAAAGTTGAACGGCGGTTGAGTTACTATTGTACATTCGAACGCGGGAGATAAGTTGCCCACGTTAATTCTCTGTATTCTATAGGTAAGTCCATAGTTTTCAGCGTAGAATAGTGCGTGTCCAAAGACCACAAATTTTAATTTTGATTTTGAACATTTAAAGGAAAGCAGCAATAAAAACGGTATCCATAGCAGAAAGGAAAACTGACATTCATACATTTAAACTTAACCTAGTGTAGGATTAGGATTACTACGGAGGGGATCCGGCACTGGGACCAGTCTTGACCTATTGTACATATGAACCAAAGTGGGGCATCCCCATGAGAAAGGATGAGGCGAGAGGAGACAGAGCACGGCCGTCCTAAGGAGTCACGAAAGTGAAGAGGGAAGGGTCTATACAGTTTACTTGGAAACCTCTCCCGGTAGGCCAGCACAACGGACATTCCCCCCATCTGTTATTCGGAAGCGATTCCAGCAGCCGGTTCGGATACCGGCAACCGACATACCGGAGGAGGAAGTGTTCAATCAGAGCATAACATCCTACCATGCACCGCCGAGAGACCCGCCGACACTTCTACCGTGAAACAGACCACCAGATGAAAGATGATTTGAAATGATAATGGAGATAAAATGGAGGGGAATGTAATTAACCTACCCTAGCATTCGCCTGGCGACCTGGGAAAATCCCCGAACAATTCCATGGATCAGGTAGGTCGGCTAAGGGAATCGAACCCGGGCCTCCCGAATGCGGGCCACAGACGAAACCGCCTGAGCCATCCCGCTCGATGACCGAGTGTAAAGATTTGAGAACGCTGCCAATGAATTATAAAAAAAGTAAAGTTAATTGAAGAACGGCGAAAAAAGAACTGAAATAAAGGTACGCGCCCAAGTAGTCAACCACCGTACGAGAAAATTACTGCGATTATTTATGGCAAAATAAATAGATCCCTAGTTGAGCTAATCGCGCTAATCGAGATTGTAAAATATGAAATGTGCAGTGTTTAATGCCCGCTTTTAACATGCGGCACCGCAGGGGATGACAGTGATTATACATGAGATCAAGATGGAACACCGGTGGAATGAGATTGCTTGGGAAACCGCAGATTCCGGAGAAAACCCGTCCCCAGCACCATGTTGTCCACCACAAATCTCACTTTGCGGTCACCTGTGATCGAACCCGGATCACCCTGGAGATTGGAATTTCAGTTATTACATAATGACACGCATTTTATAACTCATGCTATCACTTTATCTACTGTATCCTAAAACGATATCAGTAAATTAGATTGACAGCTTACCTGGAAAAACTATATAGAATAATACACTTTTTGTGATACTTTGTAGAAGAGTGGATAGAGAAGGGCATGTGAATGCAACACACCCGATTATCTCTTCTATTTAGAGAGAGGGCTTTTAACGTACAAAACATATTCACTAGCAAACGTAAGTACAGCACAAAAAGGTATATTCTGAGACTTTCAGTTTCCAAACAAACAAGGACTGTTTCACTTTTAAATATGATCCGTCCTACATGTGTTTTTCGCCAGTAAATTATGTTTTATTAAACTGTGTACGAGATCAACACCAGATATTAGCAACGGTCAGAAATAGCATCACAATGTGTTAAACTGTTTCAGTTTGGTTCCGTCTAAAAACTAGTAGAAATTGTCTACAATCACATACAACAGATTTAAAAGTTACCAGTGAAACATTAACCTTATTGTATAAAACTGTTAAAACATAGGCGTAATTGTATTTTCACTATTAAGTACCCTTATACATATTCACTCCAAGATTCAATGTACATATTTAAGACACTGAACACATTTTAAAAATACTTATTAGATTTGGATATACAAATTTGGATATTTACAGGATGTTGCTTTATTTATTAAAAAAACAAAATTAATAGCTGTCTTGATACCGAAATTAAAGGATTGCCATAAGTAAAGAATCATGATGGATTTCAAAGGAATGTTGGTTCTTTGTTACAACGCGTGCAGGTGTAGTTGAGTCGAATAGCAACGGGGTTGAATAGTTGTTTTAACAAAAGAAACGTAAGAAACAGTGTCCTTAGCAGAGTTCTAAAGGGTAGCACTTGACTTTGAATAGGTATTCTTCGGACCCTTAATAATGGCATGACAAAATAGTCACAAAGGGAATCTTTGGTTGAATAAAGGGCTTCCAGAAAGTGGAAGTTACACACATCCACGCGCAGCTGTGGACATTCAGTTGGTGGCTTGGAGCCGATTAGGGCAGTCCTCTTCTTCTGTCTTGGGCAAGGTAGACCAGAAGTGATGAGAGAAGATATTTGTCGGTTCATATGTACGTGAAGAACGAATTAAGTTTTATTGAGTAATAAGCATTTCACATATATTAACTCTAAACAGTGATATTGGTAACTCTTGGTCGGCAACTTCAAGTTTGGTGTTATGATAAAAAAAAGAAGCAGTCATTAAACCAGTTTGAAACGGACATTCCAGTGTCATTAAAACTATCCTTATCATATATACTCACGCATACCCTGAGATAAACCTCATTGCTTTACCCTGAGCTGAACACTATTTGCTTCAAACTGTCGCCCCAACGTGGAACTCTTTGCTCGCCAACTTATTTGCTTCAGTCTGCAAAATATATTTTAATTATAATACGTTTTACCACATTATGATATATATATATATATAGTCGCGAACCCGATCGCGATGACGCGGCTTGTGCACACAACAGACGGATAGTGTATCACGGAGATAAAGAGCTTGCATAAGCAGATAAACATAGCGCCGGAGACAAAAGACTTGCCGACACAGATATAGTTACTTTCTAGAACATTCGTGTTTTATCTGGTAACATCTTGAGTGATGGAGAGCGTTCGGTTTCTTGATTGTTCTGGAAGAGTCTGGAATTATCAGTGGAGGTATTTAAGGAGGCGTCGACTCGCCAAGAGTCAGTCGTACACAGAAGTGAACAGATGTAACGAGAGCTGATGTAAACAGGTGTAATCAGAACGCTGTTTGTTTTGGTCAGCGACCTTGGTAGATTGTGTGGTGTAAGTGACGCAATGTTGTTACTTGAGAACTGAACGGTGTATTTCTACGGAAATAAAGAACGATTTCAATTTCTGCAAACTGGACTTTTAATTCTACAAACCCACAAAGTCACAATATCAACGATGCAACTCTAACTTGGCTTTCATATAAAGGTCTCAAAACGTGCTAATGATGTTAAATATGGGAATACTCTAAACACAACTTCGTAGCTCTAATTATGAGCACAGTCAGACATAAATTAAATTGTCACCATCGGATATTTCCTTTTCCCTGAATATGTTTTCCTGATAAACCCCAACTGACGTGTCTTATTAAGTGCCCCTCATGCCGTATTTGAAATAAAAAAATATGCAAAGCTGTTCTCCCTACAAATCATGCTGCGAGTCGAATCCAATTAGCCACTGGACAAAGCGCCGAGCAAATGTTTGCAGCTTAGCACGAGATTATATTTTGGATTGGAAAGACGGAAGGGTTGGTGTCCCTTGCAAACGACAGCTTAAAGAACCTGTTCTACTTTAGATTTTCCGATGAGCCTACTTTGAAGTATACAGAAGTCTGTAATCTAATAATATTTGCTACCGACAATCCTCTGATATTTCGTAGGTAATACCTGTCCTTACCCGGGTTTGACTATTTATCCCTGCAACCTTTAGACTTAGGTTGCACTTTCCCAATAATCTTCTGTTTCTTTGGATACACTTAAACTATTACTTAAAAGACTTAAATCAAGAGCTAAATAAGACCCTCAAAACACTATAAAGAACAAAAGTAAATAAACAAATAAAACCATCCAAAAACCCCTATGCAAAACCACTGTTGAACAACCGCAAATATCACAGTAGGAAAGCGCCCGTGAAGTGTGAGTTACATTATTTTAAGTTAAGAAGCAGGTTATTACTTATATCTCTTTTGCACAACCTTTATAGCCTTATTTACAGAAATGCATAAACTAAAACCATCCTAAATTTGGTTACCACTCATTCAATAGTTGTTGTATAACCAGAATTTGTAACGGTGCCATGTGTCAGTTCACTTAGCTGTCTAATGGGAACCTCAAACTTCGCAGTTTATCCCTACGACATTTAGCGGTAGATTGCACCTACCGGTAGATTGCCTTGTTTTTCTGTAAAATATTGTGCAAAACGATTAAGGAACGGCACTATTATTAACCACAAATACTTATAATTACAATTTCTTGTCAATAAAGCTTAATGACTTCCATATTATCACATTCGGGCTACATTTTTGGAACGTATACTGTATAGTTTTGGATAAGAGATAAACAACGGCTTACAACACTTAGAAACCTAAATGCTCTTAATACACACCATTTATTTTAAATAGATGTTATCGTGACGTCGGCCATTTTGGAGACATTCGCTGTTGTTGGTTTGAATTGCTCGAAACAGTCATTTTTGAAGTGCTCCGACATTCGGATATTATGGAAATAACGGCCCATATATAAAAACTTGACTCTTCGATTTCCTACTTTCTATACCACGAAATGTGTAATGAAACTAAGGAAGCAGACAGATATATAAGGTTTTGGAGGAATAGTTGAAAAAAATGCTTTGTAAAAACGTCCGTCCGAGGCTTGAATTCGGAAAACTAGATTTCCGTTGCACCACACACGTCGTTGTTTTCTTTTTCTTTTTTGTTTTGTTTTATTTTGCCTGGTTGGTGGGTGAATGTTACAGTGGATTATAATATGCTACGATCTTTTTCCTGTCCCCCATTTGCTGTAATTGAATTTTCTTAGCATGTTTCAGAGCCCAAGGATCAGGCGAGTGGACGGCAACGAGGCACAAGGCTGTGGAGTTTACTTTGTGAATTTATTTACGCTGAGTTTCTGTTTATAACGGGCTCTCGTTGGGAAAGGTAGACCTATGGAGCTCAAGCAGCTTCATTCCTTAGGAAACCCGCTTGTGTTCAAGCTCACCCCAGGTCAGCCTCTGCGTCCGCTTCACCCCTTTTCCAGAATTGCAATAGGCAACTGCAGGAAGAACCGAAATACTTCCACATACGCATAATCATTAGCTTGACGAAAAACTAAAGGTGTTATTTTGTGTTGAATCTCACGCAATGAAAATCAAATAACGGACGACATTTACTTTAAAAAGATGTGCTTAAAAATGGAAGAGCCATCATTATCTTCTACATAAACATCGGTCGTCTTATTTGGATCCATCCGGCTATTTATCTTCTGAGCTGCTTGAGTAAGTACTCAGGGGTCTTACAAGATACAAGGGCAAAAGCAGGAACTGCTACATAAACACATAGAAAGAGAATCCACAGTTACACTTTTGTTAATGAAAGATTAATGAACATCAGAATAAAAACATCAAGAGGCTATATGATCATTATAAATTTGTATGCTCCTGAAGAAGGGAGAAAAGAAGAGAGTAAAACATTTTATAAAATACTGCAGAAATATGTAGATTCGTTAAATAAAAACGATGAGCTAGTTCTTGGTGGAGATCACAACGCAAGAACAGAACAATTAGCAGTGAACAATATAATAGGGAGCAATGGAGAACCAACAATCAATGAAAATGACAAAAGCCCGAGAAATATTGCTGTATTCAATAATTTTAAAATTACTATCTCGTTTTTTAATCATAGAGATGTGCACAAATACAGATGGTCAAGTAGAGGACAACGCAGCATAATAGACTACATACTGGTAAATAATAAAATATCATCCCAAGTATTAGATACAAGAGTTTATAGAAATTACGATATTTCTTATGATCGTTTTATGTTAATGACTAAAATGATGCTATGGAAAAGATGGTATAACAAATTAGGGGCAAAGAAAACTGAGAATATAAGGAAAAACGAAATGTTTAAGGACACCTGCTGAAACAAGACAGAATAAGATTATACTACCAACCACTAGATGAGAAATTAGATCAGCGAGCGATGAGTTTAAATGTCAATTCAGAATGGGAAGACCTTAAACAAATATTGATAAAGGTTTCAACTGAAGCATTAGGAAGAAGAAGGAACAAGTTTAATACTAAAAGATTACGAATATGGAATGATCATATAAAACTTTTTAATAAAAGAAAAGAAAGAAGAATATATAATATATAAATATTTAAATACAAATACCCAAGAGAATTTAATAGAATATAGAAGAAAATGTGCAATAGCTAAAAGACAGTCAAGAAAATTACGAGAAATTTGGGATAAATACATATCAGACATGGTAATCAGACAACAGCATAAAATCATGTGACACTTAAATAAATCGGAAAAAGATACAGTAGAATTACATAATATCTCAGAAGGGTGGCTTTAATACTTCAAAGAACTGTGGAATTATTCGACGGATAGTGAAAAGCAACAATTAAATACTACATATGAAGAAAAAGACCCTATTACAGTAGAGGAATTAGAAACTATATTAACGTAATTTAAACATAAAAAAACAGGAAAAGATGGAATTAATGTGGAACTGGTAACGTATGCATCCAAAACATTTAAAATACGACTACTTAATTTTTAAATGTTTGTTATTCCAGCCTACAGATACCAGAAGAATGGAAAATGGCTGTAATAAAGCCAATATTTAAAAAAAGGAGACAGAAATGAATGTAAACATTATAGAGGAATCAATCTCATAAATACAAGCTATAAAACATTAGCAACAATTTTAGCAAAAAGATTAAATATAACTGAATCACTACTCAATAATGAACAACACGGCTTCAGGCAAGGCAGATCCTGTGCTGATTGCGTCTTAACAATAAAACAAATAATACATAAGACAAGAGAATTTAATTTAGAAACACATATATTATTTGTTCATTACGTACAAGTATTTGACAAAGTTATACGGCAAAAGCTATGGGATATAATGACTAAAAACGGACATCCTCAACATTTAATTTTAATGATAAAGAAAATGTACGAAGGGACTTGTATTAGCATGGATAATGGTTTTAAGACAGAAACTATCAACCTAGGTGTAAGACAGGGCTGCCCAGGGTTGCCAACTCTTTTTAATGTTTATATCGACGCAGCAGTTGCCGAATGCCAAGCTCAGTTGAAAGTAGATTTTAAGTTAGGTCGTACAATCTTAAATACAGTCCTGTTTGCAGATGATCAGGTCATTCTGGCAGATACTGAAGACAGATTATAAATAGCTTTGTACCAACTCGACAAAACAATGTCCAACTATAACTTTATCATTTCAGCAGAGAAACCGAAAGTGATGGCTTTTATTGGTAAATACCCAACACGGTCCAAAATACTCCTCAAAAACAAAATACTAGAACAAGTTAAATATTTTAATTACTTAGGATGTGATATTTCCTATGAACGCGACAGAGATTTAAAACAAAAGATCTATAAATTTCTAAACATATGTGGCACTATAAAACGAACATTGAAAAACAAAACAAGAAGGGATACCATATTAAAGCTTTATAAAACTATGGCAGTGCCTGTTATACCTTATGGAGCCGAGACCTGGACCTTGAACAGAACTGATAAAAGCATAATTGAAACGGCTGAAATGAAATTTGTTGAGGTACGTAGCTGGCTGTAGTCTTAAATATCACATTAAAAGTTGAAACCGATATTGCATACATGGACATATTAAGTAAACATGGCCATCTGTAATTCAACTTGAGTTAATAACCAAGCAGACCATATAGATGATGCAACAAATGCTTAGGTTTATTGAAATCCCAAATTGTGACGTAGGACCAATCAGAATTAAGTATTACGGTAACTTAGCAACCAAGACAGAAAAAAGAACCAATGATTTTATTCTTAAATCTTTTCTTCTGGTTTGAACTCTCGAGGAGGGTAGAAGCGTTTTCGGTAAAAGACTTCTTGAAACTACGAGAAGTTATTGGAGTTCTCATCATTTATGAACGTTTAGTAAACGTTTAAAATGTACATCGAATACGCGACGTTATGATAAATAATTTAAGTAAAAAAAACCGTTGCATCATTTATAAATAAAAGGAGAAAATTAATATATAGTAAAGGGCTATATACATCAGTGGAAAGAGTCGCACGTAAAGATGAAAATGATTCCGAGAAATATAATTCCAAGTAAATTGAAATGGTATTAATTATTTTATTCCATAGTTGCCCAAAAGTGAAATCCCTTTTGTATCGATACCACGCCTGAGAAGTTTCACATTTCATTGCTCGCTACAGTTGCCGGAGAGAGGATTTATAAAAATCTTCGAGAACTTCATCTTCACGGCTTTTAGACGAAAAGTTCATCGCTTCTACATCAAGGTAAGGTTTGGCTTCTACATGCGTCGCCACACCGAGCGAGCGCGAAACTTTTGCGCGTGTGGGACGTAGATCTCCCGAAGGGGCGAATCCAACTTCAGATATGTCACCGCATCGTCTGATAAAAATCCAACCTGCAAGGAGGGGAACCGCTCAAAAGTGAAACAATAAGAGAGCAACTAAAAATATTTACTTTAAATGACAATCTCAGGGAGTACAAACTGAAATGGCAAGATCATCTATCTCGAATGCCAGAAGAAAGACTCACTAAACAGGCCTTGCAGTATAAACCAGTTGGTATTAGAATGTTGGAAGACCACTGAGACGCTGGGAAGATCCCTTCTGAGCCGAAACAGGCCTACCTGGCCTATCTTGAAGGTTGATGATGATGATAAACATCGGTTGGTTATGTGCGCACGCTTCCTGAACCATGTGTGCACGCTTCCGACTTTCCTGAACCATGTTCTTTCTTTGGGGGGGGGGCGCGAATTCTGTGAAAGTTCTTTGCATTCACCGAATTCCTTCTCCCTTCACTTCACCTGCATTTCTATTTCACTTCTCTTTCATACGATTGGTCCTTTCAAGGTTGGCCCTTATCTGGCTCCTATGAGGGATGCTTTAACTAAACGCCACCGGGTTAATTCTATCTGTAAATAGCAGGAACTCTGCCCCCTGCTATGTCTGGATTCCAGTCCGACTAGATACATTACCTTATCTTCACACGCGCGCACGAAACTTTAGTTAAAGATGGATGCATTTATCTTGAAATCTCGATATAGAAATTTTCAATGGAGTGCAATACTTCCTCTACCTTCTAAATTCGTAGTATACCTAGCAGGTAAACACAGTTTATCGAGGGAAAGTTAAATTACTCTTGCAATGCAGCTAACACTGTGTGTGCATAGAACCATTAGCCTTTAGCGCATCGAAGTTCTAAAAATTGGCTCTAAGAATATTTATTGTAAAAAGTGAGAAAATGGTGAAAATCTTCTTGAAATCTTAAAAGATTATAAAGAAGGAGTTTTTATAAAGTTTTATTTACCGAAAGAGATAGGGAATCCCCTCCATGAAAGTTTTTGTGTTTTTCTGCAGCATTATGTGCCTCTATGGGCTTGCGCTTTACGATTTGCGAATCACATTTTGTACCGCAGTTCCCACATTATTGTACGTAATTCAAGCACTTTAACGTGAATATAAAATCTCGAGGACAATGCTCCACCCACCAGTATGTAAAAGTTGTAACTTTTAAACTGCTCTCCTCTTTAGCATTTTGAAGGGTCTCGTCTCGTTCCGAGGCAAACTTTTGGAACAGCAGTTCGTGTGTTACGGCCATAACGACTCAGGGTGAAGAGTGCAGTATAACAATAGCTCATCGTCTGGCACAACCCTCCCCTAGACATGTGTTATGACTGTCGCTAAAGTGTCAGGGCAGTGAATGTCTGGAGGGTGGTGGCGAGAGGGGTGACTGACCCCGGCAGTTTTAGTTATTATTTTTTAGTATGTGGGCTGCTCGTAAAGTCCTTCTCCATTTCCAACTTCGTGATGCAGCTCAAAGAATAATTATAAAAAGCAACAAATATCCATCTGCCGTGCTAGAATGTTCAGCGTTCGATTCCAGACTGGGGCGGAGAATTTCTTTTTAAACAGTATAATTCCCTATTCTCCACAGCCTGGAAGTTTGAATGAGAAAGTATTTAGGAGTAAAATCCTTATTTATGCACCAAGTATGCTAAAGCTTTTGCGTACGTTATGTATGCTACAGCTTTTCAGTAAAAGCTATCTAATTTGTGTATCAAATTCTAGCGTTCCGTGGCGGAACAACCCTGTGGGCCAAGGCCTGCCAACCCGACTGCCGGCGTAGTGGTCTAGTGCGTTGTGCTTTGGTTTCCTGCACTCGAAATGCGCCTGGAATCGATCCTACCCCTGGGGGTTGTGGATTTTAAGTCCCGGGTATAGGACCTGTTCCCACTCAGCATTGTGAGGAAATTGAGGAGCTACGCTAGGTAGCGAACCCTGGTCTAGAAAGCCAACTTCTAGACTGGGAGTTGCGAGATGCTGACCACATCTCCCTGTATCGGTTGGATGATCGCCCACATCTGCCTTGCGTTTGTGGAAGTCAGGCCGGCAGTCGGGTTGATAGGTTCACACCAACTTTGAGCTGTTACGCCATGGGTTACATTACACACCTTCTGTATAGCACGTTTTATCTCTCAACATTTACGAGTGATAACATTACTGAATATTCAGAAAATTCCAGATATACATTTTGTTAGTTAATAAATTTCACAATTATCTTATTTTACACAACATAGAAATTTTTGAGAAAATCAAACATTTCAAAAAATATTCCATGCAAAGAATAGTTTAGGGTGGTAGTGGGGGTATTTTGTGAAAATCTGTGAATTGCATATTTGGAAGATATGAACTTTAACACCAAGTTTAGCATTCATCCAAATTTCGCTTTTCAACTACTCTGTTCACAGATAGACACATGCACAAGTGCAGGATAAGGTAAACTCCCGGAAAAACTTTACCCAGGTATCTCACCCTGTCCGAAATTCGAACTCCGGACCTCTTGAACGTGAGGCAGTCACGCGGGCTACATTTGGTTACATACACATTTACACGTATTACGAAATTCCTCTATTTTGAGCACTTTAAATGTATCTAAGGCCCCATACAGTCGAACATCATGGTTTGGTAGGTAAACTAAAATTTCTATTCCTCCAAATAATTAAATCGGTAATTTTACTAAAATGGCCGACATTATGAGTTTGTAGCCTGTACTTTAGCTTCTCTACCGCTTACCTCTAGCAGGTAAAGAACATACTCTATTCTACTCAGAAATTTGAAATTTAAGCATACTAAACAAGGCCAATCTCTTGCAAGGATTTATATAAAATAGCTTCATCTCAAATTAGTCTTATAAGAAAACCGTTTCATTCATTTTTAATTACTCATAAATGATCCTAAGGATTTTAAAACATCATATGTTTGGCATGTTGAATTTCTGGTGAGTAGCCTCCGAAGCCTCTGAAGGCCCTATTTTCTGATTGTCTTTTATTATTATGAAGAAAAAAGAGAGTGACAAAAATATATTTCAGAAAATATTCACAGCTTATTAACATACATAATTTGTGTTAAACCGCTTTCTCTTGTAGCTTTAATCGTTTACGGGACATTAACCGCTTTCTCTTGTAGCTTTAATCGTTTACGGGACATTTCTGTTGCTGAACCGAATTTTCCGATATTTCAGTCTATATAATCTTGGTACTTTAGTTTATTCCAACTTTCAGTACCATAATACATATAAGGAGCTCGAATGTCACATTAGAGTCCATATAATCCATATAGTCACAACAATTATATATCCAGGTGTGTGTGCGCGCGCTTGTGTGTTTGTATGACCTTAAAAGGGATTCTTGTTCCTCTATCCCTTTTAAGGTCGGGCCTGATGAACCGAAGCTATGGATCCTACAGAGAACCGGGATAGATGATCAGCCGAATGTCTGGTGTGAACGTGAAGGTAGTGGATGATATATTATATGATGCAGGTGTCAGCGACCTCACGTGATATAAATACGAAGCAAAAATAAAAGAAAGCCAGAAAAATATAGATAAACAATGACAATAGTGGTAAGGTAGAACAGTTTAGTGTAAACTTTGATTTGATATGATAAATATACAGAAATAGTAAAATATTGTAATAGTTTATTAATGCCACATAAAATTATATATAGGAAAGACCGAGTCCTCCGGTTTCCCCCACCAACATTCCACCAATTGCTCCATCATTCTTTCATCCCAGGCATTGGGCCGACCCCCGACCCTGATCTCATCTAACATTTCAATGTGCTTCGGCTCCCTCAATCTGAGGGAACCCAAGCGACTCCTAACAATAGCATTGGTGAGAAAGGGAGAAATAATATAATTATATAATATATATAGGAAAGACGGTGAGGCAATTGATGGAATGCTGACGGGGAAAACCGGAGGACCCGGAGAAATTCCGTCCTGCGCCAAGTTGTCCACCATAAATCGCACTTTGCGTTCACCTGGGATCGAACCCGGGCCACCTTGGGGAGAGCCAAGCGATCTAACCACTCAGCCATGGCGCGGCCACTAACTCCATGTAGCAAAAGTATTATTTTCTGTTTTGGGAACGAACTAAGACTTTCTGTTTTAGCATATTCAGATTTTTATCACATGCATTTTTGGGCCTAAAATGCAACGTTTAAAACGTTTTAAAATCCAAGCAGTAATTTTAGTTTAAATAATTTTGATGTCTTCAATCTCTCATTGTATTTCTTGCGTTCAAAGCTGTGATGAAAAAAAAATTAAGTTTGTAAATAAGAATGCAGTTTAAAAAATCCTTCTAAACTAAAATTAATTATACCAAAGTCATACCAAAGCCTTAAAATGAGGACCTAACTTGCGATTATATGCAGAGCTTAGAAAATAGTATTGAATATTTTGGACACCTGTTTATGCTGTGGACCTTGGTTATTCTCAGATTAATATTCTTCTTCTTCTTCTTCTTCTTCTTCTTCTTCTTCTTCTTCTTCTTCTTCTTCTTCTTCTCCTCGCCTTGAAATAGAACACAGTCCTGTTCATTTATGGTCATCTACCCATTATGCTATATAGGCATCGGGTTGAGGGAGCTACAGCTGATCCGAGAGAGAAATCCAGGAATGGGTGATCAGCCTGGTCCCAGGAATGAGAGTGACGGAAGTAGATGAACGGAATGAGGGCGAAGTGTATGGAAGGAAAGATAATGGAACATTTGGTGGAATGACGATGGGAAAAACTGGAGGTCCCAGAGAAAACCCGCCCCTGCGTTGTGTTTGCACAACGTTCTAACCTCTCTGCTATGGCGCGGCTTTGGATTATTATTATATAAATATATTAAACTTTTGGTTTTGATTCTAGAAAAAAATTAAGGAATTGCATTAAAATTAGAAATGGTGTGGTAAAGTCAACTTGCTGGTCTAAAATAGACCGATCTATTTTTGTGGGTTGTCGAATTAGATGACGTTGACATCTGCGAACATAAGTAAAACAAAAGTGCATGACAGAAAACCGGGGCAGAGCATGGCAAGTGGTCATTGTGGGCATTTGTGCTTCAAATGTGACCCTTGGGAGGAGGATGAGGGTGACCAGTTCCGGGAAACGACGCACCAAGCATGGGCGGGTTCCTAGGTTTCCAGTTATAATGAGCCGAACGTCACCCAAGCTCACCCACAAGCCGAGTCCCCGTGGGTCTACTCACAGATACCCTCTCAGTGAGAACCCGGAGCGTGGGTCCTGAGCTGTCCGACTGACCGAAGGAGAAATCTTCATAAAGCACACATCCACCGCTCAGCAGCAATACACCTGCTGCTACTGGTGGTGGTGGTGGTAGAAAAGGAACCGTGCCAATATTTGCCTGCGAAAAGGCAGATTAGGGGTTCACCTGGAATCGAACGCGGGCTTCGCACGTTATCGCGAAACCTTCTCCCTCTATTCCTGGATCATCTCCGTCTACTGTATCACATTTCATACATCCAAGATTTTCACCACTGAATTGAATACGGCTCTTGTATGTTATTCAGGACCACTGAGCATCATAACATAAGGTGAGGCAAATGTATAAACACACCGAATTGTCCCCAGATATTGTGACATTTCATCCATTGCATTATTTGTTCATAGGAACAAATTTTGTTTCAACGTATTAATTTTTCCCACTGAAGAAAGGATAATAGTTACTCTCTTGATATACCGAGCAGATAGCCCAGGCTGTAGCGTCTGAACCTTATATTTTCAAGGTAAATGTTTGATTCCCGCTGAACCACCACTCTGGCCTCGGTATTTGACGTGTTCTTACCAGACAGGTGAGTGAATGTTTATGTTCTACCGCGAATTAATTTTCCAATCCCTCATTTCGTTACTCTTAATTCTATAAGGAAAGCAGCGCCTATTACGATGATCGGATGTATGTGATGCATGCGGATGCCATTTATATGTTCTTTAAAGAGAGGGGTGTTTTTTTCCTTGGCATGGAACCTTCTGTTGGAATCTTCCATGTGGATTGTAGGATGCCATCGAAGAATGCTGTCAGTCGGAATGGCTGATATAATTTGGCGCTGGCCTACCGATCCAAAGGTTGCGGGTTCAACCCTTGCCCAGACCGATGGTGTGCTTAAACGCGACAGCCCAGGAATGTAAAAGAACTCCTCCGGTGCCAAATTCTGTCAACTGACAGCGTGGTTAACAAGCAAAACAGAAAGGAAGTATGTTCAAAATTGAAACGTCAGGAATCTCGCCAAAGGATCTGCCTGCACCTGATGTCCCTTTTACTCGGATGTTACACAGGCTCAATAGGCCTACGCTTGGCCTCCACTTCTAAATCAAAAAGTTATATTTCCATATTTCACTGGAAGCTGTAAGTTTGGAGACCCCAAAAATTCCAAAAAGGGTTTCTTTTTTAACATACTGTGTCTACTATTGAGCGAGGCGAGGAATTTTATGTATACAAAGCATGTTACAAATACGCTTAACCACGCTTCTTTATTTACCAAAAATTTCTCGCTATGATGAAACCATTGCCACTAAAATTAAGTAGCCACGGATTTGTGTAATTTTAAGTCCACTCTAGCACTGACATACTTATCCCAAACACCCCTAAAGATTTCACCGAACATTGCATATAAAACACACGATATTCGATGACGGACCTTGTTTACGCGTTTATCTGAAATTGCTTTGGAATATTACTTTTACATCATACGCCAAGAGGCCGCAAATGTCCAACATAGCTGGAAGGATACGCATATTAAATCCCATCATAGGACCAAGAGAACTCTTTTTGGGCATGTTGGCAAAATAATCCTCTTATCATTCTTTTTCATGCTTCGTTTTATTGCTCCTTTTTGCATACGCTTTTCGATAGATTCTGTACCTCAGAGGAAACGTCACTGGTAACCAAAAGAAGGGAGGGAAACATTTTCCTTCCCTTTTTAGCTCGCTTTTTGAATAATCAATCTTATTGAAAATCTACTGCACACGGTGATATTCGAAGGGTACAGTTATTTGCAACACGAATAACATTACGATTTGGAAATGCAATACTCATTTTGATTTTATTTTAGCAAAATGACGAGTTTCAGTTTTGGTGATTTCATCTGTTTGAGCTTTTGTAAGACTTCTGCAAACCATAGAGACCAACAGAGAGGTAAATCCATTGCAGAATATTATTTTATATCTCAGACGTCCTTAAGTGTTCCAGTCCTTATTGGCGCATTTAGAGTTTAATAATAATTTTAGTAGGATAAACCGTGGCTAATAGCACACAGTGGAAAAATAAATCAGGATAAACATACGTTACCATATATTTAGGATTAAGAAATTAAACCCATATTTTATTTTGAACTACCCCTATTTTATTTTTCAAACTTGGAGCAATACAAATATACTTTAATGATGATTCCAATTTGCTTTTATGCTTATAATGTTTGTATTACTCATTTGTGGACTTACGCAACGAAGCCACATAATGTATTAGTTATCCAGACACATACTTGATTAAGCTGAGGCTCAATATCTATTTATCAGCTTTAGCTCTATTTAATAATATGTCGTGCCTTTCCAATATGATACTGCCTCTGCAATGAGGTCAGAGTTTAAAAGCATGTGAAGATGGGATGATTTCTTCTGAATAAAATTTGTCATTTATTGTTTCCATACGTACGTATAAAGTGCTCTGATCGTACAAGATACTTCACGTAAGTATCTAAGAAAAGTTTTCATTTTCATATTCTGAAATTTAAGTATCTGATGTGGTTTTATCCCAATTTTACTTAATTTTTTTTTCTTGAAAGCTTAAGCAATTGCTTTTGGCGCGACCATTATTCTCAGCTATTTGGGTCTATTACAAAAGCTCCGGTGATACTAGAGGGTACTTGAAAGTACTGCCGTGCCAAGTTTGCGTTCAATTTGAGAGAAAGGCTCCAAGAAATTTTGAAGAGGGAATGAAGAATAAGTGACCAATCGAATTTGTTAAATAATACATTTTAAGTGGTATGTGTCTAAATTACAATGGTTATAGCAATATTAGAACCTACATTAAATGTTACATTAAATGTGCATTTTAATGTAACAAAAAGTGTGCATAGCCACTGTGCCACAAGAATATTCTGGCATATCGTCTATGGTCGAAGGTTATGGGTTATAGGCCTACACCGTATTAGTCGGAACCGTAAACAAGATAAGGCGCGCGCTCACCAAGCGTAAACACGATAAGCGCTTACGCCAAAGAATAGAACATTCTGGGTATTTCAGCATCCAGGACCTCCAGGTATGTTCCTACGACTACATAATCGGGTGCTTTCGCGAAGCAAATTAGTGGGTATGTGTCTGAGTCAGCAAGAACACGAGGGCGAAGAAAAGACCTGTTCTTCGAGAAAGTTTGTGACGACCGTGAGAAATGCAATCAGTAAGGTTACTCCATGCATTAGAGAAGCCTTGTGTTCGACTCCCAACGTATGAAGTGTCCGGAAGAAGAGGTTGCGTTGATATATTTTGTTACGTCGCTACGTCAATGAAGAAAAAGAAGTGATGGTGAACAGGCCGTGTGTACATGTTACATACCTACCGAATAGATAGAGATCTGTGAAGACATCGCGACACGCTGTATATAAACAAAGGCTATTTATTACGTGTACACGTTTGAACCGCGTTGTTGAAGGTGAGACAATAATGCCGAAAGTTAAAGGTGTGAAGGCGCATACTTTTCTGCAAGAATTTGGTGGCGATTACTTTGCGGTGAATGATATAGAGAAAAAGTAAATTCTGCAATGAAAATGTCTGAAGTGAAAACGGTATTGGGTATACAGAGACGTTGAAACACCACAAAGAACAAAAAAATTAACAAATTGGAACAAAGAACGACCAACACAAACATGTAATTCCATTTCAAACAGTGTTTCGTACAGTTGTGGAAATAATTATTAGTGGGGATATCCCGTTTTATAACCTGATAATCTGTATTTTCGTGTCGTTATGGGAAAGCATACAAGTAAGAAGCTTCCAAATCTGTAACATTGATACAAAATTATTTAAAGCTATCTTACTCGAGTATTAAATGAAACAAGGTGGAACCAATTTCCTGTTTTCCTTCTGCTAGCGCCACTAAGTAGAAGTACATTGTAAACACATAACTGTACACCATGCTGCGGTAACTTCTATTTGTACAGAAGTTCCCAGCATGCTATTCTTGGTCATAACAGACGAATGTGCGTCGTCCTGAGACGTAGGCCTATGCATTTGTTGATAAGAATGTACATGAATTCCAAATATATTGCCTCACTTACATAGTTGGAATATTTTATTCATACGTTCATGAAAATGTAAATTTGGCAACTATTCTATAAAATATTCTAAAACACAAGGAACCACTTTGTTTCGCTCAGTGACCTATTTCACGGCAGTAGGCAATGAGAGGTAACTGGCGTACTTGAGAGTTAAGATACAGATCAAATGTATAAGGAACAGTTTGTCACAGAGGACAAGATCAGGAAGAGGAAAGATCGCCTTTTGAAACCCGTGTTTTGGATAGTCAATTTCTTACAGTTGGTGAAGTCGTGTTACTTTATAAGGATATTATTTTCCATTACTGCCGAATTGCACGAATCGCCCCATAACCTGTGGTAGCCTTATTGGCGTAATGCCCCACATTGTGCCTCACTTTGAATTTTGTAAGGCCCGGCCGCTGTTACTAAGCCAGCCATACAAACGAGAGCGACCAATTTATTGCAACTAAAGGCAGCACCCGAGTTGACGCCGAAGTAACCTGTGCGACTCACATTCAGGAGGTCGTGGGTTCAATCCTCGCGGCTGATCTTCCGACCAATGGGATTTTCGAGGGTTTCCCAGGTTGACTTGCATTGCAACGACGTCCAACTCTTCCATTACCTTTGGGTTGGTATTGAAGTAATGTCTATGGTAATCTACTTTGCATCCTTTCTATTGGTTCTAACCAGTTATTCCTTATTTGATTTATTCTGTCATTTAAGTTGAATATGTTTAATTCTGTTCTAATATCCTCATTTTTTTAAATCTAAAAGGGTATATCCCGCGTCAGAACGTAAGAATTTTTCAGCTGATTCTATCTTTCTTCTATCTGATCTTATAAATATCCAATTCTTACAGGCATAAGTTAACATGGGAACTGCCATAGTTTTACAGAATTTGAATTGAGTTGCTTTTAATGTTTTATTTCTCAATGTTCTTCTTATTGTTCCCCACATGCTATAAAATCTGCTTATTTTTATGTTAATATTATATTTTGGCAGTGCGACATGTTAAATCCCAGATAGTTAAAATTATTTACCTTTTTATTATTTTATTATGTATTACTACTTTACATTTTAACTGGTTTGTCCCTTGGAACGCCATCACTTTTGTCTGCATCTCAGAAATTCAAATGTTGTAATGACTGGCTATTCCTTCTAATTTGAGTACTGCTATTTCTAGTTCATATTGTCAAATATTACTTGATCGTCTGCAAAAAGTATGGTATTTAAGGACTTGTTTTTTATTTTAGAACTTACATTTAAGTGTTCTTGCCATTGTATTATGACATCGTCGATATAGGTACAAACAATGCTGGGGACATTGGGCAGCCTTGTTTAGGACCTTGATTTATTTTAATTTTGTGTCACTGTTATTGATTGACATGTATGTTGCACAATATAAAATCATACTTCAAAGTTGTAAATAGGAATGCATGAATTTTATGCGATAATTAATATGACTACAGTTTTAAGTGGCCTTCTACCCAGCTTTATAAGGTTTTGTAACCCTGTTTGAAGCCATTTGCTAAAATTATGTGAAAGCAAGACCAAAATCCTTCAAACACCAGTAACGCCGTAATAATGAACATTTTGGATTGTCTTTCTAGTTAGAATGAGTGCGATGGCTAGGCAGTAACATGAGTTACACATTCAGAGACGACGGGGAAATGAAAAATTCAGAGCGGACAGTCACGGGGAATCGAATGTGGAGCCTCCTGAATGCGTTACTAAGGAGTCATCTAGTTCGGCATAGACACGCATAGTAATGCAGACTGTGTTGGGTTAATATATTGCACTCTAAAGTCTTTTATTCTAAATCATTTCATTAGTTACAGTAATCTTATGTTGGAGTATTCTACACAGATTTTTCATAAGCTGAAAGAGAACATACTTTCTGAGTGGTTTATACCACCAATTAAATACTGACACGGTGTGGCCAAGGTTGTTAATTCAAGGACTCGTGAGCAGCGGAGTTTGTGGTTGAGCTGCTGCACAACGGTCCTTCCTGACAGGTTTCCTCAGTCCTCATTACTGGGAAATGCAGTAGAAGTACACCTAAAACAAACGCCTTGAACGTTTCCTTCACAATTTTTATTTCGTTTCACGTATCATTTTCGTCCACCGTCTATGAGGCCTTATACTAGAGAGCGAACATTCAAACACCCTCTTCATTTATGGTTCCTATACTGACTATATTAGCAGGAAAAGAAGAGTTTATTGAGTTTTAATGATTATTTATAAGAATTATTTTGACTTTTTGAATGATAAAAACGTTTAATATATAATTCCTTATTTGTTTTAAACAATAATATAGCTGATAAGCTTACAGATGATAGCTATACATAGTTTTGTTCATCGCTACCATACAGAAATTTACTGCAATACGTCAAAATTTCACCCTTTTTCAGATCTACTCTCAGCAGTGGATGTTCGCTTTGTCTGCCAAAATGCCTACTTGCTAGAAAAATATATAAAATAAAATGGAATAAGACAATATAAAAGGGACACTTAAGCTTAATGGATGGAAACTACGATTACTTACATTTCACAGAATTGAGAGCAGTAGCCTAAAATCTAGCTGGAACGATGCAAGAAAAGAAATTAACTGTCAGAAAGATCTAGACAAAGGAAAATAGATTTGGCGGTGGAGAAGGTTAATGGCCGAAAATTCCGCTATAAAGAGTTGAGATGAATTGGAGTACGAATATGAAGGAGATGTGGCAGTGAAGCAGAAAATACGACTTTTGAGACCAGGGTTGCCTAATGTACTACTTTCGTCCCTAAAAAGGATAAACCTGCTTAGGTAGTAACATTTCTCATCTGTTTGTTTCATCAATATACACATACATTTAAAATGACAAAGTAATACCATGATGGTGCATTCACCAGCGTGTGGCGCAATACACTTGACGGATTAGTGATTTTCAGTGACGTAAAAATGATAATATTAACCATATCAAATACTCGTTGTCATGCTCATTGAGAGGAGCGATCTGGAAATTTCACAAAAATTTTGACATTCTATAGCGTCTTCTGACGTTATTTATAGCATACGTATTAAGTTTGCATAAGGAACAGTATTTACTAAAGTTGACACATATACTAGTATATGTCGCGAAATCGCACACGAACGCTTTGTATCACGTTCTTCATGAATTGTATTATCAAACTATTACTGTGCTCGTTACACCTGTGCGTAGCAAGAGTACGGATGTATCAAATATCTATTTTCGTTTCCCTGTACGTTCTGTTTGGTACAGTATATGATAAAATAGGACGGATTATTGATAAGAAATTGGTGCACATATTCATAATTTAAGAACTCTTATTTATATATTTATTTATTCATTCATTTATTATTTATTTTTATTTATTTTATTAATCTATTTATTTAATTTATTTGATTTATTTATTTAATTAATTTATTTATTTATTTATTTATTTATTTATGGCACCGCCAGTACAATGTCTCACCGGCGCCCCTCGGTATAGGAATAGAAATGAAGAATTTAAAAAGTTCTTTAAGATGCAAGAGGAATTTGTTTATTGTTATGAAGTACCAGGTTTAATTCAACAGCTGGGAATACCATAGATAGCAACGACTGACGTTTATTTATTTTTGATTCCCAGATAAGTGTAAAAGTAGATTTATTGCACAACAGTAGTGAATTTCCCTCAGTTTATTTGCATATTCTGTACTTATAAAAGAATCATATGAAAATCTTGAAACCAATGTTAGAGTTACAAGAATAGCAATGGCTATTGTGCGGAGACTTAAAGGTACCCAGTATCTTACCAAGGCATATACAAAATACCCGTGCTTTTTATGCGAAGGGGACTGTAGAAAAAGAATTAAACAGTGAACAGTGAGAGAACGCCTTAAGAGAAAAGGTAAAAGGTTTAACGCAAGGAAGAGAAAAAGAAAATGTCATTCGTGGCAGTATAGTTGATCCAAAGAAAATTTATTGCTTCCTCTTTGTATAAAATTAGGTGTTATGAAACAATTCGTGAAAGATCTGGAAAAGAATGGTTCGTGTTTCAAATACCTGGGGAGTAAATTTTCTGTGATGTCCGAAGCTAAGATAAAAAGGGGTATATTTGATGGACCTCAGATAAGACAACTAATGAAGGATAGTGCATTTTTGGACACCGTGAATGATAGAGAACTGCAAGCATGTCGTGCTTTCAAAGAGGTGGTCAGTAAGTTTCTTGGAAATATAAAAGATCCGAAATTGTGAGAAATATGCTACAAAAGTTACGAGCTCTTGGGTGCAATGAGTTTAAAGCTTCACTTTTTGAATTCTTATCCAGACTATTTTCCTGATAATTTGAGATCCTTCAGTAATGAACAAGGTAAACGATTTAATCAAGAAATCAAGAATATGGAGAGGAAATACCAAGTTTGGTGGAACATTGCGATGTTTACTGTTGTGTTTGAAAAGGGAAGTTCCTCAACCACGACATAAACGCAAATCAACAGAGCCATCCTTCCAGCCAAGGAAGAAGTAATTTCATACCTTCTTTTGCAGGTATGTATGTAGGAGTTTGTATGCGATTATTACTGAGAAAGTCTGCATTCTATATTTATTTTATAATGCATGTGGTTTTACCTAAAAAAGAGTATTTTCCACATTTATTTTGTTGTTTTTATTTTTACAATGCACATGTTTTTACATAAAAAGTGTTTTCAAAATTTATTTTGATTTATTAGAAAACCTTACGTGATAGAGATAAACTGAAAGCACCATTCAATTTAGCACGTCAAAGTTTGTTAATATGGCCTTTCAGATCTCAAACCGGCGAGCAAAAATTTTATTTTCAAGGACAGTGTAGTTAATAAGGAATAATTCAATGAACATTGTTTTATTGTGCTGAGGGGGGAAAAAGAGAAGGAAAAAAAGAAAGAAAGAAAAAAGAAGAGAGTACCTTGAGTTGCTGCTCGATTGAAAATTTAATAAGAGGGCCAGTGAAATGTAAATACCTCTGGCACCGCCTGCGAATAACAAACTGTAAAAAGGCAGGCTCTTATGAGCGTCTGGATGGGGAACAAAAGAATGGAAGGAAAAAAGGCAGATTGTCAGCTGTGTTATTGAATTTCGAACGAATAGGGGAGAATTGTATGGGTCTGTAGTAGAGAAATGACTCATGCAGCGTGTTCGACAAGGTCCTCAAATAGATATGCATGTGTGCGCTTGGTTGATTGAACTGAAAAGTGCAAACGTTTGTGATTGATTGCACCTAAAATACTGTCAAATTCTGCCAAGTCGAAATTTGTATATGGAAATCCGTCCGGTTTCAAGAAACAACATGACTTCAGTTTCTCTATTTGTTGTGTGTATACCCTATGTACACGTTAATGAAAGTACCATTGGAAGAGTAGTCTCAGTCTGAAAAATTCAATGCCATAGCCGAACTTTGTACTGGTTCCTACAAAAGATTTTATATTTTTCACAAGTGTTAACATATTCCAAACCAGAATTTTAGAAACAATTTAAAAGTACATGTTCCTAGCACGAAATAAACTCTTCGTGAACACCAGTTAAACCATGTACAGTGACGCAAGAATTGTTAGACTAAAATACTTTGCGGAAGAATGACTAAGTCCTCAGATTGAAAATAACTTAATCTCAAATAAAATGAAACCATATTTTAAACTTATGCGCTACCAGTCACTTTAAATATGTATATTCTTCCAATAATAGGATCACATTAATAGTTTTCCAAACCCTTGGCATCAAAAATCTGCAGAATAAAGGTGCACATAGAATAAGCGGTTTTAAGAATTATACGCACAAGAGTAGAGAAAGTCATGTGAATGCACATCGAATTTTGTTTTGTCTGTTTTTTAACAGTAAACGCAAGAGAAACTGTTTCTGTAAATTTTTCAATTTCTTCTGGTTTCATATCCTATCTCTGGATACCTAGGGAAACATTAAATAGTGTTCACCTCAAAATCACCCTTTTCTCTCGCCCAAACCAGTGTAGGGTGTGAAGGTAACCGGCTTTCATCGAAGCGGAAATAGATTTTAGTAAGGGTGTGCATGGGGTGAAATTTATGGTGGTGTAGATTGGCTCTTTGGAGCTTAAGGTGAAGTCGAACGGCGTGCCTCTGGACACGCTACTGTGATGGATGACATGGAACTAAACGTTCCCTTCTAATAGCGTCATATAATTTATGGGTATTGTAATTTCTTAAAACTGTCTTGTTACCCTCCCGAAGGAATCTCACAAAGTTTAGGTTATGTGCATCGTAATTTGACTGATCGAGTGATAATTAGGTAATGGTCTATCGACGCAGGCGTTAGCTTCTCATGTACTGTTCACATTTTGATAACATTATATGTCTACATACAGACACACAGGTTAAAAATGATGAATAAGGTAGTCGTTTGAAACAATATTTATAGGGATACATTAAATGTCGTACGATCACATAAGTTTTGCTAACAATTAATTACCTTCTCGTATAACGAACGAGTTTCCCATGGTGATGTGTTATTCTTCAGCAGAAAAAATACACACACGGAGCAAATAAACACATCCTATTGAAGTATGAGGCAGAACTGCTCATTCATGTACGTAATAGATAGAGAAGGTTTCACTTGGAAATGCACGTTATGAAGTTCACTGAATAATAAAGGGAGTTTTAATAATAAAAAAAGAGCTGCGAGTGTGAATGTGTGTTCTCAAAAACGAGAAGTCGGTTAAATAGTAAGCTTGGTATTTACGCACAGGATCATCGAAGAATGCGTCACATTTTCAAGAAGTTCCCTTCCCCAAATTCCTTTCAGTTGGAAAGACTTTCGATTCTTTTGAGTGTTCCAAAAATAGGTTAAGCGATTTGATTTAGATTCTATATGTTTAGGGTATCTTTACTGCAAATAAAATGTCTTGAATTTTCTGGGAATAGCCTCTGGTGTTCTGTTCATTGTGGATGGATTTTGTATAACTGGTATATCGTAAGAGATAGATAAAATCATACTATACAGAAAATGTGGATATCGCACAATTTATATCAAAGTTTATGTGAACATAACCATTTTAGAGCTACTCCTTGTAATTGGTTTACATTTTCAAATATTTATACTTTTCTTAATTTGTTCTTTTCTATCCTCGACATACAAATAGAATGAAATTTCAAAACCATTATACAGCAACCAGCTTCGTAAAGCATTTAACTGTCTCTTAAGCATACCGTACTCTTCTATTCCCATTTTTTTTTTTAAATTAACGTCCTCCAACGTTAAGTCATATCAGACAATGAATTAAAGGGTGGAATGATGTTCAAATGAGCCCAGAGTCCATAGAGCCTAGAGTTACCCGACATTCGTCTATTCCCATTAAACCGATAAGAAAGTATGAAATAAAACAATCTCTGCAAATGTTTATCTCATTTAGCATGAAGTGATCATAGGAATAAGAGTTTCAAGAAATAATTTGTACAGAAGTAAGTATAGAAATTCATCGTTAAGTTCCCCTTAAGCGGTCTCTTTTGCTACCATTCAGAACTGTATTTTCATTATTTACAACTTCCTAAGAGGGAACTTAATGATTGACTCTTCCACACAGACACACACCCACACACACACACACACATACACACACAGCGAGAGAGAGAGATACAGAGACAGCCTAAAGAAATAGAACGTTTTTATGTCCTGTTATTGTTAAATGTTTAAATAAATATAAGCCAGTTTGGTCGTCGGTCTCTTTATCAAATGTTAACATGTTGAATGTTAACAATTATTATTATTATTATTATTATTATTATTATTATTATTATTATTATTATTATTATTATTATTATTATTATTATTATTATTATTATTATTATTATTATTATTATTATTATTATTATTATTATTATTATTATTATTATTATTATTATTATTATTGTTGTTGTTGTTGTTGTTGTTATTTTAAAATTGAAGTAAACATAAAACGGTTGCGTGAGGTTTAAAAACTCTCAACGGAGAGCATGGTTACGCCTTTGAGGCTTTTCCCATTTTTCTAATAGTACCTGGACGTTCTCTGTAAAATTAATACGTATATGCTAATCAGTTCTCTAATAATATAATTTAAGTAAATTAATATGAGGTGCTTAAAGAAAATTTCAGGCCAGGTTTTATAATTTCCGGTGCGGTTTTTCCTCAGTTGTAAAATGTTAATGCCCGATTTTACTAACAGATGTTAAGATTTATCACGGCTGTTAGTACATTTAGCAACAGCCATAACAAAAATTGCATTTCACCAACAAGTGTTAGCTTAACACTCGTGTTCAATCTCTGGTTAAACTAACAAGCCATATTTCTGTTGTTAAATCGTTAACAAATGTAGAACTGTCAAACTGGTGGACGTGAACGCATCTGTTGATGTCGATTTGCTATATTTAGACCGTCTAAATGGCATTTGTAATAGAGAACGGCCTATGAGGAGAAATGATTTTGAGGAGCTATCAGAAGAAGATTTTCTACAGAGGCATAGACTGTCAAAATACGTTGTTATGAAAGTTACTGATAAAGTACAAGAGAGGTCAGAACATGCATCGAATAAGAATATGCCGATCTCGCCTTTGCTTCAGGTATTAATATCTTTGCGATTTTATAATTTACTGAGTACAGTGGATACTACACTATCCACCTCTCGTCTTGAAATGTTCAAGTCTCTCGTCACTTTTGTCCTTGGCACCTCATTTTAAATTTACGTAATATTGACGAGGTTGCTTTGTACTTCTGGCTGTGAATTTGCATTCGAATTAAACACATCTCTAGTCTTTTCTTACGTCACATCTTTCTATTTCACATTTACCGCACGTGTCCTCTTATTTTCCGAAATAGCCTTATATTTAGTTACTAATGCAACTAACAATTCTTTCTCCATTCATGAGAAATTGGTCCCACGGCTTCTCTTCTCATTTCCTTCAATCGCCATTTTTTCACGTGTGTGTAAACTAAAATAAAAAGAAAAGCGCATCGCTGAAGGTTCAGAAAATAATACGATTCATCCATTGCCTTCTATATCTGTAACATTTACACGTCTCTCGGCGTTAACATGTGTTTGTTAACATTTTCAGAAAACAAGTTGGTGATGTGCAAGAATTTTAACACTTTTGTTAACTCTATGACCATTGTTACATTACATTTGTTAACTCGATTTTAATATCCGTTGGTGAAATCGGGCATAAGAGGTCTTTTAAGTATTTGGAATTCTCCTTACGATCAATTTTTAAGTAATCACTTATCAGAGTGAAACTTCGGTAACAGATTCTCCATTATATTTTAATTAAAACATGTGCTGTTATTAATATTAGACAAATATGTAACGACACCAAGAACTATAATTACAGAAACCTCCGATGGAGACTTTCTGAAAGTAGACGTCTTCGTGTGGTAAAGGTCCTGGCGTTCCTGAAAAAGGGGTCGAAGACGCCATGCTTTCAGGTTTATGTGCCTGTACTTCCGAAGGACTTGGTTTGTATGTAAGTTGGCTTTGACATCTCTACCCATAAACCGATGTATCCTCCATGCCGTCAAGAACTTCTTTGGATGCAGGAAATAATCAGCAAAAACTAAGACAGAGATAAACATCAAGATCAGCAATGTTTTAAATTTATGTACTGCAATTTCAAATGTAATAATACCAATGTGAATTTTTATTAAATATTAATGTGTCACCGAAGTTTGTTATCCAGCATAGAATAAAAGCACTTACAGGTGATGGAAGCTGCAAGAAGCAGCATGAATATCGGCATTTGAAGTACTATGTAGATTAAAGAATTCTGATTCACTTGTCGTCTTCTGTGCAGAAAGGCCACCGGCTCGCTGAAATGAAGATTCTGGTCCAAAATTATTATTTGGTTCATTGTTGGTAACATCACACGGATCGTATGTGGTAAGATGAGTATTTGAGGTACCTGAATGCATTGATAACTCTAATGACTTTGTAGAATCAACACAGCTTTGGTTTTTCTTCCTTCTGTTAGGTTTTGCAACTGCCTAATGTTTTCTTTTAATCTGGGAGCTCTTAAAAGCTTCATTGATTACAAATTCCACACTGTTATCTGATGAAAATCAGATTCAAGGTTAATAGCTTCATCTGTTTCAGTAGCAAGTTCTCCTTTTGAAATGTGTCCATTGCTGACTAACATTGGTGACTTGTTTTAAGCAGCATGAGTTGTTCAACATTAATACATTCACCTCCTCCATTAACTACAGCTACATATTCAACAGCAACATCATCCTTAGATCCGGCAACACCAATCGATTCATTTTCACCAAGGAACTGTCTTACAACACATTCAACACGATTTTCACCATTACTATTCTGTTGCAGTGTTTCAAATATTACGTTACTATCAATATTTCCTTCATTATCGTTTGTAGGTCACTGTTTCACATCCTCCACTTCACAGACAATATCCAGGTCTGCAGTTACGCTTCACGTCTTCATTGAGCTCCATGATGATTTCCTCCAGCCCAAAGGATTAATTCCTATTACCAAAATGTGATTTTCAAATCAGCACCATTATTCTGCAATTATATCAACAAAATCATTTGTTTTTACAGCATCAATACTGTTGACAAATGCAAATCGTTAGACTAGTAACTCTTGAGTACAGTTGGTAATGCATTCTGTAATGAATAGTACTTCGTTTGTTCTGTTGATTACTGAGAAAATATATGTGCCTTGTCGTAAACAAAATAAACGGTCTTTCTAAATTTTGGTTTTAATTCATCCCGTAACATTTGGCGACCATGACAGGACGAGCTGGATAATGTAAAGGAAGATGAAACAAGAGAAAGCCTTTCTACGCGAACGGCGAGCGCTTTTTAAGAGAAATTAAGGGTCATGAATTTGAAAAGGCATGATCTTGCAGCAGGTATAAAAATACTGGAAGCTAAATGTGAACGACTTTTTAGAAATGATGAGCCTACTGCGAGAGGAATATCGTATGATTGAGAGAAATGAAGAAGAAGAAGAAGAAGAAGAAGAAGAAGAAGAAGAAGAAGAAGAAGAAGAAGAAGAAGAAGAAGAAGAAGAAGAAGAAGAAGAAGAAGAAGAAGAAGAAGAAGAAGAAGAAGAAGAAGAAGAAGAAGAAGAAGAAGAAGAAGAAGAAGAAGAAGAAGAAGAAGAAGAAGAAGAAGAAGAAGAAGAAGAAGAAGAAGAAGAAGAAGAAGAAGAAGAAGAAGAAGAAGAAGAAGAAGAAGAAGAAGAAGAAGAAGAAGAAGAAGAAGAAGAAGAAGAAGAAGAAGAAGAAGAAGAAGAAGAAGAAGAAGAAGAAGAAGAAGAAGAAGAAGAAGAAGAAGAAGAAGAAGAAGAAGAAGAAGAAGAAGAAGAAGAAGAAGAAGAAGAAGAAGAAGAAGAAGAAGAAGAAGAAGAAGAAGAAGAAGAAGAAGAAGAAGAAGAAGAAGAAGAAGAAGAAGAAGAAGAAGAAGAAGAAGAAGAAGAAGAAGAAGAAGAAGAAGAAGAAGAAGAAGAAGAAGAAGAAGAAGAAGAAGAAGAAGGCTCAAGATGGGACATCCCTACTACAGATTATTGTTTGCTTAGAAAACTCAAGTGGCAGAATCTCGCTCCAGATAATGTACAGTGCAGAAAACTCGAGAAAATCTCATGGAAGTTCAATCCACAAACTGCTACTTGGTGGGGCGGAAGGTGGGAGAGAATGGTCAGAATTGGAAAGGAAGTCCTGCGTTGAAATCTTGGTCAAGCTTTCTTGTATTATGAGGAATTATACAGAGTTTTTTGTGATTGTGAAGCCATTATAAACTCTCGTTTGGACCTATGATGAACAATTTATTTTGTGAAAGTTTGGAATTGTAACGCACATTACTTTTAGTCATATATTTAAAGATGTCCTGCAATTAAAAAATCAATGTTTTAAATTACAAGGTAAAAGGATGTTGACAAATACAAATCACTGGACTAATAACTCTTTAGAACAGTTGGTAACACATTCTGTAATTTATAGCACTACTTCTGGTTTGTTAATCAATGAGAAAATATATATGCTCCGTCGTAAACAAAATGAAACGTTCTTTGTTTAATGTGGTCTTAATCCATCCCGTAACAAATACCTCCCTTTCTCATGTAAAATACTCTGTCAATACCTGAGTGGAACATTTACTCTGGCCCCTGAAATTCCTAATGACTAGCGCCCGGATTTTATATAATAGCAATTTGAGAAATATGTACATAAATATGTAACAAAGTATTGTGAAATATTTAACTAAATATGTAATACAGTAATCGTATGTAAAATCAAAAATGTTATTTCTTTGCTGTAAAAAAAAGTCCACATAGTCAAATCTCTAAGTTAATTTTCAATCATTTCAGTTCTGCCAAAAATATAATACAGAAGTTCAAGTGTCAACAAACAAGCATTTAAGCCATATTGGATTATTGTACAAGGTTAATTATAATATACTTTTCCAAATGTTCTGATATCATTCACAGTCCTCTGTCTGAAAATATGTTTTTTGGAAATGAAAAAGATCGCTCAACTTCGCAAGAAGTCAACGGTGAATATTTATACAGCAGGATTGTGCTAGAAATAATTTTTCAGGGGTATACAGTTCACCAATAAATAAGCCGGAAAAAATAGCAAAAGTAGGTGATGCAGGCTTTGTTTTTAAGCACTGACTGAGTTAAACTATATGCCGCTGTCCGTCAAACTGAACCGGTGGCGCCATCTCTATGTGAGGTCCGGGTCTTATTAGCCGACCCTCGTAAATTAGACCCACATACAGACTACTAATTCTTTAAAATTTAATATATCTATAACATATTGTGGAACAGCATAATGGACCATATTACGGAACGGAAAGACTATTTAGTGTTAGGTGCTTTGGTTGTACTACATTTCTTCCTTGGGCTAAACTAAAAACGATCACTGTGTGTGTTATCTCGCGAACAAGGGGTGTGCATACGTTAGTTTTAAGCACTGTTCATAGCGAGAGCTTTTAATGTTTCCACGATCATTGAAACCCGCCTCATTCATAAAGAGCACAACCTGTTGATCAAATTAAACCTTCGTTTGCCGATGAAAGAAAGTCCTCCAATAACGAATGCATGCTTCTGAATCGGCTGGAAGTAAATAAAGGAACCTTACAAATCTTTAAATTTGAGAACTGCTTTCTGGCAGGATAATAGGGGAAAAAAAACTTTTGTGTGTTAATTCAGGAAATGATTTTGTTGACGCATGTTTATTATGTTTGAGACTTTCGTTTTTTTTTTTTGGGGGGGGGGGGGTAAAATCTATAAAAGGTATTCTTATTTTACCACCATGTTGTAGCGGTATTTCCGCTTCGTTACAATGTTTTTATCTTCAAAATTTTAGTGTGCTTAGATTGAAAGCTGCAGCACTCAAATGCACTTCAAAAACTAAATAAATGAAGCTTCACAAGCGATGTTTATTAAACAAAGGTGAAATTACACAAGAAAATCTGCAAAATTTAAACAAAATTCAGTAAATTCGCTTCAAAATAAAACTTTGGCAGTTTCTTTTACATTTCTAGGGGATGAACCAAGCTACAAACAAAAACCAATTAGTGTTCTCTTTTCTAGCCTCTATATTTCTAATTTTCCACCGCACAACCCGTAAACGTATTGTAACGGGACCGCTGGAGCACCCTGTACCAGCTGCGAACGGAAGGTAGGGGAGGACCGCGTTAGCCACACCTCTCCCTCGTTTGTCTTATAGTGGTGACAGCCAGTGGTCGGAAAGAAACATAATTGTGCGTCTGTTTTCCCTTCCACCTGGTTCTCGATCTTTCTGTTACTAGAACAATCTTGCAAACACCAGAAGTCGGGATATTCCTATATAAAGAGGGACAGACAGACAGTGTGTGTCAGTTGTTGTGCTGTTGGTCAATCAGTTGGTTAGTGAGTGTAAGCGAGAAGACAGTCGCAGTTCTTGGTGTAAGAGTTAGTCAGTGACGTGTTAATGAACGAAAGGATTGTGCAACGGAAGACTGTACGAACTGTGTATGAGTATCGGAGTTTATGTAATCGCGAGTACAAGTGAAGTTGTAACGGACGAACTGGTAAATTGTAATTGTGTGCAGCAAGTAATTCTGTGTAATTGGCAAGTGTTAAACTGTAAGTCGGTGGAAATAAAGAACATCGTTGAGTGGTGTAATTGGACTTTTTATTTCACGAACCCACAAAGTCACAGTATAGAACAATTGATGGCCCTAATGATGAAATCGAATCGGAAAACTAAACAGTTTAATGAGATATGCGAAAGTCAGTGTTAATTGTGCACAGTTAGCTACGATACCTTGCTGACAGAACCTTAACTGTATAAAATGGGCATTTTGAATGATATCGTTTAAATACCGCACAAAGCGCCGAATAAGCTCTAGTTGGGCTTATAGCTATACCAATAAGGCGACGAAATAATTTTCATTTAATATTTGGTCAAGTGTACGCAAATTCACGAACCTATGGGATAAGGGCCATGAAAGAAAAATTCACCAAGTGACACTTTCTAGTGAACGGTTGTCTAAAGAAGGTCGATGGAATACGGGCCTGCGGAGTAATTAGCCGAAGCAAAGCAAACTCTTGTAGGATTTCCGCAAAAGGGAACATCTCACTGAAAAATGAAGTCAGTGTTTCCTTCCAAACAGAACCCAAGGAGTTACTCCATTCCCAATTCCGTCACATACAAAACCATTACAGGGATGCAAAAACTGATTTGCCTAGGTAGTACCCAGAGACATCGTGTGCTTCTTTACCGATATCAGCGAGTTCGATCTAGAAGACAATATCGACACCTAACATCGTAGCGAAGAAACCACGTCGGTGCAGGTAAGCACGAGGAGAAAGAAAAACACACACATACGCACGCACGCACATTCACGCACACACACAATTGATGCACAAGACATGAAGTGCTGTTCTGAATGATTAAGGTCGGTTTGGTTGGCTTAGTTGGTTAGGTACCGGCCTCTGAATTCAAGGTCGCGAGTTCAAATTCGGCTCAGGTCGGTGGTTTTTAGATGTGCTTAAAATCAATATCGACCCCAATGTCAGTGGAATAACTGACATGTAAAACAATTCCTGACGGATGACACTACGACACGGGTGGCGATAATGTGATCATCGTAATTAATAGTGCCTTTATCCATCAAAATATTGATACATTCAAATGATTAGAAAATGTTTCAAGAGACTCAGCGTACTTAAAAAATTGTTACTCCAATTTAGGATGTTTTTGGAGAACAATGCTTATCTCAATATAGACAACGAAGGCTTTATGCAACCGTACTATAGATAGGCTGTTAATGTATCCAATATCGTGCCTAAATGATTCATTTATGCACGCGATCCACACAAGTATTCTTAGATACAGTAGCTTATAAGGAGAAGATGGAAATATGTTGCGACATTGTTCTCTTCGAGCGATTGACATGTAAACATCTCTACCTAATGAAATATAAAATAATTAGGAACTGGATTTATAATAATTTACCCTGTTGTGCTGTTAATTGGTTACTGGACAGTCTGTAATACCTAGTCGCTTCTCTCCAAGAAATGAAATGCATGCAAGTGATTGTCTTGTTCATCAGATCAGCATATCGAGTAATAAATGAAATGCAACACGAGAAGCTACGTCTCATAACAATATGAAAACGCTATCGCTTATTTCGAATTATTTCAGGAGCTAGTCCATACATTATACAGATATACTATCTTACTCTTACGTCAGGGCATGTACTTCTGAACAATAAGACGCTGCGAAACTACGTGTTTGAACCAATCATGGCCGCTTATTTCTTACTTGTATCACTTCACCGCCATTTGTCTGTTCCTATCTCGTAGCATCTGTCTATGTTTTAATATCACCTCCCTAGTGTTTTGAAGAAGCTAACTTTGAATATCTGCGGAAAACAAATAACGATCGCAATCAGATAAACAGATGTTAGGGAGGTGAAAAATGTTAATTCTATTTTTCACCTCCCTAGCATATGTTTATTTGATTGCGATCGTCATTTGTTTCCCGCAGATATTCAAAGTTAGCTTCTTCAAAACACTGCACTAAACTGCACAAAGAGAAACAGAAACAATGTATGGAAGCAGTTCGATCAATTATTTTAACAGGTTAATTGATATTTAATTGTATTTTGTTAAAATCAATATGCATTTTATTTTAATCGTGAGACGGTCATCTGAATTCTATCATATTATCTGATAAATAAAAACCTCTAGTCACATTTCTGTTGATAAAACTACATCAAGTATTGTATCCCACAAGTGAATAATCTAAATAAGACACTCGCGAAAATCATCGTGCTCACTGTCGTTGTTGCGATTAACATTCACTCGTGAAATGATCATCAAGAATATCCACTTGTTGCATTAATTATTATTACTATTATTATTCAGTTTCCATAAATCCTATAAGGTTCGAAATCAATGTTTTCTCTGATCAGTTTGAAGTACAAAGTTAACACTAAATGTCCCATACTCCTAATATGATTCAACTAGGTATATCACTAATGAACGTATCAAAATTAATGATAAAATGTCAGCATGAATCGGGAAAGATTTCATATCTGGACAACTTCGCAATCGCCTATTATGTTAATAGAACAAAATAATTGATCTATTGCATTCACATGACCTACATTCTTCAACAAACATACAAAACGTTATTCTTTTATCTACTTCATATTATTCGATACAAATATTTTTTAATTTATTTATTTTTATTTAACGCTTTTATTTCCTTGCGGGTCCTATGAGAATATGGAAATACAGCAAACTTAAACGAAAGTTATATCTTTTAAAAGATGAATATGTTTGAAGATTTTGAATTATCGTTCTTTTTGCATGGCAAGGAAGAAAACGTCTTCCCTTTTGAGACAACCATAAGTATTGGGAAATTCAAACCAATAACAAGGAATACCAACAAAGAAATGGTTAACTCAAAAAAGAATAATAAAAAGAAAACGGTAACTGACAAACTGTGGTTTTAATGAGATCTACATTTAATATTCGTAGCAATACTTTATCTCTTATGGTTTAATAGTTATGAAAAAGCCATTCAATATGAAGACGGAGTTTTTAAAGTAAAATAGAAGGTATACTTCCCATTAGTAATAAAGATATCCTTAAAATGTGGTAGTTCAGAAAAACTCATTTCAGCCATATTTGAGAAAATTAACGAATTCGTAAAATGTTTCGTGAAATGGTTAGTTTGGTGTGCCGCATTTTCTTGATAATTTGCGTCTTGCGTTCATGAAAAATACAGAACTTTAACATCAAGTTTGGTATTTTATCAACTTTTCGTTTTTGAATTACGATGTTCACAGACACACACGCACATTCGCACACAGGTCTTTTACTAAAATGTTGTCTTTTTTGTGGGAGCAGGGGTTCAGGTGGCCTTAAAACAAATTTTCGATGAAATCTCGACAATGAGTTCTTCGGTGAAAAACAATACTTCCCCCACCTGCTATATATAGTAGAGAAAGTAAGACATTATGAAACAATGCCTATAATTTGTGTTGCTTGCTGTCTTAGTTTGATACTAAGGCTTAAGAATTCAGTAGCAATTGTAAATCTCTGAGAGAATTCTGTTAAAATAAATTTTAACACTCAGAACATTAATAAAACACTGTGCTTTCTTAAAATTTTTAAATAATGAATCACAGATTACTTACTTTCCATTTTGATTCACCAGCCTTCCGCTGTCAACCGCTACACTGTGTCGCTGCGGTTTCTCCACCTTTCGGTTCCCTAAAACAAATGAAGAAGACTGCATGTAACAAAAGCTATCGAAAACAAAAGATATTTTCAAAGGTTTATGACAATGCAAACAGTAGGAGAATGTCTCAGCTAAATATTTAGAGCAAGCAATAATGTTATGAATTATATAAATAGATGTAATTAGATACATTTATTTACTGAAATGTTATGGAATGGCACAGCACCAAATTTGCTATAAACGTTTCTGAATTGTAAGCAGAAACATAGACTGTCACAGGAGGCCAAACAAAGAATGTCAATGACAAAGGAAACCTTTAACAGAAAAAGTAAAATTTCTGGAACATTTCAACTGTTTAGAGTATAAATCAGGAAACCAACACAGTAATGGAATATACAGGCATTATAAGAAATTAAGCAGTATTACTGGTACCAAGGGTGGAAGAGGTAAGATAAACGCTAAATAAAACTGGTCAGGAGGAGGAAAATAAATTGGTTAACTGAATAAGAAGAAACTGCTTATAGGGACATCAGAAGGAATGGTGAAAAGAGAAAAGATTCAAGACAGAAGAAGACATCACACATGATGGACAAATTAAGACAAATTGTCCACACGTGGAGAAAAGGAAGAAGAGGCAGTAGACTGGGTTCCTAAGTGTTTTTGCAGAAAACTAATTATTGACTGGCTGGTCCCGTAGCTCAGTCGGTGGAGGACCTACCTGCCGTGCTAGGGGTCACCTGGTTCAATTCCCGGCAGTGGGGGTGGGGATTTTTCTGCGACCAAGATAATTCCTCACCTTCCTCAGAGTCCGGAAGTATGAATGAGAGTGCGAATGTGTGCGTGATCTAATGATTAAAACAGAACGAATGCGAATTAACACCATCGATATGTTCCAAACGAGAACGGCCGCCGATATCACCATTGGAGTTACAGACAAATGGAACAAATTAAAAATTATTGACTAGCAAAGTAATTATATATATTAATGTGTGATATATACGAATGTTCTAGCTATTATTGTTCACTTTGATATACTTTCTACAAACTATTCTTAGGAAAGCCTATTCTGCTGCTTATTTCATGCAAATAGGTAATCGGGATAAAGTATAAACTTGGAAGAAGCGTAGGGACAGTGAAGCACAAATTAATACAAAAGTGAATCGAGAAGATATTGACACATTGCTTCACTCACACTGTTTATTCGCAGGACATGTTTCAAGAGCTCTTGCTCCTATCATCAGCTGATACTCGACTAGTGCAAGTTGTAGTGGTTTCCTCTTTCTCCGTTTTGTCAATAGATGGCGTGATGTACTTGTCAAAGATGTCCGGTGGTGGAGTTTCAAAATTCATGACGATTCAAAAATCGTCATAGAGTCATGAATTTTGAAACTCCACCACCGGACATCTTTGACAAGTACATCACGCCATCTATTGACAAAACGGAGAAAGAGGAAACCACTACAACTTGCACTAGTCGAGTATCAGCTGATGATAGGAGCAAGAGCTCTTGAAACATGTCCTGTGAATAAACAGTGTGAGTGAAGCAATGTGTCAATATCTTCTCGATTCACTTTTGTATTAATCGGGATAAACCTTAAAGAAACACGTTTATTTATATATTTCGTTGAAGGTACACATTTCCTTGCAAGAGGATAAAGGAAACAATCTAAGCCAGATGTTTAAACCCCAAAACAGGCTGGCCTAGAAATTCTATAGTTTTCAAATTAGATAGCCAGAAAACTCTGAACAGCGACAGTACAGGTGATACAGCGTCACCCCTATGCCAACAACAGGAGTAACAGTGTGCTAAGTCCTCACGCGCTACACTCACCCATCGCAGACACTTCCAACCCTGAAAGTCCGGAATCAAAAGAAAGTAAAATGAAATGGAGGAACAGAAATTCACTCAAATTTAAGTAGCTATCCAATTCAGCATTCACCTACTGACCACGCAAAACAGTGAAGAAGAAGAAAAAAAAAACCTTGGGCACATTGGTCGTTCACTAGGAACCTCCCAAATGCGAGTCCCAAGCATTATCGCCAGAGCCTCAATGCTCTGACTCTCATTCACATGACTTTTTCTACCTTCCATCGTTAACTAGTGAATATACAAACTATTTTTACGAATGTTTTTTTTTAAATATCTACTTCATTCAATTGAGATAAACCTTTACAGATATTATTACCTACATTACACTATTCGTTACAGATAGGTAGGGTACGGTAAAAGCCAAGTTTTCAAAACTGGACACAATAAGTTGATCTTAAAGCGCTTCATAGCACTGAACGATCCAACTATTATTAACGTTATCTCGTAAATGGCGACGTAAAAGTAATATCTGAAATAAATTATGTGTTTTAAAGAGATCTTCTTTTTTTGAATTGTATATTTCCGTGTATCACTTAACGCAGAGTGTTCTAGCTTGTGTGTACTCATGGAATACTCATGTTTAGCAAGAGTCTGCCTGCAGCATACAATACAACTTGACACTGGGACAAGCTGTCGTCATGGTCCAAAGACCTACGACCTCTGTACAGTGACATATTGGCTAGCACGCTCTCCCTCCAGTAGGGCTCTGAACACTGTTCTACGTACGGGCAAGTACTCGCATGCGTGAGTTGGAACGAGCTGGCTTTGCATATACACCAGTTTAGCAGTTTCATACATTACTTCTGAAAGAAGATGACTTCACTGATTATTTCCAGAAAACTGAAGTTACAAATATTGTTACCTAAACACCTTATACATATAATAAACTCAGAATCATTAGCCATTTTTGAGAAAATCCAAAATTTCGAATAAAAATGGTCCATGCAAAGTACAGTTTGAAAATCATCATGTCACATTTTGGAAGATATTCAACCTGAATACCAAATGTGGTATTTATCCGCCTTTTCGTTGTTAAGCTACATTCCTACAGGTAGACATACACAAGAACAATAGATGGTAGAGAACTGATATTGCTCTAAGTGAGAGCTTTTGACTCGCCTTTCCCAAAATACTCATTATATTATCTGCTTTTTTTTTAACGCCATGCACATTTTCCATTGAAGTCAGTTATGGCTGAAATAGCTAAGTATCATTTGTTGTACACCAATAAGGCACTAGACTTTGATCCCATTGCAAGCTTTCTATAGAAAGAGCTGATTGCTCTTTCCTTGTATAAACTTAAGATCACCCCAAAAACATAAGGGAATCAACGCATTTATAAGAAACCCACAAGGGTATTAAAGCGCATAAGGTTCTTTCGCATTTGTGCTTCCTTTCGTTTGTTTGGTCCAATGTTTTCGAATTACTCCAAGAGGGGCTGTTCGCGGAGATTACCCTTGACACGAATATCGATTCCATCTCTCCCTTCATCTCTTACCTTTCGTCCTCAAGATATGGTTTCCCTCTTCCTCAAAACAGACGAAATGGACACTGATGTTTGCGTAGGCAGCAAAGTTGTTGGCTTACCGTTGCTTTCCTTTCCGTTATGGATGGACGAAACGAAAATACAGAACCCACAGTTCTGCTCACGTTATTGCCTTAACAGCATAGATCCTGTCTATTCTGCATTTACTCAACTTCAAATGTGTAACAGTTGTTTTAATTTGGTCCCGAAAAAAATCAATATTATTTGATAGCGTTATTTAGTTTAAAATATTAATATTCAAGGGAAAACAATTGGAGGAAGGTGAAAGAGATTAAGGAACAATTGAAGGTAAACCTGTGTTTGAGTAGGTTGAATCGAAGGAAAAAGAATAATATTAATGTCTTTAACGATTATATTATTAGCCTAAAATTATAAAAAATGTTATTTGAATGTTAAACTGCTTAAATATCACTTAAACAAAGATTATGTAAATTACTTAACATGGTAATGAAAAGTGGGTCACCGAAAGATGATGTAAACCAATGAGAAATTTATGGAATTGCCATAGCAATAGCAAATTCAGTAGTTTCAGATTAGCCAGAGTTAGCATCATTTTGTGTATGGAAGTCGTCAAGTTAAGAAGCAAATTTGATCGACAGTTCATTTATGAAAGTGGAAGTTCTGGATAAGAGGGTAGTCCAACTTCTGAGAAGGTTAGCGATACTAAATTACCGGAAGCAACCTCGGATCGTACACCTAATGAAGCTCGTAAATGAACAGTTCATATAATTTTATTTTACTACATTTATTATGCATATAACACAACACATTGTGGACTGACTTTTCATTTCATGCCCACATTGAGCAAATATTTCTCGTATACACAGGTGAGGAAACCGCGCAGACTGTTAGAGGTTTTTTAATTTTTTTTTAATTTACGGCCTCCAACGTTAAGTCATATCGGACGATGAATGAAATGGGTGAAATGATGCTCAAATGAGCCCAGGGTCCATAGAGCTTAGAGTTACCCGACATTCGTCTTTCAGGATAAAGGAAAACCCCGGAAAAACCTTATCCAGGTAACTCACCCTGACCGAGATTCGAACTCGGGACCTCTTGAACGTGAGGCAGACATGCTACCACCAAGCTACCGAGGCGGGCTAGAGGTGGTTGTGATACCCAAGCTGCACTTGTTGCTCTCCACGAAAGAGGTAGGAGGAGAGGAAAATGGAGGAAGGTTAAGAAAATATTGTAATCACTACAAGTGTTGCATACCTATGCATTTTTGTATGATATTTACACATCTATTTTATGTGCCAAAATTTACAGGTAGTACAGTACACGCTGCTGAAAAAAGACCACACGTCGATGGCCAAGAATATGGACACGCATCGCACCTATAAGCTGTACAGGGAGGAGAAGCCAGCAAAACGTTATTCGTGCAGCTACTGGCCCTACGGGACATGCAAAACGCTATGTTCTGCAAGAATCCTCAGCCAGCGCACTTCGGTTGTTGATCAAGTGAATCTATGTTGCAACTGATGAAGAAATACACTGAAGTGGAGACACACATAGTGCTCAATGATAATCCCTGGATTTTGGACTTGAAAGAGTTAGAAGCATCTATAGTTGTACTGTAAGCTCGAGGAGCATATGGAGCAAGATCTCTGTCATTGAGAGACTTGTGGAACCATGAATGGGGACCTCCTTTTTACAGTCAAACAATGGCAAGCAACAGATTACTAGAAATCTTGTGGTTTCTTCGGTTTGATATCAAAGATACGAGTCAGCAGCGTAAGGAAACAGACAGGTTTTGTTTGGTCTCTGTTATCTGAGTCATTGACATTGGCATGCATGCTACAGGCCATCTGAATTCTTGACTGTAGATGAACAGCTGTTTCATTCAGCACATGAGCAGTAAGTCCAATAAGTATGGCATAAAATACCGATTACTTATTGATGCTAAAGTGAGGTATATTATAAATGGGTTTCCGTACGTGGGAAAGGATGAAACTAAATCTGCAAACACAAGTCTCGGAGAGCATGTTACTCTGCGTCTCATGGAACTTTTTTGGGAAAGGGACTAAATGTAACCACTGATAGTTTCTTGGCCTCTATCAAACTGGCAAGAGAACTGCAAAAGAGAAGTACAAGCACTGTTGGTACTTTGAATAGAGTTAGATGGGAAGTGCCTCCATCTGTGAAAAAGCATCAAGATGTACTTCAAGCGTTAGTTACAAAACTGACGGCATTACTCTCACATCTTACCAAGGGAAGGTCAAGAAAAGCGTGCTTATTCTTAGCATTATGCATTCCAGGGTGACTATAAATGACTCTTACAGGAGAAAAAAAAAAAAAAAAAACTGAAATGTAAGCTTTTACAATGACGCCAAATGTGGTGTGGATGTTATAGATCAGATGTCTCAGAGCCATGACGAGGCGCTGACCCATTTATGTTTACTACAGCATTCTAGATCTAGCTATGATCAAAGCTCATACTTTGTATAACAACTGGATCTACAATATCTACACCGTCTTTCATAATGAAAGTTGTGGAAGAATTGGCTATGCCATGCAGGAGTTCACATCGACTACAGTCACCATCATTCATGGTCGACAGTAGGAATGGGGAAACATCTAAGCCTGCCAGACGCAAAACATGCCAAAGAGGGGTAGGTAAAAAATACAAAGGAGAAAAAACAAACAAACAAACAAACCAGTTGTTCGGCATGCAAAAAATTTGTGTGTGATTCATGTAGGTATAAGCAAAAAAGTGTGCAAAAGGTGGCATTCCAATATCTCCGAGAATATTTCAATGTCACAGCTCTTTTGTATGTATAGATAAAACTTGTATTTGTGTAAGCTATATGCTTTTTCATGCAAATAATGTGATTCTATGTAGCACAGAACAAAAGTAACTCCTATAATAAAACCATTTGTATGTTTCAAGAAAATGTGCATATATACTGATATAAAAATAAATAACCTTTCTGTACTCAATGTAACTGGTCCAGCAAGAACTGGGAGGAGTTGTAATACCACACCATGAAAATTAAATCAAAATGAAATTACATCAGCCTGAGTCATTATCTGATACTGAGAAGAAACCAACTGTATACTATGTAAACTTATTCTTGAAGCTAAATGTAAACTAGAGCGCGCCATGGCTGAGTGGTTAGACTGCTTGGCTCTCACCAAGGTGGCCCTGGTTCAATCCCAGGCGACCACAAAGTGAGATTTATTATGTCCAACACGGCGTTGGGGCGGGTTTTCTCCCTGCCTTCCGGTTTCCCCCGCCAGCATTCCAATTGCTCCTTCATTACCTTCCCTATTACCTCATCTCTCGTACTATCACTTCCAGCGTTGGGCTGATCCCTCATCCCGGAATCTCTCTGAACAGGAAAGCTCTTATCCTCAACCCGTTACCTACGGGTCTCAAGGTTAAGCGGTTCAGAAGACCCTATGTTCCACTTAAGGAATTACGGGAATTAATTCATTCAAATGTAAACTGGATGCGAACCTGGCTTCTTGTTCAAAAGTAAAATCGTCTCCTTTATTCCATCACAGCATGCTAGAAGGCGATAAGCAAGAAATTTCATAGTTTTCTATGATAAAAGTGCATAAAAATACAGTAGCGGTCAATTGACAACTACCGGGCGTTTTAGGTGGTATTTGAAACTTGGGCGTTCTATTAAGTAAATGTCAAATTACTTATATTATGCCAATAAGACAGAATAATAAAAAAAGTAGTATCTGTCAAAGCAATGCTTTTATTCCAATTTTCCTGTCAAGTACCACATCGTATTGTTAATTCCTTGAAAGTTCATACAAAATCTTTGGGGTGAGTCACTAACGTACAAAATAATGAATACGTGCTATGCAGAAAATTCATTACAAGACTGGGAACTGGAGAATGAACAATGTAATTGGATTATGTATTATTGCGTGGCTATTTTGGTTGTATTATTAAGAGAATTATTCGCTTGAGCTTTCTGCCATTACAGAGACCATTAATATTATATGAAAATTAATAAACAAAGTAAAGTGCTTTGTTTTTCCTGCCATATAGCCGTTCAGTTTTCAGCTCATTATATGTTCCAATAATGTACTGCTACAGATAATGTGAGCTTTATGACGACTTTAAAGCTGCAATCAAAACTCCCAAAGCTCACGCAATTATCTTTGTATATCATCTGTAGCAATGCGGTATTGGAACATATAAGTTGAGGCTGACAATTAGGAGGTATGAAAAATACAGCTTCCGGCAACGTAAACATTTGGAGCGCAATTTTTCATAATTTAGTTTCGTGCCACCTCATTATGCGATGCTGTGATCACATCGTGTTGCCAACGAATAACACGGGAAGTTCATTTCTAATTGTTTAATGTTCTGTGCTTTAACCATTTCTGCCAGTGATAGCAACAAAAGCACTAAACGTCTGAAATGAAATGAAATGTGTAGTGTTTACCGTCCGCTTTTACCACATACGGCACCGCAGGCGACGACACTGATGATACATGAAATGAAGATGGAGCACCAATAGAATGAGATGGCGGGGTAAACTGGAGATCTCGGAGAAAACCGCCCCAGCGACTTGTTGTCCACCACAAATCTCACTTTGCGGTCGCCTGGGATTGAACCCGAGCCGCTTTGGAATAAACGTCTGAAGGTGCGTAAAGCGGAAGATGATCAGTCAGTAAACAAAGTTTTTCGGCAACACCGAGTTAAACAAACAAAATTATCATTACCTAAATTGAATAAAGATTCCACATTCAAGAATAAGAAAAGTTAGGCCTTTGTTATCGATGCAGCTGTTTTAATTCAAACAGTACACCCAAAAATAGGCTTTCTTGCAATGATAACAACGCAGCATCGAGTTCATTCATTCCCACATTTCCTACTTAGAATAGATATTCAACATTAACAGGAGGCTCCTGAGGAGCCTAAACCGATAGTGCCACCAATTTGCCTTGAACATATTGAAAATTATCAGCTTTTTATACTGAGCATACGCAATCGCGTAAAATCAACATTTCACACAGCAATAAAGAACCTACTTCAGATCCCACAACATATTATCTAGTCACTAGCCTTTTGCAAACATTTATCCCTCACACCGTCTCATTCTTCATTTCTACCAGCAATTCAAAAATTTCTAACCTCTCTTCTGTCATCACTACGGGGCGGATTTTGCCCTATTTTCCTATTTTATTCCTTTGTTCAGAAACATAGGTTTTTAAGTTATAAGCACGTTTCGTACAATTATTAGCCTAATTTCTTAGTTTTATAGTGCCTATAAAGGCATATTTCATACGTTTCTGACTATTCTGCTTATTAGTGCCTAAAACTGCCTTTTTAGCCAATTTCTGGCTAAAGTTGTGACAACAGCTTTTGCATTTGTTGTTTTCAATATGATTTTTTGGGGAAGAGAAATTTCTTACAGCTGCACATTGGATATAGAAAAAGGGGTTTAGCCACGTAAGTATCTGCCTTACAGACGTGTCACATTGCGCTAATTACGTCATGAAAAAATCTTAAGAGTTCGCTCAAGGATGAGTAAGTAAAGACCAGCTAAATGATATTTCAATGAATTGACAAATGACCACTAAGTGGAGAGTGGAAAGCCCATTCTATAAGCAGTGTAGCAAGTGCACACATACATCAGTTTCCTACGCAAATATGCCAAAAGAGAGAAGCAACAGAAGCGTATTTCTTAAATAAGGGATAAATGGTGATCCATCGTTCAGCACAGAAAGTAATTTTTTGTCAGCCTTGTGTGAAACAGGTGAGTTTAACAATTCATGCTTGTATTAACACTATATTATCCTAGTTTCAAAAACCTTGTAAAAATTAGCCCCTGTAGCAACATTATGCCGAACACAAATTAGTATGTTGAGGAGAGCCGAAAGAAGAGAAACTGAATGTTTTCAGTTTTCCAAAGTAAAGCACAAATTTGCCTAATGTGAAAACTTTCATCACATGATACAACTTGACATTAAGATTTAGTTTAAAACATGTCTAAATCGTTAAACAAGCCCGTCTAGTGCTTTATATCTTGATTGGAATATTATTTATTTGAAACTTATAGGTGTAGCTTTGCAAACTCAGTGTACTGGATTTCACAATTTTGTTACGAGTATTATCTTTTGGCATTTTCAATGCAGTAGCGTGATATTTTTGTGCTGGTGTTAAGTCTTATTTCTTGAGCTATTAGTAAATTTGGGGGAGGGATTATTAATTCAATTATTGATTTTAACAATCATAAAAGATCACAAACAGTACTGCTGGTAAGCAAGAATTCACTCCCGTGATATTTCTTTTACATGTGTGTAAATCTACTGACACGAAGCTGTTGTTTTACTCAATCTTAAAATCAACACTCTGGAACTCTGTTCAGGTTACAACTTAAACTTGTAAGGCCAGCGCTTAATTAGCTAGGCTACACTAAGATTATATATATGAAAAAATTGTGTGTTACTCAAGGTTACGTTTTTCTACATGTATATCAAGGAATGATGAAATCGATTGCTTGGAAACTTCCAGTGTTGTTTCCAACATTGAAAATGAAACTGCAGACCAATAAATCTTAATGGTTTGTGTAAAATTTTACTGAAATGCGTTTATAAAAGTAGGTACGAGAATTCTTTTCACGATGCCGTAATTGCTGTAATTCTGTTTGAATGAACGGAAAACGCTTACTAAAAAGCCGTGCTCTATTATTTGTTCTTAGTCGACAATAAGTCATTTAGGGCTTTTTATTACAAAAACTAGGATTCTGTAGCTTTAGCTTTAATTAATTTTTGTTCTAAGCTTTGTATCGTTCTGATACATCGTGGCACCATTTTAAGTGATATTGCGATTGCTGTGATGAACTTTTGAATTTATATTTCCAACATTCGTTTCTACCTACTAAGGAGACACATCTGTGCAAATTAGCCCAAAACTTACAAAACTCCCAAATTTAGTTTTTTTTTTGTCATAAAATTAATATAGACATACTTGAATAATATAAAGTTCTTTTTTCTAGCGGAACTACAGAAAACGTCACATGACTATTTAAACAACCCTATACCTATATCGTAGCTGCTATTACGTAATTTTAACCTCAGATTTCTCAGATTCCATATTTTCTTCATTTTCCTAACTTCAAAATGCTCTATAGGATGCAGTTTTCTATTAACCTGTTTGAAATTCTAAACATGCCTGTAAGGGTAACGGCATATTAAGTGTACCCATTTACACTCGTTGTGTTTTCGTTATTTGTATTGAAAAGGATTATAATGCTTGCGTTTTGCTGAAAACGCTTAGGAAAATAAAAATTGTTAAATAGGTATGATCATTTTTTTCCCTTCGTTGATATGGCGAAGACAAATATTTCACATAGGTACAGGTCATTTTCTTCTCTACTGGCTCTACAGCCCTTGGTGGGCTTTGGCCTCCTGCACGATCCTCCTCCGCTTTACTTTTCCAGCCTCTGATTCCGATCGTTCTTAGGTCCTCCATTACATCATCTAACCACCTTGTTCTCAGTCTTCCTTTTTTTCTTCTATTATACAATCTTCCTTTCAATTTTTTTTTTTTTTTTTTTTTTTTTTGGCATTCTATCTTCCGTCATTCTCTCTATATGCCCTAGCCATCTTATCCTTTGTGCTTTTATAAATTGCACAATATCTTGCTTATTCATTAATTCTTCTATTTCATGATTATATCTTATTCTCCATTGATCTTTATCTTTTACAGGTCCAAAGATTCGTCTTAATATTTTCCTTTCAAATCTTGGAAGTATTTCTTCATCTGCATTGTTTATGGTCCAAGTTCAGCAGCGTATGTTACTATTGGTCTTATCAGGGTTTTATAAATCTTGTATTTTGTCCCTCTACTAATAAACCTATTTTTAATAGTGATAAATTTGCATTATATGCTGCATTTCCACTTTGGATTCTTTCTTTTATGCACTCGTTTAAATTATTATCATTGTTTACAAGTGCTCCTAAATATCTAAATTTGGATACCCCTTCAAATGTTTTGTCTCTAACTACTAGATTTGAAATTATTCTTTTGCTTTTATCTGCTGTCATTTTTATGTATTTAATTTGTTTCTCGTTTACTTCTAATCCTATTTCTTTAGACCTTCTTTCTAATTCTTCATAAACTTCAACTAACGTTTTTTTGTCTCTTGTCACGATCACTACGTCATCTGCATATGCACATATTTGACTGGACTTAAAGTATATCGTACCTTTAGAATCAAGTTTTTCTATTGCTCTGTGCAGGGCTAGGTTGAATAGAGTTGCAGACAGTCCATCACTTTGTCTTACTCCTGCATTATAATCAAAATCTGGACTCATTTTATTCATTACTTTCACTTTGGCTAGGTACAGGTCATTAACAGGTTAAAATGGGTGCAGAAACGTATGCCTCAAGCATTAATTTTAAAAATCACAAATTGTGGGACATTTTGGAAATCGCCTATAATTTAGACATAAACTGTTAATTCCTCAGAAACTGTTGTAACTAGAAAGCTAAAATTTGGTATTATTACATTCTCGATCAATCACAAAAATAAATGGTGAAAAGTTAAAACAAATCTAACAAAAGCTTCAGATATTTCAATTATCACCCTTAAGCCCTTCCCCCCAAACCAATGTTTTTGTTTTTGTAATCGTTAATTACTTCACACCTCTCTGCACGTTATGGTTATTAGTGAAGTGGATTTATATGTATTTTAATTATACGACAATATCTGTTAATATCGGTCAATTTAAGAACCATTTTACTAAAATTGTGTATTTCTATGTGTTTAATTAGGAAATTTTTAGTGCCTATTTAAGTGCCTATTTTGCCCATTTTTAGTGCCTTTTTGCCTACCTATTTCACACATTTTTAGTTCCTATAAATCCGCCCCCTGGGCATCAGCTTCACAAAATGGTAGCACATAGTACAGCCTCTATTCATCAAATAATAATTGTAAATTGTGCAGTTTTTCAGCCCTTGGTTATTTGTTACCATACATCTTATTGCAAATATTGTAGGCTACATTCATACTTAAATGTTTACTATAACTTAGTTTATGGGTAGTAATTAGATTATCGCTGTATATTATATGCATACCATTCATTATAGCAGAGGAACCTTATGGATCAATCTCAGCCTGTTGTTATAATGATGTTATATTGTTAGTTTTTATCAGTAAAGCAACGCTGCTGATTGGTCAATAAATTAAAAAAAAATTAAAACTGGAGTAAGCCCTTCTCTTCTGAAGAACTTAACAGCCAATCGATACTTAATTTTGAAAATACCGGAATCTTCTACGCATATCCTTCTTTATGCCGCTATATAGAACAACTGAAGACAGGGAGCGGAAGTTAAAGCTGAAATTATTTACTTAACAGATAAGATATAACGCCACAACAGGATTTTGTGCAGGCGACAGTCCCTAACGGCGAGGCTGCAAACTTCTGGACGTATCCTTGTAAATCCTAAAAGCATACATTATCCTGCTATATGTTTCAAAATAGACAGAAACTTTTACCGCATATTTAAACTGATAATGAATAATTGGTTAACAGCCAAATTAAAAACAGAATATTAATTGTATTAATATGTTTAAATTACAAAACCGGAAGCGTATTATCACTTCCATACAGATACATCTAATGGTCATATGCTATATTATGAGGTTACCCATTTAAAATGCATGGATGATAGACTTTGAAGCACTGGCAACTAATAGTTTTAATAACAATGTTTACGTTATGTCCATGAAACTGCTAAATTTGCTAAATATACCTGTAAGTATCAAGATGTTCCACAAACTATGATGTATGGGACCAGAGACACTTGGTGCTCTTAATGTGTTAGATATTTAGAGGAGATTTCTACCACTACAATCCACTTTTAGTTGGAAGGTAAAATATAATATTATAGCAATTATTTAAAAGTATTAGATGCACAAGTTCTCCGGTACTTTTAGCAGCATCTGCACTTATAATCCAGGACAGAAATTCCTGATTAAAATTCTCTCGAAGTCTATATGCATATATTTGTAGTAGTGTAATAAAAAAGTATCTAATTTTGGCAACAAAATTACGGTACATTGAGGCCGTACGCAGATTGTTTTTATCAATTAACTGCTGTCTTTGCCGCTTATGGCGCTGGTACTCGTTATCGACCGTTCCCTTCCCTTAATAACCAACACTGTGCTTGTGGTTCTTTGTATCGCCAAGAGAGACCAGCACTACAGTCTCGTAAACGTGTAGTACACTTGCTACAAAAATGCTCTCGACCTAAGAGCCCTTCTAACACTCTGCAGTCTCAAGTTCTCTTGCAGTTTTAACGCTTTATTTGACGATAACGCATCTCCTTTATTAGTTGAGAAAAACAAAAGACGTCAACCAAGGACGCACTCAAGCACACGCAACTTCAATTGTTTTGTAGTTCAAGAGCGCATGATTCCGTTTCGATAACATTATGCATTATCAACATTATTAATGCAAGAATACTGAACTGGAATCGAATGGAGCTAATTAGGCAAGGAACTGGCTATACATTATGGAAATTTAAACAAAGCATAATGTGATACATTCACACTACTTTTTCTACCAGTTCTTCAACAAACTAATTACTAAATCTGTTGTCCTATTTACTTTATGTTAATCAAGATAATTATATGCAGAAGTTATTATGTTATACATTATTTCCTGTGAAGTACAATGGGCCGCGCCGTGGCTGAATGGTTAGACCGCCCGGCTCTCACCAAGGCAAACCGGGTTTGATCCCAGGCGACCGCAAAGTGAGATTTGAGGTGGACAACACAGCGTTGGGGTGGGTTTTCTTCGGGATCTCCGGTTTCCGCTTCCATCTTATTCCACCGGTGCTCCATCTTCATTTCATATGTCATCAGTTTCACCGCCGTATGGAGTAAAAGCGGGAGTTTAACACTGCACATTTTGTTTCCTTTATGAAGTACAAGAGGACTGAGTGAGCTCAATAGGTTTAAACGATAGTAAAATATTTTAAGAACGGGTTGCTATGTGATGGTTTTGAAACTCCGACCAAAAATACCAAACAATCGAGAAGATACCAATTTTCATCTGGAGAAAAATAGATATATAAAATTTCATATCAAGAATATGAATATCAAGAATATCTTCTAAATGTTTAACGTCATAAATATATTTAATCGTTTTAAAGTGTCCGCTTTAACGAGATCTATGCCTTTTGTGTACCAATATTTTGTCTATCTGAAATGCTTTAACAACTATAAAAAATTATTCACAGGAAGATATACCACAGACCTTTTCCAGAAAACTAAGATATGCAGATTATTTGTTATGAAAATATTTTAGACACTGTTAAAGCCAGTTTTGATAATATTACAAATAAAAAATAAAACATTTGTCTTAGTAAGGGTAACTTGGGATGGGAGATTTTCTTCAAAATCATCATGTCACTTTTTTTTAAGTTACATAACTGAAATATCAAATCTGGTATTTTTTTGATCTTCATTTGTGAATTATACCTACCTTCTTCTAAGAGTATACTTTTTTCTAGATTCAGAGATCTTCTAAAGGTACATTTCCGGGTGAAATTTCAGTATGAAGTTTTCAGGTGAAATACAATACTTGGATCTTATTTCAGTACGTAGTAGAGAAAGTATGCAATTCACTGAATGTTTTCACTGCTACCAAATTGACTCATTAATCCATATAACTTACTAAGAGTGGCATATAATTTTACCTTTGTGTTTCCTGATGACATACTATATGGTATTAAAACGTTTTAATGGAAATGCTATTTTAGTTACCTTTTAGAAATTGCATTTAGAAGCTATTTGCTCCTTAGGTCAGCTCATCATAAAAGAATATTACGGGGGTGTAGCTTAGTGGCTAATTGAGTTCTATATAAGTTCTAATTTACGTTGATAGTAAACTTATCAGAGGAGACTTATCCGCAAATTTGCGAAAGAGAAAAGCATCTGCGCTGCAATGGTGAATGTGCATATGGGTTTTTACATTCGCAGAATTATGAACATTGGTCTGCCTTTACAATTTTTAGTTTATTTGTGAAAAACAAGAACCTTTTATAAAAACAGGCAATTAATGGATAAAAACTATTCACTTAATCACGCAGCCCCTTTTCTATGTCTTTGTTGTGTCACTGTGGTTTTTATGCCCGTTGGTTGGCAACGCTGCCGATAAATAATGTCAAAATACAAGGAAACGCAAAGGTTAGCAGCACAATCGTTTTTGGCTGTTTTTGCTTCCCCCCCTCTTAGTTCTGTTGAGGACACCTACACGCGATAAAAAAATAATAATTTAAGATTCCGAATTTGCACTTTCCCTTCATTTCCAACATTCGTAAGTATAATCCGTTTTATAGATAGATAGAAAGATAGATACTTTATTTCACTGATTAGAGCATGGCCCGGTGGCAGCGCTGTCAATATAATATACAATTCTTTACAGTATGATATACAATTCTTTACAGTATAATATACAACTCCTTACAATATAATATACAATTCCTTACAACATATATACAATTCCTTTCATGCACTATGACTATGCACTATGGTAACAATATAATATACAATTCCTTACAACATATATACAATTCCTTTCATGCACTATGGTAGCTATACAGGATTTCTTTTTAACCTCTCTTTGAAATTATTTACATTTGGAGGCAAAGTCTCCAGTAATTCTACAGTCAAATTGTTCCAGTCATTAATTGTTCTATTGGTAAAGGAAAATTTACCTATATCAGTTTTCTGTACCCTATTTCTTATTTTTTTAGAGTGATCATTCCTTCCCCTATATGATGGTGTCAACAACCGCTTTGTTATATCTTTCCATGCAGGTTCCCCCTTATATGCTCTAAAAATTGCACATAGCCTTGCCCGTTTTCTACGTTTCTCCAATGATTTCCAGGAGGTAGCAGTGCCTGTAGGGTTTTTAAATCGCATTCCTCTATCTACAAATTTAGCTGCTCGTTTTTGGACTCTCTCGAGTGCTTGTTTTTGACCAACCCGATATGGATCCCAGCATGCCGCGCTATATTCTAATATTGGTCGGACTAAGGATATGTAAGCTAAATTTCGCGATTTCCCATTGCTGCGTTTTAATATTCTCATTACAAAGTGTAATAATGCTTTGCAGGCTTTTCCAGTGACCGAGTTTACATGTTCCCCCCATTCCAATCTTTCATTTATTATTACACCTAGATATCTAGTGCTACTTACCCTGGGTATTCTCTTGTTATCTAATTTATACATCACATTTTCTTCTGTTCTTGTCCTTGAAAATATAATTGTTTTACATTTACTTGGATTTATCTCCATTTGATTGGATTGCGCCCAGAGTTGAATTTTGTTTAAATCTTCTTGTAAATTGTTAACGTCACCTTCGGTCTTGATATTTCTATAGATTATACAATCATCCGCAAAGAGCCGAATTTGTGATGTTATCCCTTTCCATAAGTCATTTACATATGCTAAGAAAAGCAACGGCCCGATCACGCTACCCTGGGGGACACCTGAGGTTACTTCGGTAGGGGACGATAATCTATCTCCGACGCGCACTCTTTGGGTTCGTCCGCTCAAGAATTCCCGAATCCAAATAATCGCTCTGTTGTCTATTTGCATATTGCAAAGTTTTTCTATAAGTGGTCCATGAGGTACAAGGTCAAACGCTTTAGTAAAGTCAATAACTATTGCATGCACTTTACCGCCTGCATCGAGTGCATCAGCTACATCCTGACAAATAGCTACTAGTTGGCTCTCACAAGAGTGTCCATTCCGAAACCCATGTTGTCCTTCAAAGAGCCAGTGTGAATTATCCCATTCTCGTCTTAAGTATTGCTCTATAAGATGCTCGACTTGTTTACTTACTACTGATGTCAAGCTAACTGGCCTATAATTTGTCGCTTTGGTTCGATCCCCTGTTTTATAAATAGGAACGACTATAGCCTGCTTCCAATCCTGCGGTATACTTCCGTTATTTACCGTTATTTCGAATAGCCTCATTATATATGGCACGATTGCCTCCCCTCCAATTTTAAGAAAGTCACCCGAAATGCCGTCCGGACCGACTGATTTATATTTCCCTAATTTAAATAATCTTTTTCGAATGTCGCTTGGTTTCGCGATCATAGGGGGCCCCTCCGTTCTTTTAATACTGGCATTGCTCTTTACCCGAAACACTGAAGCGAATTGCCGATTAAATACTTCCGCTTTTAACAAAGAGTCGGTAACTTGTACATTTCCATTTTTTATACCCGGAATCTCCTCTTGTTACCCCTGCGCCTTCTCACGAATTTAAAAAACTGCTGCCAGTTATTTCTGTTAGACGAGAGAATATTTTTTAAAAAATTCTCTTCAGCGGTAATCTTCTCTAATAATTATACTCTTATAATTATACTGATATTGCAACCAAGGTATTTACAACACTAAAGAGAAACCAGCTCCTATCCCATGATTTAAAACCAAAGTAGGAAGATATTCTAAAGTTAGAAATGAATAAATTGATATTGGATGGAAGCGATGGTAGCCTTGGTATTTTTTTCTGCCTCACATTCAAGAGGTCCCGAGTTCGAATTTCGGTCAGGGATGAGTTATGTGGATAAGAAATTTTTTCGGCATTTTTCCTTCTTAAAATGTGAATTTTGGGTAACACTAAGCTCTATGGAACCTTATCACATCTGATGGTCACATTTCTTATTGCTTCGTTAAACAAAGTGGGTCCTATTATCTTTCTAGCATTTATTGCACCCGTACTTCAATTTTCTGGTCTTAATCAGGTGTTTCACGCGAATTTTAATATATCTGAAGCAAGTTCTAGAAGGCATCGAGCGCGTGCTATTTTTCACAAAAATAAAATACCAAACTTGCGCGAATATTCACCTAATTCGCAGGCTTTCCTACACAGATGGTATGAGAACGAAATTTGCCATCTTCATAGAATATAAAGTTAGAGAATATATTGCCAGTGGTGAATATAAGGACAGAAGTAAAAACGATTCCAGTGTTGGGTGCTAAGCCTAAACCAACATTCTATTTATATATTTAGTATAGCTAAACAAGTTAAAACGTGTAGATGTACTTGTTTTAGTACTTAGTACTACTGATCGGTAGTGCTGTAGATCGAATCTCGGCTACGCATCTATTTTTATCCTTTTTTTCTTTTTGTGTTTGCACATTAGGCAAACGTCATCATTTATAAGGGTCGGCTGATAAGTACCAGGCCTCACAGAGAGATGGCGCCACTGAGCCAGTTTGGCGGATACCATAATATAATTTAACTCTAGGCTAGCTTGTATCCATATTTACACGTCAGTAGCTTCTTTAATTTTTGAATGACAGCACTTTAAACAAGACAAGTGTAGAGGTTTCATGAAAATGGAGGATTTGAAAAAACGAGCAGTGATTAAATACTTCTATTTGAAAGGCTTAACGCCTAAAGAAATCAAGGACGAAATGGACAGTACTTACATTAAAAGACTATGTCCATTCATAAAAAAATGATCAAAATGTGGGTTACAGAATTTACAATGGGACGTACGACCACTAGTGATGAGCCTCGCTCTGGACGCCCTGTGTAAGTCACAACTCCAGAAATAATTGGAAAAAATTCAACGTTTAATACTGGAAGACCGCAGATTAAAGTTTTTTGAGATAGCAGATGCTGTAAACATATCAAAGGAACGTTCAGGTAATATTATAAGTAATGTTTTGGGCTCTCACAAGGTCTGTGCAAGATGGGTGCCGCGTTTGTTGACATCTGATCAAAAGTTGCAAAGAAAAACTGTTTCTGTTAAGAATTTGAAGCTCTACCGTAAAAATCCCAGTGAATTTTTGAGATGGCTCATTACCACAGAGGAAACTTGGATACATCTCTACACTCCAGAAAGTAAATCATAGTCAAAACAGCGGATTGCGCTATGTTAACCAACTCCAAAAAAGGCAAAGTCAGTTTTGTCAGCTAACAAAGTTATGGTGAGTGTTTTCTGGGATGCACAAGGACTTATTTTTACTGATTACTTGGAAAAAGGGTAAAAGTATCACTGGTGATTACTACGCAAGCTTACTGCAATGTTTGAGTGATGAGAGGAAAAGAAAAATGCCTCATTTGGCAAAGTAAAATATCTTGTTTCTTCATGACAATGCTCCGGCTCATCGTTTAGTCATTGCAACGGGAAAAATGTGCGAATTAAAGTTCGAATTGCTTGAACATCCGCCCTCTTCGCCGAACCTTAAAAAATTTCTTGGAGGACAAAGAGCAACGAGATCATTGATGCGGTAAACAGCTATTTTGAGGACCATGATAAATCGCGCTAGAGATATGTTTTAATTAAATTATAACACTGGAGATTATGTCGAGAAATAAAGGAGAAAAAAATGTTATTGTGAGGCCTGTGACTTATTAGCCAACCCTCGTATATAACCTGTACCAAATACAAAATTATATAAATTATACAAGGCCCCTCCTTTAGCGCAGCAAGTTACAAGGTTATTTTAATTTTGCATAGCACTGAAATATTTTCCCCTATCTTAGGAACGCAGGAATACGACACATTTTATAGGTGAATGGTTTATAATACAAGTATGTTAATTGAAACTGCTGAAAATAAAATAAGGAATACATCTACTTCAGCTGTTAATCATGCTTCCCGAAATTACTAGTATTTCACTTTAATTACTCACTTTCAGAAGCATCTCTCTATAAACCTCTAAGATCATTGTAATGTTAATTTACTTTGGTCATGCATTATTAATGCTATCTTACAATAGACATGAATAAGCACCACAACTTCTTAATATTATAAACAAGGAAACTAAGATATTTAAGGCCAAGGAACGAAATTAATTACTTAAGAAATTTTGAACCAACTCAGCATGATTGCATTCCTTTATAATGGGTATAAAATACCACGCTATGTGAGAATAAAACCCAATGAATTTAATATATTACATTTAATTGTATTAATGATCACAAAATAGATTGCTGCAAGAACTAGGTACTAGGGAATAAAGTACTTAACTGAACACAATGAAGTTGTATGTAGATTAATTTAATGAAGCAGCCGTTTACACCAAGAGCATTGCCATTTTATTTACAAACACTATACAATCTTGCATTGTACATATTAACTCAATATCTAGACGCGTGTCTTTATCCTGATTTTTCATTCCTGATAGTTTAAGAAGCAACTGTTTTATTCAATTTGAATTTCAGAAAATAAACACGCAACCATCAACAGTTGACACTTTTGAACCTCATGGAAAGCGACGCAACGATCTCGGCCATTCTTCAGTTGGGTAACTGGTGCTCTCAGTATTATATAACATTAAGTTTTATTATCGTTAGGTAACCAACAAACTTGATTGCAATGTGCCGTGTACTAGGACCGCTAGATGCGATTTAAATATTTTGCTTCTCTTTTTACATGTACATGTGCCTACATTTGTTAAGAGGATAAAAAGAGAACATTGGAACAAACATGAAAATCGCAGTATTCAGTACATTAATTCCTTCAATTGTTTTTATAAGCAACAAACAATAAAGATAAATCGATTAAAATGATATAGTTATTACACGTTCCTAACGATATAATTTAGAAATAAGTATTCTTCAGATTCACATTTATTACATGATTTAATGCGAATTCCTGTGATTTACAGATATCACTGATGATATAAACTTAAAATATGATAAAGATTCTTATTATTATTCTTCTGTAACTTCCCTAATTGTACTATTATCGTGGTGTTAGGGGATTCTTGTTCCTCTATCCCTTTAAGGTCGGGTCCGAGGAACCGAAGCTTTGGATCCGATAGAGAACCGGAATAGGTGATCAGCCCAATACCTGGTGTGGAGTTGAAGGAAGTGGATGATATATATGAGGGCGAGATGAATGATAGGAAAGATGACGATGGTGCAATAGGAGAACCCGGAGAAAACCCGTCCCAGCGCCATGTTGTCCGTCACAAATCTTACTTTGTGGTCGCCTGGGATCGAACCCGGACCGCTTTGGTGAGAGTCAAGCGGTCGAATCACTCAGCCATGGTGCGGTCATATGATAAAGCTAATAGGTATGGTTGTTCAATAATATGAACTTCACTGTCACACCTTTCATCTTATGTTGCAACAGAAGTCTGCTTTGCAAACTGGAGGTTAAAACTGAACCTTGTTTGCAATGAATCAGTAATATTTTTCAGGGTTTCTATAATTTCCAGTGTTTATTTATTTCCAGCAATCATAATCAACAATTCCTCTTGTTAGATCTGAGTTTTTATGTGGTATATTAATTGTTAACGCAGATAACAGTAGTAATATTACATTCAAGGACAGTTAGAGGAAAAAATTAAGAGATCTTGCTACTTTCGAATCCTGTTTTTCAAATGAGAGTGATGAATCATTGCCATTACGCCAACAAAATAACAAAAGGCATTTCTTTAGCTGTTAATACATAGGCTGGTCTAAAATATAAGGCTAATGCGAAAATAAAAGAGCACCCCCTCTTAAGGTAACTTATTCTAACTCTCCGGAATTTTAATAAAACAAATCTTCAAAGTTGATGATTTTAAAAATCTTAAATGGAGATACAGCATAATTCAAGAAGACAATATTCTGTGTATGTAAATGAAATTTAAGTCATTGTTGGTGCTCCTTGGTTATAAAACGTCAATAAAACAAAACTTTGTGCCGTGATAGCCACTATGTTTACACAGAACACGAAAAACAGTGAGGTATGCTATAGTTCTAACCCCGCCAACAATACACCTTGATTTGGAGTTTTCCATGATTTCCCCCCTGTCACTTAGACAAATGCTGGGGTGCTCATTTTCATACCACGGCTTTCCTGTCCACTATTTCCCGCTTCATTAATTCCCATTTCAAGGTAGAAGGACCAGTGTTCAGCGAGTTGTGGCTGGACGGTGGCTTGCTTAATGTTAAGGTCCCATCTCCGGTCGTTCCAGGTTGACGCATGCCCCTCCGATACGAGGCCCATGATGCAGATTTAGCTCCGTAAAGTCATTGGATGTCCTCCCTGGCGTCATCTGGAGCAGTGCCTTCTGGTGCCATCTTCGTTGTGTGGCCCTGTCAGGCTCCCAGAGGTGAAGGTGAAGGGGGACGGACCGCCTCAGATGCCATCGTACTGGAAACGATGGGGATATCGTTCGCGCTTGTGCCTGTCGTTCATCCGGATGTGGTCACCCTTCGGATCTATCACTTTGTACTTCCCTCCCAGGAGTCATGGTAGAAGCATAAAGGATCCTAAGAGCCTATATGCGCTGCTCTGCCGTGGCTTCTCCGTTGTACGCTCCTTTACCTTTACCATGACCCTGAAGATCCCAAGCACAGTTCTTGACGAAACATCGGTATCTTCATTGACTTCTAGACACGGCCTACAAACCCGGGAAATAAAAATAGGTATACTTATTGATCATGAGTGAAACAGCCTATAGCTTTTGTCCAATTATTACAAAAATAAAATAGTTCTAATTTTGTTTTGCTTTCGGTACTATATTTAAAAATCTACTGCTTCAACTGAAACTCTGAAACACTCTTCCGGTACCAGCTAAACGAAAATATTTCTGAGTAGATGCAAAAGAATAACAATAAGGTACGAACAAATCTTCAGAACACATCTCTCTCGTGTACAGGAAGAAAATGTTGTCACCCGAGCGTCGGAACACCCTATAGAGTGGGCAAGCAGGAGACGGTCGGCGTTCGCCCCGCCCCCTCGTTTGTCTTATAGCGTTAAGGAAGGATGGCTGGGACAAAAAACATCACTGCGCCGTCTCTTTCTGTTCCATCTGTGTTCTCGAACTTACGGGATATTTCATCTAATCGAGAACATTCCAGATCGGCAAGCGGACCCTATATAAGCAACACGTCGTGTAAGAGGAGTTAGTCAGTTCTTGGCGTAAGAATGCAGTGCTAGTGTACGACGAGAAGACTGTGTGAGTGCATCGGAGGATTGTACGTAATTACGAGTGCAAGTGAAATTGTAACGGACGAACTGGTGAATCGTAATTGTGTGCATTACGTAATTCTGTGTAATTGGCAAGAGTTTAACTGTAAGTCGGTGGAAATAAAGAACATTTTTGAGTGGTGCAATTGGACTTTTCATTTCACGAACCCACAAAGTCACAATATGTTGCACAAGGCTCTGGAAACGCTTTATCATTGTGTTAGAACATAGTTTACCAGTTATTCGAAGCCTAACCAGAATGTTGAGGACTCTCCAGGACATAAACATACCTATAATTTATCATTAAAATATCTTAAATATCTGTTAGTTTAATCAAAATCGTTAGAGCCACTCGTCGGAAAATCATTTTTTTTTTCAAAAAGTGTGACATGCAATAGGCAGTGCATTTAACTCAGGAAACCTCAAAGCATATATTTCCATTCCAGCGAGCTTCGGCATTGAATTTTAATTGAAATGTAATACCTTCTCTACCTACCTCGTATGCACGTAGTACAGAAAGTAAACAGGTTGTAGAAAATAAGTTCTAACATGGAAATAAAGTGTTTTCGAACTCATATCCATGTAACACACATATTTTCTTCTACACGTTAGATGTACTGATTTTATTGAAAGTTCTAATCTCTGTAGTGTAAAGTTACTGATGACATGGGCATGTTTCCTTACGACCAAATGTGTGACTTAATGAGACGAGATTATTTTCAGCCACACAAACTTGCACTGCCTTATTACCCCACTTTTTCTTACCGAGAGTTAGCGTGCTTCGCGTTAATGAAGACCTACCCTCTGGACGTTAGGTCACGATTCCTTTCTTTCTCGCCCCTCCCACAGTTAATGTGCTGAGAGAACTTCATTTTCCAAAATCCTTTTAGCTCGCCTTAGAAAGGCATTCCTTTGCTCTAATGAAGTCATCGCATTTCCCATGAAGGCTAACAGTTATCTTTAAGTAATCTTGTCTGGAGATTCGATTAAAGGAGAACTATACCACATTTCTATATGGCCTAGTGAGTTTTAGATGCGTTTGTTACCATAAAGCCATGGGGATAAATTCACATAAAAACAGGAGAAATAAAATCCTACACATAGCACTACATTTCAGTTGAACTGGCAACATTTTCTCTTACCTTTGATAGTTTAGATTTTAGGAAATAATCCCCAAAAAAATCATACAACTTTGCAGGCTTCCTGTATAAACTGGTGTTAGTTTCCTATCGATTTCAAACATATCACATTCATTAATATTCACTTAGAATTTGTTAGTAGGTATTCACTAACCTTTTACTAAAAACCTTTTCCTATTATGACGTAATTTATAAACCATCATAATAAACGATATAATATTGTTTATTATACATATCACTGTGCAGAATGTGTTTCTAAAGCTATATGAATGGAATTTTAGGTTATACTGTATGGTAGGATGTTTGGCAAATCTATTAGATTCTCCAAAATGTATTTTAATCGCCTTTCGTACTGTTTTAATCTGCATGTCTAGGCACACATGAGATTTTCGGGTGCATCCTGTTACATCTGAAATGACTTACGAAGTCTTATTCAAAGAAGAAAAATTAAAATAAAAAATGTAATTATCACCTGCATTCAAGCTGCGATAATTAAAAATACGTTTAATCTGTGTAAGGTTTAGTAGGGCAGATTAAAATTTAATTTGGTACACTAGCGTAAATCATTACGTGGCGTAGCAATTGCTACATATAGGAATCTTTAAACATTAACACAGGTTCTTTGTGGTTCCATTCCCCTTCTAATGACTGTAAAAGTAAATTTAAAACGCAGTGTATTTATTTACCCTCGGCGTTTTGCCATCAATTACGAATATATTTTATTGCACTATTCATGCCCGCTAGCAAGGTATACAGTTTTTGAGCTTTTTAAACTTTGCATTTGTACTTTTCTTAGTGGAAAATTCAGTATTGCAATTGCGATTCGTTTTTATCGAAACGTACCAAAAAAATGTGGATTTTTATGAACAGCAGAAGTATATATCTGGAGGAAATAAAAGCTGTTGTGGGATTTTAATTGATTTTCTCAAGATCTACAAACGATACAAATAAATTAGAAGAAATAAATAGAACGTAACATTAATTAACTTCCTAATTAATTAATCAAACTCCTCCAATACACTGTTTCTTGTTTCTAGTTAATCTTGTTCTGACGTATTGTTTTGGTGGAGCTATCTATAAAGAAAACATATGACAATCACGAACCCCTCCAGTACACTGTTTCTTGTTTCTAGTTCAACTTTTTCTGACGTGTTGTTTTGGTGGAGCTATCTATAAAGAAAACATATGACAATCACGAACCAAATAACAGATACTGTGGAGTCAGTTAAGCAGCCATTTTCGTTTGAAACATCGTTTTGTGGTGTTTTATTGGTCAAATAAGTGTGATAGAGAAACGATTAGTTAGAATGTTAGAAATTATATTAAAATGATTCAATAAAGGAATGATATAACGGGAAGCTAAATAAATAAGGTGGCCATTTTCATACTTTCAGGACGCCTATATTATGTTTCTCTATGGTCGTCTATCAACAAGCAGAGAAACAGGGACACAAGGATACCAACCTTTTGTCCTCATCTATTGATTCCCATTACATCTCTTCAACCAGGATAAGAATCAACATCTTCTGAAAGGAAAGAAAAGCACAAAGAATAAAGGATGTTAACGATGCTGTCAATTGCCAGGGTCACATCAGCGCCGCTGGTGCGCCGAAATTTCGTCCTTCAGGATTTCTTTTACATATCATATCTTTGCGACGACTCTCAAGTATCACTGGATTGTTTATTTCATGTGTTGCTATTCAGAGAAATCGTACAGTCTCCAACAAATTAAATAATATAGTTCCAGAAAAATTTTTACTTACACACAATAGATTAACACTGAGTTAAACAATTTTGCCTTTAATTATGTATACCTGACATATCTTCGTCTGCTGGGTCATCATCACTATCATCCTCGTCACTGTTTTCATCCCGTTGTCTTCAGTAATGAATTATTTCTTTTTCCTAATACTCCTGTTTAATTTCAACCACATTATGGCATAGTTTTTCTCATTTAATTTGTCCAATTTGCTCAAATCATTGGTGGCCAACATTTCGTCTTTCTCTTTAAAGTTTACATTTCTGCAAGCAACGCTTTGTTGGCATCTATCCATACTAATTCTATAGGATTCAGATCTGGATGTTGCGGAGGAAGCCTTAAAGTTACATGGTTGTAGTCTGACAATATTTGCTCAATCAAAAAGTTCTTCTGAGTCGGCTTATTGACTAAAAATAAATTATACAATTTTGTTTTTGTGCTATTTTCGTCAAACGGGATATTGTGATTTTGTAAACAAGAAAGCATATATCTTCATAAAGAAGATGAAGTTGCAGGTTTATCTACTTGTGTATTGCGGTAAGAGGCATTATCTACTGCTAGCAGCGAGTTAAGGAGTACATTTAGAATTAACATTGTAAGTAACCGCTTAACACAATTTTCTGTATTTTTTTTTTTATGAAAACTTAATATGCGTATGACTGTCAAAGTACTTTATAGTCAATTGAACTCGGGGGAAGGGTGGCAGACGATTCACACGACATATTACATCAAGCAACAGGAGCAATAATTTCGCTGAGTATAGGAGTTGGAAGGAGACAAGAGAAAGAAGGATAGACCTGGGTTCGCTGACTGTTCTATCGATGAAGGTCAGTGTTCTAGAACCACTGTGCGACTTACTTTAAAAAAAAGCAGGCAATTTGTTATAATTTGCTTACATTGAGACAAGCTTAATTGTAAGCAAACTGCTGGCCCACCTCTGTAGCGTAGGTGGTAGCGTATCTGCCTCACGTTCAGGATGTCCCGAGTTGGAATCTCGAACAGGGTGAGTTACCTGGATAAGGTTTTTCCGGGATTTATCCTTATCCTGAAAGATGAATGTCGGGTAACTCTAAGCCCTACGGACCTGGGTTCATTTGAGCATCATTTCAACCACAGTTTCAACCATAGAATATCAAGTGATAATCGCCTGCTTTGATCTCGTGCTAAAACTACGAAACCGAAACCGAGACAAAACGATTTTATTGCTATCTACCTTTTTAAATCCGAATGGAGTTACCGTTATCGCTTTCACGAATATGTCCTTTTACCTTGGATACAATAATCACACAATACAGGATATACTTTTACTGATTCAACTATTTTCCAGCCAAAGGCCGAATGTGCTCTCTGATGTTCATCTCATCGCGACCATGCATGGAACCGCATCGCGCCTGCACCACGCTTCTTGCACTGGTAGAGACCAGCCACTCTTATCATTGTTCTCGCCGACATTTTGTATGCTGTTTTCTTGAAACTTTAGCTTTGTACGTTCATAATCTAGTAGTCTGGTGAGGGATCTTTGGATTGGTTAAAATCTGTTTTATTTTCACTTTGTTGGCCAACATACTATCTGTTTTTACCACAGATCAGCGATGCTTATTCTTGTCTCTTAGAGTTCTATATATAGAAACAATCTTGTCCTTGCAATTTTAATTCCTGTGGCTGAGGATACCTTTACCAGTCTTCCATTCCCTTGTTCCTCAGCAGGTTAAATAACAAAAGAGAGACGCCGCATCCCTCTTGTTTTATGTTAATCTCATTTGACATTTTGTCATTTGTTTTGATATTCACTGTATTATCCTAATATAACCCTTTAATACCTTGATACAATTTTTAATGTTGGGTGGCGCACAGTTCCACGTTCACGCTACAGTTTGCAACAAATAGTGTTTAGCTCAGGGTAAAGCAATGAGGTTTCTTACAGGGTCTGCGTGAGCATGTATGAGAAGGATAGTTTTAATGACACTGGAATGCCCGTTTCAAACTGGTTTAATGACTGCTTCTTTTTATCAAACATCGAACTTGAAGTTGCCGACCAAGGGTTACCAATATATCACTGTTAAGAGAGACTGAAGGTGGAATGCTTATTACTCGATAAACTTAATTCGTTCTTCACGTACATATGAACCGACAAATATCTTCTCTCATCACTTCTGGTCTGCCCTCGAACAAGACAGAAGAAGTGGACTGCCCTAATCGGCTCCCAGCCACGAACTGTCCTCACAGCTGCGCGTGGGTGTGTAGCTTTCACTTTCTGGAAGCCCTCTTTTCACACAAAGATTCCCTTTGTAACAAATTTGTCCATTGTGATTATGCTCATGCCATTATTAAGGGTCCAAAGAATGCCTTTTCAAACGGAGTCAAGAACTACCCTTTAGAAATCTGCTAAGGACACTGTTTCTTACGTTTCTTTTGTTAAAACAACTATTCACCCCAACTGCTATTTGACTCAACTGCACCTGCACGCGTTGTAAAAAAGAACCAACATTCCTTTGAAATCCATCATGATTCTTTACTTATTGCAATCCTTTAATTTCGGTATCAACCTTCATATGTTTAGAAAGTATATTATAAAATGTTAAAACACTTCACAGTACTGATATACCTACCCTGTCGTTGGCATGTTTAAAATCTATGAATAACATATTTGTCGAATTAAATTCTTTCCTTTTATGGATGATCTGTACAAGTGTAAAAACACGATCGGAGCACATACCTTTACAAAATCCACATTCCTCTTCAACAAAACTTTGAAGTAACAAATAACTCAAGCTAAACACGTGCTCCTACAACTTGCATTAAATCTGCTCTTCTAAACATTGCATACTTAGTCAGACTGCACAAGAGTTATGTCCTTGCAGTTTCCGAATTCATCTTTAAATCTTTTCGTGTGAATTTGGTCACAACACACTTATTCCGCTTGTGTTATTTTTGCGGGGTAAAATGAATGTATGCTACAATAGTATTCACATTATCTTATCCCTCTCCTTAATGAAAACTAGTAATTAGGATTTGGATTACTACGGAGGGGATTCAGCACTGCGACCAGTCTTGATTATTGTGCCTATGCCCCCAAGTGGGGCATCCCCGAGAGGAAGGAGGAGGCAAGAGGAGGCAGAGGGCGGCCAGAAGCCAAGATAGTGTAGAGGGCAGGGTCCCTACATTTTGCTAAGATAGGGACGTTCCCCGGTAGGCCAGGACAACGGATATTTCCCCTAGCAGCCGGTTCCGAAATGGTCCCAACAGCGACTTCCGACACTGGCAACCGGCCTACCGGAGGAGGAAGTAGTTTTCTCAGAGCATATCATCCTGCCATGCACCACCGAGATACCCGCCGACGCTTCTACCCTCAAAGATAACACCAGATGAGAGATGATGTAAAATGACAATGGAGATAAAATAGAGTGACAGGAAATTCGGGAATGTAATTAACCTACCCAGCATTCGCCTGGCGACCGGTAAAATTCTAGAAAATGTTCATGGGTCAGGTAGATCGCCTCGGGAATCGAACCGCAACCTCGCGAATGCGGGCCTCAGACAAAACCGATGAGCCATCCCGCTCGGTAAAACTAGTAATGAAACGATACTACTACTCGATACCGATACCGATGTTTAAGCACCAATGCGCTATAGGTAAACGATAATCACCGTATAAAGGGCTATAAAGGTGACAGCTTATTTACTGAATTATGTTCTTATTAGTAATTTCCTATGCATAAACGGTTGCAACCAATTTTGCTTTTGCTCATCATTTTCAGGAAGTGGGGCGTCATGGTCGGACAGAGACGGGAAACTGGTACACTAATTTTTCAACAGAGGTTCCGTAAAGTTCACTCGTATGCATTGAATATGCTTCTTTGAATTTGCTGTATTGTGTGACAACACCGTGAGAAAATGCTTTTTTACATATTTTACATACTGCTCTGTTATTATTGGCACTGCTTCGTTCAAAACAGTTCCGCACTTCATTCACATTTTATGCAATGTCAAGTTGCCCATTGGTAAAAGTAAATATTTATGAAAATTAATCATTGGATAGTACGGATGGGATCCAAATTTGTCTCTCGAAACACTTAAGAAATGCAAATCAAATATTTCTATGCGTTGTGTTATCCAAATTTGGTAAGTTCTAATTAGTTTCTGCTGAATTCAAGTATCCTAGTTAAGTGTAACGTTCGAGAGTGATCACCAATTCAAGCTATAGCAGAAGCGTGATTTAGGCGTCACCTTCATTCGCAACTCAGTTAATGTTGCATATTACATGAGTACCGCTACCCTTTTTCCCAATGTTGTACATGTGTTCTATTAGGCACAATAATCTATAGAATATTGCATTTATTAACATAAATAAATACACCCTACATGTTTTGTTAACGACAATCTGTACCATGCAGTTACACGAAACACAGTCAAGTGCTATCAAGAATTTATGGTCCAGCAAATTTTTGGGATAACATGCGCGTCAATAACATAGTGTCTAACATTAACTTCAACGCAACAACTTTCACTGATGCAAGACATGAAAATGTAAAAGTATCGACGGTTTATCTACATGTATTAGACGTACTTCGATAACACCGAGTATCGAGAGAGTGAAGGCATCAACGGCATCGAGGTCCCTTTCCTATTGAAAATCATTCAATGCTACACAATACAGAGGCACTGATCTAGTCTTTTATGTTTTAAAGGCTCTGATACCCGGAATTACGATGAATAATTAATGGATGATATGCCTGCTAAGTTTACATACAACCATTACCAGTATTTAGCCTTTGTTCTCTTTTGAAAAGCGATGTTGAGCGGCATTTGTCTTTCTTCCTTTTATAACGTTAATTGCAAATGACAGCAGCTTGCCTGAAGCAACGCAGAGCGCAAGAAAGCGTCAGTCTCGCACCTTGATCCGGTTCCTAGGCGACACCACTGAGCAAAAGCAAGATGATTAATTGCAAGGGGCCGACGTGCCATTCCACGGCCATAAAAGGGAAGCGAGCAGGAGAGACCCGGGCAACTACAGTATTTTGTTTTTAAAGTTATCGCCGTGTAATCGCTTAAAAATAAAAATGGCAGATGCGTAACAACCACATCCTTTCTCTTTCTATTGCCATTTCAGAACCATTCTACAGAATTTATACAAACAAGCAAATTGCAACTGAAACATATTTGATAGTCTTCGATGCAAGCTGACATAACCCCCCCCCAAAAAGCCTCAAATTGCATTTATCAATATGACTGTGTGTTTGTGACATTCGGATGTTACTGACTTCTGGATTGGTTCCGCCTAGAGAATAAGTTAATACGCTAACATAAACACTTTTTTCCAAAAGGGAAGAGGTCTTACCGGTTGGAAATAAACAAAACTTGCGTAAGATTCACATGGCTTTCTCTACTTACTATCGTAGTTCTACAAACTATTCTTGCAAAAACTCGTTTTATCTATCCGCTTGAAGTTAATTGAGATAAACTTTAGTATAATTTTCAATGTTTCACTATAGGTACAAAAGTTATAGTACAATTTTCTTTTAAAAAAGGTTGCAATAAACTGGCCTTGAAAGTGTATACTCTTTCCGAGACTCCATGTGAAATAACTGAAAGTTGGCAGTCCTTGAGAACATAAAATCGAAAAAATCAATACCAATAACAACGTATATCTTGGAAATGGCTTATGCCACAAAAAGTTTATTTGAAATAAATGTATCCTTTAAACAGGTCTACATTTTCTCTTTATTATACTTTTATCTACTTCTTATGGTTTACAAGTTATACAAAGTATATAAAATTAAATATAATTGCACATTTTGTTTATAAAGCAAATATCATTAGAGCTATTTCTTTTTAAAAAGGACATAATATTTCGGGGAAAAAGGTATGTAGGAAGGTAGTTTGAGGTGCATGGATTTCCTTGAGAGTCTTCGTGTCGTGTCTTTGAAAGATACTTAAATATCTACCAACTGGTATTTATCCGACATTTATTTTTAAGTGGTGTTCAAAGATACAAACCCAAAGAAATGTACCTTGATGAGACGTGATTTAGTTATTACAAATTCTTTTTTTTCTTTTCCTTTCCTGTGCTTAGTCACGAAGTGTATTATCTCTAGTACCTGTTTTCCACTCCGCAGCGTGTATTTATTTATGATTTCTCTGTGTTAACTTAGCTCGCCAAGTGAAAGTACGATTTGCAGAAAGATTTCCATGTGTGGAAGTTTCTGGCCGCACAACGAATAATGAACTTAATAATAGATTTCAGATCACAGGAAGTGTTCTGTCTAAGGAATTTAAATGGCGGCGTAGAGCTCTTACTGAAGAAACTTTAGACGACAGTGGCCATCGTTTGGAAAATCATCCCCCAAAATCACTTAAGGCGTATTTCACAACACTCAGGTATTTCTTATGGCTCTGCGCAAATAGCTACCAAATTGTTGAAGTTAAAACTACATTAAACACTATGCCACATTCTTTTTAATCATGTATTCCTGTAACTGGGCGTAAATTTAATATTTTTCATGGAGGAGGCCTGCTTCCATCTTCACGAGTACGTGTGTTCACAAAATAATCGTTATTGGAGCTCTGAGAAACCTAATATTGTTCATGAAGTACCCCTTCATTGCGAAGAAAATTGGTATATGGTGCGACATTAGCGGAGAAAGAGTTAGTTACATGGAATTTTTTTTTTTGCAGTCAACAATTGACGCCTGTGCATACCTAATACGGCAAATATTTCGATGAGAACAATTGAAAGTGTATTTCAGAACCTAATCCCATGCGAGTGCTCTCTGGGGTAACGTAAGACAAAGCAGGGCCAGTAAGATGAGCACCCAAGTGCGAAATATTTTACCACTACAGTCACCCCTTCAATTTCCCGTCTATCTGGCACGTTAACAAACATGACGTGTGCCACGGTCATTCAGGTTTTGGATGAAAGGTTTTATGGGGCATAATCAAATGCATACTTTTATACGCAAGGTTTGGCTAGGATAACACAAACAGGGTTAATGACATCAGAGGACATGAGTAAAGGACTTAGCGATACTGCTAGGCAATTCATATTGACATTGTATGAAAAACCGCCCTCTCGCCATTACAGAGACTTTAGTCAAAACTTTAGCTGACAAAAACAGTTCTGCAGAATTGACAAGTTTATTACCTCTGTTTAGTTTTGATATCCAATAGTAGCATGTAGAGTTAATTAATTTTCTTAGGCTGCTAAAGACATGGTTTACAATGTACATTGATAGATAATGTTGTATTCATAATGATACTTCCTTAATTTATACGACTGCTGTCCTTGCTGGTTTATTTTTAAATATTAGTGTTTCAACGTCCGACTGCAAACAGATGAACTTAAGTGTAGAACAGATTGAAGATGTTCATCTGAAACGCTACTCCACGTCTAAAATTACGCTCAGATCACTTGTAATGGCTTCTCTAATACGGTGATCTATTTTTGTTTTGTATTATTGCAGTAAACTTTTCACAACCGAGTTTCAAGATGTAAAATGAAGTGGTTCATTCTGTTTTATTTGGCTTTGCAACATTTTTAATTTCTCCATAATGCTTTCAAACAACCTGATAAATGTATAAATATATTGTGTTTACTTTATAAATTAAGGTTAAGTTCGTTGAAGTTAAGTCATCTTTAAGTTCCGGAACGGCAATCCCTTTGCTGTTTGAAAATGTCAATTTCTTTGCGCAACCCCAACATTCCACGTAACACTTTGCCTCTGCTTATCCAGCTTACTTGATAGTAGAATGGCAAATACAAATATTTCGAGTCCCAGAAACAGTGCATGTGATGTAATTAGATTCACAGTTTTAGCACAGAAAGACAAATTTATTAACAGTGGCTGATTTCACACAGAGTGCTTCTCGCATGCTCTGAAAATTTGTCTTCGCTATAGGCTTCAGCATGTCCTGCACCGTGGCGTAGCGGGCTGAGGAAGCATGCCTTGGTCCCTGGCCACAGAAAGCGTTCCGTGTGCGCTCCCACCCATGGGGTGCGGATTTTAAGTCCCGGGTATAGGACCGGTGCCCACTCAGCATCGCGAGGAAAGTGAAGAGCTTACGCTAGGTAAGCGGCCCTGGTCACGAAAACTAACATTCCGGCTGGGGAATGCCGAAATACTGACCACATCTCCTCCCCGTATCGATTGGATGATCGTCAACCTCTGCCATGCGCAAGTGGGCGTGAGGCCGGCAGCCGGGTTGGTATGCCTTGGCCTTCGTATGGCTGTCGCGCCAGTGGTTAACTTATAGGATTCAGCATGACGCGCATTGAATGTCTCCTTAGGGAGATCCTCGCAATATATTCAATATTAGTAGGATATATCAACCACTGCGGTCTACTATCGTGAAGAACGAAAAAATGCTTCTACCAGTCCCGATCAAACATTTGTTGCTTGCACATGTTGCACAGAGAACCCGCCACTTACAAGACAGCACGCGACTATAACCGGTTTAATATTCATTTCATCAAACCTGAACTGAGGTGCACAACAAACACAGTTGTAGACTTTCAAAGGGAAATGACTGTCGATTATCTGCTGACAAAACGTTTTACATTGAGAAGTTTGTTTGCACTTACAGTGATATTAGGGTAGCATAGTAAACGTGCAACTTGCGTAGAAGTTTCCTGTGTAATTCTCCAAGTAAAACGTTCCCACCCGACAGTACGTCAACAATTGAAGTCAATGTAGCAAACTATTTCTATTCAAAATGTACATTACAACCATATCCACATTCCTATTCACATTTTGTAAGCCACCTGCCATGGCTTTCACTAAATCTCTGTGCTGAAATAATATAACACCAGATTTTCCTAAAGCAAGCTCAAGCAGCAGGTAGGAATTGAAAAAATTGACTTTATGTACAAAAATTTACCTGCAAGTTCTCCGTCCAAAATAAATCACTGAGCAATTTGTATAGAGGCCGAATCACTATCATCAAAGGTGTCAATGATATGTAACTTAAATAACAGAAATACTACCTTGCTCTTGAAAACAAGGAAAGGCAATATGCATAAAAATACATTTTAAATGTATAGACATGCAATTAAACTGCCTGGACTACTCGTACATATGTAAACATGCACAGTAATGCAACAAAAGCCCTAAAAAGTGTCCTATATCACAACATTAGCGAAAAATGCAAGAGATAAAACAGACGTTCTAACAAATATGGTTAGTTTACTTTTACTCTGAAACCGATTTATATTTAACTCATGAATGAATTAGAAGCAAAGTCATCAAAATCTTAGCTCTAGTAATTACTATAGAGAGCCTCCTAAAGAGGGGCAAGTTTGTAAGATTTTCGCTAAATATCAGAACACAAAATATAATTTTGTGGCCACTCTGCGGACATTAAAAATATATTCAACACCAGATTTTGTTCTTTTTGTGTTTCCAGAAACTCTCGCCTTTACAATTCCCATAAGAAAATACACAATTGTATTTTCAAATAAAGACATTCAACTAAATCTAAATGAACATTTTCAGGGAAGAAGACACGTCACCTTAAAGGAAACAATTTTCCTGCAAGTTCTAACAAGACAGTTATGTTTCTTTCACATAACAGAAGTCTTGGGGGCACAGCTGTCATTCCCGGAGCTTCCCATGTCGCTCGAGTACGTGCATTGACGTCATTTCCGTCTCTCTCACATTGTTTTTCGGGACGTATGCATTTCGTTCCCCTTTTTGTGAGCTGCGTGCTCCGACAACATCCCCTCTGCTGTCCCTATTTTGACATATGGATAGCCATCCAATACACGCCAAGTAATATCGTCATTCACTTGTTCGCACTTCCAACACTAACAGTCCTAAAGTTATGAACAATGTTAGCTTAACGCAGGTTACCTTCAATAAAAACGGTAATAGGTAATAGTTTAAAGTAATGAGCTACCCTTAGTTTAAACACCAATTTCAATTTTACACCTTCAAAGTAATAAGCGTTAATTTCTTTTATTAGTGCGATTGCTAAATTGTTAATTTAGACACACATTTCCTCAACAGAAGAACGAGTGGTAATAGTTTCCTTGCAATTAAATTAAGCTTAATGAATGCTTATATTTCGAAATTTAAATCCAAGAAATAATTCTCTTAGGAGAATTTAAGTTTAAAATGCTTCGGGTTTCACGGACCAGCAAACCAGTTAGATAACAATTTTCCTCCATCAACATTTCAGTCATCTTCACTCCGCGGGCATCTTACTATCCTTCGTGAACTTAGCCAGCAATTAATTATATTATTTACTTGATATTTTTATTGATCTACAACAGTTCACGGATCAACAAAGTTCGGCCCAATACATGGCACGAATATTTGTCAGATTTTTCCAAATTCACTGGACACATTTAACCGCTATAAATACTATATTTGAGAGAGAAAAATATGGCTCGTTGGACGAACAACGGGATTAAGTTTCCGTTTGTTCCATTTTGTTTTTCACATTACTATACTTATTGTTTAATTGAATAAAACTTGAATGATTTTATTAATACACTACTGCCACAGAAACTTATAAGTTGCAAGCCATGGCTCTAACCCGAAGTGTTAAAATACAGGTACTGCAATGCTATTATGAAATTATTAGGTGCTATTTTGTTTTTTTTTTTTCAAGTTTGAGAACATTTTGCACTCCTAGCGATTTAAAAACAGGCATGTATTTCCATAATTGTGCAAACTGAAATAGGAAGTTTGAGGAACCTGGTTCTATTATTAAAAGGATAAATCTGGAATATCAATAAATCACTGTTAATGACGTGCTTCTTGCAAATAATGAAATAAGCAGAAATAATTATTATAGAATTAGTATTTTGGCACAGGTATCCAGAAATATGTGAGGAATAGTACAGTTTGAAGAATTCTAAGATATCCTTATCTGTATCCATTAGGCTCTATGGACCCTGGGTTTATTTGAGCATCATTTCACCCATTTCATGCATCGTCCAATATAAGTCACGTTGGAGGACGTTAATAAAAAATTATCTTCTAGGGATAGGTTTGATTCCACCGGTACCTCGATACTCTCGATCCTCGATGGTATTCAAGAATCTCTAATACTTTGAGATATACAATCAATACTCTTTCAGTATTTTAAATTTTAAGCTTTGCATTAGTGAAAGTGCTTATCTTTAACTTTATGCTAGATAAGGATGAAAAGAGTCGAGGCTTCACGTTGTTGCCTCGTACGTGACCTCAAAGAGTTGAACCAAGGATCTGTAAAGCATGTACTGCTGATCGATCATTGAATAAATTAAAAAAAAAGAGTTGAAGGAGTATAGTCTTGAGAAAATTCGGTTGCGTTTACTGTGATTGAATGAAGACGATATTCCATAGACTCTTGTGTTTAAATGAAAGCACACAAAACAATGAAAGAATGAGTAGAGGATTTTATGAACATGCAGCATTGACTTCTGACTGAAGCTCATTTAAACTCGCATACTAAATTACGTGTGTGCAAGAGACTTGCTTAGTAACTCACTCTCCGCATTTAAATTTATCTACTCCGGGGACCAAAAACTGTGAGTCCAGAAGAAAGAAATCAGAACTTAAGACGTGAGATAATACAGCGTATAAAAATATTCTCCTTCTCTCTACTAGCTTGAGGTTTGGTAAGTCAAACTCTGGTCACAACCTTACCTACAGCTATACTGTACTACTAATTTCCATAAAAAATTTTGTTTTATTTTACCAATGAACAACAGTGGTATTGAATAAAACATAAGTGAAGAAAGAAACTATTTTGAGGTGGACAGTACTAATATTAACAGAGTAGTGCACAAAATATGCAAGAATATTATTTTTGCGAGGTGGTAAGAAGCATGTTACATTCGCACACCAAGTGAAATTATATAAAACCGATGTTGGAAAAGCGATTATAATTTTCGCGTCGCTGAGAGATCATGATACCGTGACAGTGAAAATGATAAGCATAAACAAAATTGTTTATATCCACAGAAAAGTTGTAGTGAGAACTTAACTCAGTGAACAAGCTATAAACTTTATATATTTTTAAAGTGAGTATCGAGTACTATCTGCCCACCACAAGAAGACAAGACAGAGGAATGTGTAACGTAATCACTTCTGCTGTCCGCATGATGTTTATGCTCGCCGTCCGGATATGATAAGTATGCTAGGTTCATGTAAAGTACACAACAATGACACATAACTCACCCGTACATAATACCTGTCACTGCAGTTACTGAAACGATCATTAGATCGGGCAACATGGGTGACTCATATGCACTCTCATATTATCATTTTATAGTAAACAGATCCACTACCAGAGCAGATACAGTTCAAGCTCCTCTCCCTCTTCAGATCCTGCTTGCCTCCTTGTGATAGGTAGACAGTATTTGTGTTTAAAAATCAGATCGGTTTCGAGTATCGAGAAATGATGCTAATGACTCACCATTAGTGTCCATATAAACTAAAACCTACGTTTGCATTTAAAAACAGTGACATCCAGAAAAGTTGTAATTTTGCTTAACTGTGCCAGCAGTTTAAAACTGATAAATTGGTTAGGGGACCATTCTGAACATGCGAAGGAGACTTATTTCTTAATGGTGGAATTAACATGGCTATGAGTCTAATCAGAAAATGACCTTTAGACTTTAATCCAACACAGTCTTCACGATTTTAAAGTTACTATCCGGATTGACTTCATTTCACAATTTATCATTTGAAACGTCATGCAAGATGATGCTCGTCCCACAACTACACCCCAACAAAACAGTTTATTACATATATCTTCGCTATGTGTCATTAGTAATGTTGCTTTCACGATCCTCTGAGTCCATGACTTTTGGTTTCCAGGTTACCTTAAAGAACAAGTTTTTGTAACAAACCCACGGCAACGGAAATATCTCAAATATTTTAAGAGATTGTCTGAAAAATTGTGTACATAAAGTCGCACACCTCATTGTTCCACAAATCCCCATTGTTTGTCCAATATATTATGCTTGTTTTCTTATACAAATAATATTTATTGTGGTTTAAGCTTTGAAAAGATAGCATGATAACGACATGTAACCACTCAATTTCATGAACTAAAAAGGAACAAAAAAGTACTAGGGAGATGGTGAAATTGTGGCTTAAAATTATCATTTCATGCCGTTTTATTTCTCAAATTTATGTATTGCGAAGCAACAGTGAAATGGAAGAGAAATCAAATAGCTTTCAACCTCTGCATTTTCAAAGGTGAGGTACCCTACCTCTAACTGTTAACATCGACCACGCAGAGGAAGTATTGCATTCCGCCCAAAAATTCCAATTCGATAGCCTACAGGAAATACCTACATCTTTGCAGGACCTGATCCCAAAGAGAGAAATTTTAGAAAAAATAGTGTGTGTGTGTGTGTGTGTGTGTGTGTGTGTGTGTGTGTGTGTGTGTGTGTGTGTGTGTGTGTGTGTGTGTGTGTGTGTAAACAGTAGATATAAATGTAAAAGCCGAACTGTAGGTTAAACATCAACTTAGCCTTTTACGTTCATTATACTCTTAATAACATTTTTTTTAGAAAATTCTCTATCTCAAACTACTCTTACATGTAAACAGTTTCGTTATTCTTCATTTTCTATAAAATGGGTCTAACGATTTTGTATAAAATGCCCTATATTTAAGATATTTACATCACAAACAAATTGACTGTATCCTTCTTTAGTGGCTGGAATAGAGTTTGTTGCTACCCCGTATCCATCGAGTAAGAATCGATCACATCTTAGACACTCACAGACATCAGAGTATCTTCCCCTCGTGGAGTAATTTACGTGATAAGAATTGGTTCCGCTTTACTGCTGTGAACTCTTTCGTTGTGATGTCAGTGTAATTATAAAACAGACCATACTTTTCCAACCATTTCGTGCAAGTCCAGGACTTAACTCTTCGCTACCCAAATTATTTTTTGCTAAAACCGCGTTTTGAAATGAGGTGGTATATTGTGTAAACTTGATCCTTCAGATTTTGATTCCTTGCTATGGAATTGCAAAATATGTGGTGTCGTCCTCTGTAGTACAGGGATAACATGCTACCCTCTGATCCCCAAGGACGCAGGTTCAAACCCAAACGAAGGGGTTTGGGATGGATTTTTTTTCGGGTATAAATATACTTAACATGGCTTCCTCCGGAAGGGAAGTAAAGACGTTGGTCCAGTATCGTAGATTTACGGTACATAAAAGAACTTCAAGGCGGATAAAGTGCCATCTTAACAAAATTACGAGTAATTGATGTTCCACTCCCAATATAGAATGGGACGCTGAGTACTACAGAAGTTATAGAACGTCCGTAAATAAAAGCTCAAATTCAATCTAAGTCTGTAGTGAGGCATGGGACAGGCCCACTTCAAATAAACAGTGACTGACATGTGCGATTGTTGTTATAATTGCAACCCAAAACATACTTTACGTTTATGTTAATAAGAAGGAGCGGAAATACTTTTTATTATTTTTAGGCTGCGTTAATACTCGTATGAAAATAAAAGACGTATTTATCATAAAACCAGGGAATTATTGAAAGTTAAACCTTACAAGTTAAGTATAGGAGAGCAATGGGTCGCAAAGCTTTAAATTACTATCACATGCAAGTCATCATTGGGTGCATAAGCTCAAAATGAATTTGAGACCATATTGTAGTTTACCTGAAAAATACGAGCCAGTTGGGGAATTTAATGTTGTATGATTTTAAGGTAGCTCAGTTGGTTAGAGGAATCAGACAGAAACCGCACATCCTGACTACAGCACTGAATTCTATCCGATTCTACCTATCCAAAATAATTGTCCTTACTGCAAACAGATGTTACGGTACTTACCTCTTTCGTGTTTAAGGCGTAAAGCTACGAGACTGGATACCACTCTGGCTCTGTGAGCAGAGTTTTTCACACCTAGGTCCTTGATGTCTGCCTCGCTGAACCCCAACAGGTCCTGCAACATAACAGCCATTATCTTAAAGTTACGCTATACCTATTTGCTAATTGCACACAACAACCTAAAACAACAAGAACAAATAAATTACTTTTACTCATTTGAGCCCAAAGACTAAACTGAGTAAACCCCTGCCCCGCTGTCATGTATTCTTCCGCATTGCGTTTCTTTCCCCCTTTCCCATTATTGGCTTTCCCATGCTGCATGCCCTCGAATGACGTCAAAACAAGTCAAGTACAATGCAAAGACAGGCGATAAAATCGATATAAACATGATAGATACACGTGTTTTCATCATCCTCAGAGGCAGGTTTAAGCACGTAATGTATTTACTTCATGTGGTTATTATCATGTAGGTAGTTGATAATTAACTTCGGATAATATTAACATGAATGATTATACATAGGTAGACAGACTCAACAATTCAATGTCATAGCCGGGATTCGACCACGGATCTCCCGTTCTCCGTCCGGTTGCTCTTAACAATTGTACCATGGCAATATGCCACCATGACATTAAATTCTCCAACTACTCGTAATTTTCCCGACGAACCACTAGGCGATCTCGTATACAATGAGATACATATGTTTTGTGGCGAATTGCTATGCCGTAAGTATTTAAGTCCCAGGCTTCATAGTCTAACCATTGAAGGAAATTGTTCTTCCACACTACCCGTGTGCACGGTATGGTTTGGATAGGCAGCATGCTAGTAGGACATTAAATTGAAATGGATTTTTTCAGTCTGACTCTACCTATCCAAATCATACCGTACACACGGGTAGTGTGGAAGAACAATTAATTTCCGTGAATTATTATGTTAAATAGGGAACCAATTAAGGCAGCCCACATTTCAGGATTTAATGTGCAACCACACGTAAGCAGCTTAAGTGAATGCAGCCGAAGTTGGCTAAAAATATAGGAAAAAATAATATTTTTGTTTTTGAGCTAATAAAATACTTTGAACCTAATAGTATCATAACCCAACTAAATTTATGAGTTTCAGGCATTTAAATAGCCTCACATGACAATTTAAATGCCCCGGCCCTTGGATTCACAGAACTCTGTCATTTGAGTTCGATTGAATGTACTAAATTAATACATTTGAAATCAGCGGGCAAAGTTTCTGGTGGAATTTTGTGTGTTGGTATGATGGTTATTTCTTACAATATGTGGCACCATGGAAACAAAACACTGGCTACGAACATTGAAAGCAAATAATAATGTTTATATTTTTGCTTTTGTGTGAGTTTTTAACGGTCGGGATATTCTTGGGTTTCTCGTTAAACTACATATTGTTTACATATAATTGATGAGTTTTAGTGTGCCATTTAACATTCATAAAGGTATTTTATAAATTAAAACGTGCATATAACTGTTATATAGGTTATAGGTAAAACATTGAAACAACTGACCTTCTGTTCACTGTGTACATAGGATCATGAATAGGCTAAACGATACATGGGAAGAAACACCTAAACAAAACACAACAATGGGAACATAATTGAGGATTGATGTGGTAAGAAAACTAATGCCTGTGTACCAAAGCTGGCATAAGATAAAATCCTAAGGAGATGTACACAAAATGCAAATGAAAGTTTACATAACATGATGTGGCATAATTGCCCAAAAGAAATATTTGTGTCAAAGAAGAGACTTCAGGTTGCTGACATTAACCATCAGTGAATTCAATTTTGGTTGTTGTTCCCCACTCAAGCTGCAGTCAGACATAATGGACACAGATTTCACAGCATCTCTAAAAATTAGCCAAGGGAAGGACCAATTACGTTTACTTCATTCAGCAATTTCTGTGAAGGTAACTTCTAAAACATCCAGAAGGAAACTGAAAATGAAGAGCACTGCTGCAGAAGAGAGAAGGAAGAGGCAAGAGGGTCCAACTTATCTATCTGGAGGGTTTTAGTCTACTTCAAGGCATGTAGCTGAGAAGGAATATGTTTTGGATTTTAAAATTTGATTTACTCAGTTATAGTTTTTTCAACATATTTTGTCATTCAAAATGTTCCACACGATGCAGTTTTGATTCAGTCCCTCTAAAATTTTCAACACATGTTCTTAGAAAGCAATCAACGGTTTTTATCATATGAATTTTTAATATTCATTATATTTTTAAAGTTATTGATATAAAAAGTCAAAGGTTTAATCATTTTTTGGCTTTTTTGTTTGCTCCATTCCTAATTTTTTCCCCTCTGTAACTAAAGGCAGTATAAGAAATTCATATGATAGATATTTTCTTCATAACCATCTGAATAATTTTAGAAATAGAAAAATTAAAAATTTGAAAATTTTCACCACGGGGAGCGGTTTGAATTTTGCCCAAATTTTGAATTTCACAAATTAATTACTCAAAAACTATTGAAGATATAAAAACCAAATTTTGAATTATGTGTCCACTATGCATCAGAACTACGTGGTAAAAATTCCAGCAAGATTGGTTGAAAATTGCTGGAATAGGGGTTTTCGGTGCTACATACCCTTAAGAATAATATACCACCCTGCTTTCGACATTTCGCATCTAGGAAATGTTTTTGAATTATTCGAATTTTAGGAATAATTGTGTCAAAATCTAGTATTATAAAAGAAAAATACTTAAATTACATTTCAGCTTAAATACCATGGAAATGAACTGCGTAAACATTGTGAATTATTGTACCTAATTAACTCTATTCTCCCCTCCCTCCGTCCCTCCCATCTCTTAGTGTCTACGAAAAACAACCATCTATAATGATTTCTAATATCATCTGTTTTTAGCATTTCAACATTTACATAGAAGTTGGTGGAAAAATTCAGGATTGTCACTAATTGTATGTACTGAAATCCACGTAGTGGTACTAGGAGGTGACAAATATTTAACATTGATAAATCAAATCTGTGTAAATAAACTAATTTAACAGGAGTGAGAAACTTGAAAGGTATAGGTCAAGAGAGGGAGCTAGATAAATGTCCATTGTGTGGAGAAGAGAATGCAGATTTCCATTGTATATTGTAGTCAAACAAAGATATGGAGAGAGCAGGCTTGGCTACGTAAATGGGACAATTTGGGGGGTGAAGTAGTAATTAGAAAAATGTTGTCAGTAAAAGGAGAAAAGAACAGGAGAAATATAGGGAATTATTTAGGGAAAGTTAAAGAGAGATGGCTAAGAACAATTAAGAAAAAATGTAGAGTGGGATAGGTGAAATGACAAAAAGTGTAAAAAGGAGCAGAGGGCCTCCAATACACAAAAACCCAGGGTTAGGTGTATGGGAACCGAATTATTAGTCAATGGTGGGCAACATGATAGGATTTCCAGGATTTAAGAATATATGGCATTTTTCAGTATCCATTTTATAATTGTAATCTTGATTTTGTAATTCCATTTGTTGATGTAAAAGGAAATAAATTACTATTACTATTCTAACTAATTTAAGTCTTACAAAAACAAAAATATATTTTGAATATGCATCTCGGAGAAAATCATTTCTGGCATTTCTATACTTCATTGCTGTATATTCAACATTAAAAGTAGGTGTCATTGAAAAGTCATAATTAAGTTGTACAAACCTCGACGCCATCGAACTTCTCAAAGATGCTAGCGTATTGGCCGAGGTCCAACACATTAAGCCACTGTCGCACGTCCAGGTGCGGTCGCGGCGACAGTGGCATCTTGCGGCGAGAGAGTGAACTCAAAGATGGGAACCGGAAGCTCCACGCGATACCTGCGGAAGAAAGAGAAAACAAGAGTTATTAATGACATTCCATAGGAGGCGTATCTCTACTTTCCTGCGCAAAGCTTGAAAAAGCGCGGGATGTAGAGAGTTCAATATGGAGTGTGGTTATTAAAATGGTAAATATAAAGGAAGGCTTTGAGGTTGCTAATTTAGAGCCTTTCCAGCCAGAGTAAGGGATTTGGTTATTGTGGCGAAAAATACTTTTATCACGCCTAGAAGGATTTCACATGGTTATAAACTGATAATCAGTAACAATATACACTTATATCGCATTAAATGCCGTAGATGAAAATAATGATATATCGAATCTTAGATACTCCAGTTGATTGCAAAAATCACCCAACTAGGTTACATTGTGGGATCCAAGTTCTTGCGTTATATCATCAGAAGTAACAATGATTACTGATTACTTACTTGTATTCTATATACAATTTGGGTAAATGCTAATGCACTCAGTGTTTAGTTAAGAGGATCTTAGTTTCGAAGTTAATAATACTTGTGTATACCCAAACTTTGTAAATTTTGCTTTTAAAATTTGCAGTTTGTTATTAGTAGAGCCCGGATTTCTAAGCAAAATGCTTATAAATGTTTTTTTTGCTGAAATACGGCGCTTGCTTGCTTATTTTATGCTTTTCAATTAAATTAGCTTATTTTATCCAAACCATATTAATTTAAAAGTAAATTTTCTCTCCTAGCCATCATCGTCTCGCCGAAAGAGTCAGGAGCCTATATTAAAACATGGATCTTCTTGTCTCTAGCGTAAAGAAAGTGTACTTTCGCCAATTAGAGTTAAAATATTTCACGAAGTCCTTCAAAATTTGTCTTTACCTCCTCAGCCAGTTTTAACTCGATCGGGTTCTTGGTTAAAGGTTGTGTCATCCTATGCAGAACATTTCAATGAAATAAAACAGTATTGTACTCCTTAGATGCAGAAGATAAAGCAACCTCAACACAGCACAAGAATATTTTGCTAATATTGACATTCAAGGTAAGATAGAGTACATTCATAACCGCTTCTCCAAAATACCTGCTATTATAAACACAGTTGGAAACTCGAAATAATACCTTGGAGCATTCACTTTCTTTGATATATAAAATTCCAGTAACGTTGTCTTCACAGATTCACAGTATTGCTAACAGTGCCTTTGAGAAACTAAGCAAGGTATCAATGAAAAATCCTGGTTACGAGATACTGTAAAATTTCTACAAAACGTTCTGGTACAGAAACGTATATCTAAGAGAAATTCATTAAAAAAGAACTGTGGTGCTTTTCGCATGTTCCAGTAACGTCATGCAACGTTAAGAGATCCTTTTCACAGTATAACAGTTCTTTCACTGAAAAACGCAGGAGCTTCCGGCAAGAAAATCTCAAAGGCGTCCCGGGTTCGATTCCCGGCTTTGGGGGTGGGGATTTTTCTCCAACCAAGATAATTCATCTTCCCTAGAGTCTGGAAGTATGAACGAGAGTGCGAATGTGTGCGTGATCTAATGATTAAAACCCAACGAATACGACTTAACACCTTCGATATATCCCAAAGGAGAACGGCCGCCGATATGACCATTGCAGTTAAAGGCGTTTTTTTTTTTTTTTTTTTTTTTTTTTTTTTTTTTTTTGTAATTTACCTCCGCCCCAACGTCAAGTTATATCGGACGGTGAATGAATTGGGTGAAATGATGCTCAAATGAGTCCAGGGTCCATGGAGCTTAGAGTTACCCGACATTCGTCTTGAAGGATAAGGGAAAACCCCGGAAAAACCTTATCTAGGTAACTCACCCTGACCGAGATTCGAACTCGGGACCTCTTGAACGTGAGGCAGACAGTTATAAACGGAACAAAAATATCTCAAGAAAACTCTCGTGTGCTGTAACAAGCGTAAGGTAAAAATTCTACCAAACAATACGTTTATGATTAATTTTTTTATTTGCTTATTTTTGGTGCTTATTTGTTTCATTTTTCATGCTTTTTTGCTTGCTTATTTCACCATTTGATTGTGCTTACAAATTTGGGCTCTAGTTATTAGCATATTGTGTTGATAACCACAGAAGAATTTTATTGTTATGGAACGCTGGAATTCCAATCTTGTTCAATAAAGATATCCTTACATATGTTATTCAGTATTTTATTCTGATTGTTGCTATATTAGATTAAAAATCACATGTTTATATTTAGCGTAACCCGTCGTAATGTTGGAAAAATATAAGTTTATGTCCTTGCACATTAGATTTTCTTTAAATATCCAACATTACGTGCAGCAATTTATATTCCTCGCAACTTAATGTACAGTTACGTACAAATCCTCTAGAAATAATATAAAATTGTTTTTTTTTTTTTTTCAGAAGAGGTTACCGCAGATCCCACCGCAAGGGTCAGACAACTAGCAACTGTATCTGACAACCGTGAACGTCTACTGCTGTAAAACTACAAAACTGATTGCAAATTTTATGTTCCTTTAAACTGAGACTCTCACTGTGTTATTTTATTATATATCAAATGATAAGTACTTCAGCGGGCGGGACAATTATATCTGAGTGAGGGAGAGAGAAACAGTAAAAGAGCAGAAAGAGAGAGAGAAGAGATCTGTAGAAGAGACTATTTAAAATGGTAACATCTCAACCGGGGTTTTCCAAACACTGATAATATGATCTCTTCCAGTCTCGGTCATAGAGAGTATGCGTCCCGTTTAAAGTGACCAATTATTTTCACAGTTTTCAATTTCAAAGTACGTATTTATAAGCAGCATTATGTATTTACCACAAACATTTGTAAATTAATGGCGTTTTTTTAAAAATGTTTACGCGTTTTTTTGACCAATAAAAATTACTAATGACCAAATTAAAAAATATATATAATAAATTTAAACTGCTGTACAATGAACTCCTTATATAGGCATAACAAAAGGATGTTGGTTAATAAATCTGTAATAGATCTATGTATAACCAGCGTTTATTTAAATAGGCATCATGACTACATGCATAAAACTGTATATTATTATACGTAATGCACACATGCACATAAGTATATATGTGTATATGAGCAGAGAACCCGTCCTTCCAATAAACAACCTTTCTCCTCCCTTCACACTTCTTTTGAGGGCTCGATATCAACTTTGTACAGATGTCTTTTTAGACGTAGCGTATCACGTAATGTTGTGCAGTAGTTTATGATCGAGTCCACTTGTTTATTTGGAAGCAAAGGGATGCCAGGTTAGTCATCTGCCATCTAATCCTCCAGCTGTAACAGCATTCTGCTGGTGAAAGCAGAGTTCTTACCCCTACTATTGATTCGCATGACGTCACTCGTGCATATCCGAGCAAGGTCATGCGCCACGTCTAAAAAATACATCTGTCGCTGGAAACATCGCAATGGGCTGTCTCTGAATACTATAACAGCCAATTTGATAATGCCATACAATAATAGCTTAAGCGAATAAAAGAAATGTTAAAAATCAATACAAGAAATTGTAATATTTACGACAAAAAATTACAAATAAGAATATTTGGCAGGTATATTTGGTATTTAAATAGTATAACAATGTTATTCGTTTTGTATATCCACACCATCTACCTATATTGTTACAGTCCGTCATTTGATAACGTACATAATGCCACTCAGTATGAACTGTGCTTCAAATTAACTTTTATTAATACAGCGTACTTAGATCGACAAACATAAATATATAAACCATGTAAATAAGTTTAATAATGATTTAAAAGTGTTCTAGCTTTATATTACATCGTGATGTTATTTATGTTTTTGTATTCTACCAAATTTTGAATCCAATGATTTCCCCCATTAGAGGCTACATGTGTGTATAAGTATAACTAAAACACTCAGAATCATTTATTAGTACATAACATGTACACGTAAAATGCAAGGCATTATATAAAATATATTTCATTTCTTCACATTACAGAAAAATAAAACTTCTTTACTAGTGCAAATAAAGTTTATAATAAGTTAACAGAAAATATCAAAACAATTATTATCAATAGCGTTAAGGTTAAGATACTTTTACTGCTTTGTAAAACATCTGTTTTACGTTTAAAGCGGATATTATAACTGTGAAATCACTTTATAATTTAGTATTTTAACGTTGCTCTGTGCCTTGGCTGAACATAACGTAATTCAGATATAGAGCGAGCTATAAAATTGTTTATAAATTTTCCCAGTATACTCTTAAAAATATTTCTTCACATTATGATAGGCCCAAGGGTTCCAGCACAAAGATAGGTGCAATGTCTCTGTTGCTGCCCAAATAGTTGATCCACCTAAGTGGTTATAAAAATGGTCACGCCCAGATAACATTGATTTTATTATTTCTGTCAGTCGCCTCTTTATCGAAATTGGAACAAGAGGATCGACCTTCTAAAACTTGTTCTACAAACAGCCACCCAACAAATGTGTTGTTTGTGCTTCCCAAGGGTGACGTCATGTCAGAAGTAAACGTTTTACGTTTTGCCACAACAAAACCCTTTCTAGTTTCAAAATGTCTATCAGAGTAATTTCATTTCGTAATTACAATTGCATCAGACATGAAGCAACTTGCATAACTTATACCTTGCTTCAAATTTACCTAAAACTATGACATTTTTGACTGACTTGCTCCGAACTACCAACATAAAAGTCTCTTATGAATATTGACTTTCCTTGATTCTGTTCTGAGAACAGCAAATAAAGTTGAGTCATCGACTGCTGGTATCGATTCCTATAACTTCATGTTATAAACCATTATAATCACTTGATCTTTCATATTTATTACTATTTCGCGGGTATTCTTTATACACTTGCTGTTCTCTTTAGATATGTCGCGAGCCCATTTTTATCAACAAAGATATATATCTGTTTCATTGTTTGTTTACAGTTTGTTTTCTGTATTTTTACACATAAACATCCATGCTCAAGACGGGACTCGAACGCGCGACTCTCTATACGGCGGACGTCAGTTTATGTTGAACTCATGGGGAGAAACAAAGAAGAATGAAAACAAAGAAAATACCAGAAGCGTCTAACGCTGTTAAAGGAAGTATTTTGATGAGCCTTCACTTTGTCTATAGCCTTTAGTTGAACCCACGAGAATTAAGAATTCACTGACTAATTTCAAAGAAATTAAGGCATTGATACATTTTGTTACTTATGCCAGCACCTCAGATTTAGTACCGATGAAATCGCGACAGCCACAGGTTGGGTCAAATGCACTTTGTACCATTGATACGTGAAAGATAAAGTAAAAGTCTCACATGTTACATTCACGTGAATTTCTCTATCGGCTATTGCTTATTTTTATATAGCTTCTACAAATAATTCATACGCAAGCTTATTTTTCTATCTGCTTCAGGTTGATCGAGATAAACATGCGTGGGTGATACTAATAAACCAAACTGCATCTTCGGTCTCGTAAATCAGGAGATGCGTGATGGGGCTTGCATCTAGATGCTTAAAAGAGACTGTTCTCAGCGCAAGACCTCTTTGAAATGAATCACAGAGCAAATCTCCAAAGAAATGCATCTCAAATTGTATAATGATAAAAACTCATCTTCTCTCATTCTGTGTTTCTTGAGACTATGCAGTAGGTAACTCAAGCAGACTGAAAGTGTGAAGGTTGGGTTTTGATAGTCTGCCAGCCCTCCCCCGAAAAACAATAATGTATAAAGTACGGAGAGATTCTCTTGAATATAATTATTAAAATCTCTTTCTATTCAGAAAGGAAAGTTGGAAATGATTAGCACAACTTTTTTTTCAAGTTTTCTGTAGTTTATAGCTATACCCTTCGGTACCTATATATAACTACTCCTTTGGAAAAAACAAAACGAGGAGACTCTGGAAGGTTATATTCTTCTAAGTCCACATCGCTTCCACGGCCGGTTTACAATGGTGCCAAGGAACGTGTCTCTTTAGCTTCGTCTGACTGAATTCACTCATAATTATAATAATAACGGGAATGTTCACGCATTGTGTGTTGTTTCATATGTTTCGTGCATATCCACATAGGGAATCCTTCCTTTTTTCGCACACTGTAATGTACGAAAAATTGAGTCTCAGTTACTAAACGTGCACTGATAGCCGAGCGTTTATGCACCAACCAGTATGTAGGAGACCTTCAAAGGTTCGAATCACGAACATCATTTTGATTTTTTTATTGTAGAAATACGAAATGAGTATTACATTGTAATATAACTTCCAATTGCTAAGGTTTGTTTCATTTTATGATATTTCTGCTCACACATAACAATTAAAACACTTTACTCTGTTTTTAAACTAAATGAAATAAATAAATATTTTATACCTAAATGTAAAATGAAATAAAAATGTAAATCAACTTAATATCGGGTGTGTAAATGTTCCGTTTTTATTACTGCCCTTATTTTGCACGGCATGGATGAAACGAAATGCCTAGTGAAATTTTCACAAGAGTATACTTCGCATTATATGCCAGCATTAATATAAATATATCAGATGAATGAGCACGAGTGTTTACACAACCAATATTAAGGCAATTTTTCTAATAACATTGTATTTATTTTGAAAACGACAACAGTATGTTATTTGCGTTTTTATAAATGAATGTTCAACATTTTATTATTTATTTTCTCAAGAAAAACATAAGGCATTGCTATTAAAGTGACAATAATAAAAATAAACATGGACATCAAGGATTGGAGCTCATGTTAGTGAATTTACGAGACACTTGCATTTTACAGCTCGGCTAAGCTTGCAAGGCATCTCCTTATGTATAGCATAGCTTTGAAATGAAGCCAGAGTGGCATTAAAGAGTATACTAGAAAGATTCATTGTTCTTTCACACTAGCCGTGTGTAGGCCAAAGTATGGAAAGGTAGAGTCAGACTGAAAGCTTTAATGACATAGCCGGAATTCAAATTCAGTTTTTCAGTCGGACTCTACTTTTCCAAAGCGTATATTGCAAACCAGCGTCATCGAATGCTTCTGATGTTTTCCGCATCGAATTTTGTTTCTGGTAGCAACTTTTTTTTTTTTTTTTTTTTCATGGGTGTATACATCTCAAAATTAACTAAATTTTGTCACTGTCACAGATCAAATAGTATAATAAATGCATTTCTATTTCCCGTTTTGGTATTTTTCGCGCTCTTGTACGTATGATTTATCGGTAGCATGAGTTGAACCCTTCCTTGTTCTGGCAGACACGCACACCCAGCCTTCAGTTACGTGAGTGTTTACATTTGGTGGCGTGCGCTCTGTTTAATACTGACTTCCTGAGGGATACACCTAGCGACACTCCGTGTTTACACACGGAATTTCTTAACAGCAGCGGTGGTTTCTAAATATAATCTCGTGAGCAAACATAGCCCTTCTGTCAATTTAGTTCAAAAGGTGCCCGTCAAGTAAAACTGCGTGGGTTCCACGGATTTTAAACATCGGTTTCCCTCTCAATATAATAATCATTTTTTACCACGTACTAGTAGGCAGAAAAGGCATTGCATTCCAACCAAAAATTCACGACTAGAGATATTGATGAGAATATCTGTTTTTTAAGTCCCTGAATAAAGAAGCAGTTTAAGAGAAAGGTCCGGTGTGTGTGTGTGTGTGTGTGTGTGTGTGTGTGTGTGTGTGTGTGTGTGTGTGTGTGAACCATTATCAGATTACTACTTATTATTTATTTTAATCTTCCAGTATTTATACTTATCTCAAATGAAAGTCATATTCGTCTTTTCCTTTTTATTCCACAGGTATGCAAATCAGAATGGATATCAAAGCTATCACAAGCGACCAGCTCTTAAGAGATTTGACTATCGGGTATTTCCCTATTCGCATTATAGGTACTGGTTGGTACAAGAAAGTTAGTAATCAAGTAATTTTTGCAAATATTTATCTCAAATAACACGAAGTAGATAGAAAGAGAAGTATACGCTTATAAAAATGGTTTGAACACGAGTATAGTCAGATGAGGGAACTCATAAATATTTGAAAATACTTTTAACAACAAACCATGTGAATTAACAAACAGCAAGGGAGACCATAAATAAAACACATATTGTCACCCGGGCGTTGGAACACCCTATGGAAGCAGCTGAGAGCGGAAGACAGGGGAGGTCCGTGTTAGCCACGCCTCCCCCTCGTCCGTCTTATAGTGGTGACAGGGATGGCTGGGGGAAAAAACATGATTGTGCGGTCTGTTTCTCTTCTACCTGTGTTCTGGAAATTACGGGATCTTTCATCTACTGGAACCTTCCTGTGGAAGCCAGAAGGCGGCGATATTCCTATAAAAAGGGGCTGCCGGAGCGAAGTGAGGTCAGTTAGTCAGTGAGTGAGGAGACAGACACAGTTCTTGGTGTAAGGACACAGTGCTAGTGAGAAGACCGTACGTAATTACGAGTGCAATTGTAACGGACGAACTGGTGAATCGTAATTGTGTGCATTACGTAATTTTATGTAATTGGCAAGTGTTTAACTGTAAGTCGGTGGAAATAAAGAACATTTTTGAGTGGTGAAATTGGACTTTTCATTTCACGAACCCACAAAGTCACAATATTCAGACCTATCGTTTCCCAAATTAAATGACTATATCCTCAACCTCTCTCACAAATTCTTATCCCGTCTTCCCTACAGCTTCAATCAACTTATCCGAGGCCTCGGGGAATATGACATTGACCCCGGGGAAACCTACAAGCGTCCCAGACTCACCTTAGGCCCATCAAATGCTCAATAGTCTACTATAATTAACAACACATTCACTCTTTCATCCTACAGTTCGTGATCTTCATAAAAAAAGGAACCACCATCTACCCACTGTCTATTATTATAAATCCATCGTAACGTAAGTAAGGGACAGAGTCTCGGGATGGCAAAAAATGAGGATAGGTAGAGTCAAGACTGAAATATTCAATGCCAAAGCCGGGATTTGAACCATGGATCCTCCGGTCTCCGTCTTGGTATCGAATTTTCGGATGGCACGCAGTACCACATCTAACTTCCATGTACGTAGTATATAAATATAAATGTATACATATATACATATACTGGGCTGGCATGAGTTTCTCTACTCACTCTTTAACATACTATTCTTACAAAAGCTTATTCTTCTGGTTAACAAACTTTTATTACACATTTACACATCCTGTTGTAGGTATAAAGGGAAACACCTATACAAAAGAGATGGACAGATTTTTAAAAAGTGGTTCCATACATGATGAATTTGAAATCAATGCTCTTTGCGTGCCTATGAGAAACAACGAATAGCGGCTTACCACATGGACAGAGTATATAGGCTTTAAAACCTCACATCAATAAGAAATAATGTCTCCGAAGTGGTAAACTCCAAAAAATGTCCATTTGATATAACCGTATCTGTTAACCAGATCTACGATGTTATGTTTTGGATATCTCTTACAGTTTGCCGTCTTCAAAATGAATACTTCATATATTATTCCTACAAAGTTCAGTGTAAGTATCTTAAGGATATGATATTTTAATCAAACTTGTTTGAGTCAGTTTGAGAAGAAAAAAAACAACAAAACAAACAAACAAACAAACAAACAAACACACACACACATTTACTATTTTTTCTGCATAAAGGGTAGTTGGGGTGGGGGATTATCTTGAAATCCTCATTTTACTGCGACTTTGGATGTATGCTACTTACTTGAGCTTTCGTTTCGAATTATGCTTTCATAAACGGACAGAGTGTCTAAGAGAACAAACACGGACCAAGAAAACCTTGATATCCTTTTTTTGTGGATATAATACTATTCTACCTACTATAAGTACTTAGGTAGTAGTGAAATTACGATTCAGGTTCGATAGGAGTACTTTTCTATGAAAAGAGATTCACAGAAGCCGGTAACAGAACCATTACCACGCCATATTGTTTCCTTTTAGTAAGCAGTACCTGCAACATTGAATCTAAAGCTGAAGCTGAAAGCGCATTATTAGTAGTGGCTGATAGCCTTCAGGTCTGGCAAAAACCGCTATCATTAGCGTCAAAGCTTTGTGCAGAATGTTGGAGGAGACAGACTTGTCTGCTACAGATAAGGTTTCCCGGCGAGACAAAACACCAACAGTGACGTAGACGTTCTTCTTTTTGTTTGAACAGACAAACTTAACTACCGAGTTACTTATATGGTGGAACCGCTTCCTCTTTTGGCAGTATGCAATGAAAGTGAAGGTGTCTTTTATCCTAAACAAGGTGCTTTATATTTCTTGTGAACAGTAGCAGCCTGTCTAATAGATTCAAAGCTCAAGGAAAATTGACGCAATTAATCTACCTGGAAGTCCGTTCCGTGGTTGGTTCTACAAGCTCTGCTTCAACTACCGTCTAGTATACGTTTGAAATACGACGAGCAATATCGTCTAGGGCAAGAGCATAAAACATATTCAACGACGCTAACAACTATGCCAGGCATATTACGTTAAATCTATTTGTATCTAAAGCCCTGCTTCTCCCTTCACATCTATAGTAGTGCATAAAACATCGCAACCTAAAACCTTGATGATAGCAGAGGACCTTACGATTTCACTTGTAAATTTTATGACACCAAATAAAAATTATTTCAGTGCAAAACACCCCTAAATTTAAATACAGGTGATAGTCAGATCCAACAACCTTAACATTTACTTCTCGGTCCCAATTCTTGTGCGTGTTGACACAAGTCAATATATTTTACATTTCGACCATGGTTACAGTGGCAAAATATCTTCGGAATATATCGCAAAGGTCCTTTTAATTAATTATTCATATCTTTAAATAAAACTAGCTAGAAAAATTATGCTATAGATTTCATTATCTAACAATAACCGAGATATTCTATTTAGGTCCATTTGTAAGTCCTTTAGGAAAGTAATTCAGATAAATACCCTGTAAATGTGGCACACGGAATGTCCTGTGCGAAGTTATTAGTAGGTAATCAGTTTAGTCACTGAAATAATAATAATAATAATAATAATAATAATAATAATAATAATAATAATAATAATAATAATAATAATAATAATAATAATAATAATAATAATAATAATAATAATAATAATAATAATAATAATAATAATAATAATAATAATAATAATAATAATAATAATAATAATAATAATAATAATAATAATAATAATAATAATAATAATAATAATAATAATAATAATAATAATAATGTCTTACATACTGCAACCTGAGATTATGGTTGCTCATCAACTAAGGCCCACATTCTGATGCAACAGCTGTTAATCATATACATTCCTAACGTGCACATAATTTTTATCATGGGATCCATATTATGAAAATGTATATTTATGAGGAAACAGCAGTTGAAGCACGAATGCACTGGTATTGGCAGCATTGATCCATCGATTTTTATGACTAATCAGGATTCTTTAATCGGGTAGGTTATATCGGATGATGAATGAATCCGCCGCCACCACCACCACCACCACCACCACCACCACCACCACCACCACCACCACCACCACCACCACCACCACCACCACCACCACCACCACCACCACCACCACCACCACCACCACCACCACCACCACCACCACCACCACCACCACCACCACCACCACCACCACCACCACCACCACCACCACCACCACCACCACCACCACCACCACCACCACCACCACCACCACCACCACCACCACCACCACCACCACCACCACCACCACCACCACCACCACCACCACCACCACCACCACCACCACCACCACCACCACCACCACCACCACCACCACCACCACCACCACCACCACCACCACCACCACCACCACCACCACCACCACCACCACCACCACCACCACCACCACCACATCAATTAAGATATCTGGCATCTTCATTTTTCCAAACATGTGAACTACGTGAACTACGTGGATTTTTGTAAATCCACCACACCTCCATCTGATCCGTGGTTATCACTACCAAAACAAAACCCGCAGAAAGCAGAATAAAGCATATTTGACTTCACAGCTACATATCCATTTTTTTCCTTGTGAATGTCCCACTGAATTCTTACATGATTATCTTTGAACTCTTTTGTTGTATATGTATATGTAGATCAAGAGGTAGGCTTCCCGTATATTTCAAATTCATAGTGTCTTCTTACATTTATGTAGAAAATGGTCTTCTAAGTAAAGAACTTACTTTATTCATATTACTTAATAAAGAAAACAGTAGACGGCATACCACACTCATCGCTCAACACTTTTATTTTTCCTAGCATACTTCTGTTGTAATCGTCGTCAGCAGGTAACATTATTGGAAAACGATGATTAATTTAAAGTACAAACTATGGGAAGTGAATTAGGACTGTAATACAGCACGATTTTTCGCTGCAAGCTGGTGATTGTGATTGGTGATTATGTTATTTCTCACTTATCAATAAGCCTATTTTGCCTTAGGGGCATGTATTAGCTAATATGTAGCTGGTATTTATGATTCGCGTGTGCTGCCAATGATAAAATCAGTCCCGTATACAGTTTAGACGCTTGCACGTTCAATCCTGCTGCAGTTAAGACTGAACGTGCAGAATATTACTCGTATGAACCTATACCAAGACAGAAATGACATGGCTCCAAGAAATAGCAATATAAATATGTCGCAAAGCTGCAACTAATAGTCGCTTCCTTCAACTTCTATGGTATCCTACAGTTACGCAAGGTATTTCGTTGCACATTGAAGAATAATATTAAACTGACTGTACTATATACAAATAATTTAATATATTTATCCAGCGGGATGGCTCAGGCTGTTTCGTCTGTGGTCCGCATTCGGGAGGTCCGGGTTCGATTCCCCTGACCGACCTATCCTAGAGTTTTTCGGATGTTTTCCCGGGTCGCTAGGCGAAAGCTGGGTAGGTCAATTCATCCCACGAATTTCCTGACTCTCCATTTCATCTCCATTATCATATCACGTCATCTCTCATTGATGGTCTCTTTCAGGGTAGAAGTGTCAGCGGGTTTCTCGGCGCTGCATGGCAGGATGATATGCTCTGAGTGAACCACTTCCTCCTCCGGTAGATCGGCTGCCGGTCTCCGAACCAGCTGCTGGGATCGCTTCTGAACCACATTCGGGGAAAATGTTCGTTGTCCTGGCCTGCAGGGGCGGTCTCTATCTAAATTAAATGTAGGGACCCTGTCCTCTGCACTGTCATGGCTCCTTGGGATGGCCGCCCTCTGTCTCCTCTTGCCTCATCCTTCCTCCCGGGGATACCCTACTTGGGGCATAGATCAAGGCTGGTCGTCGTGCCGAATCCCCTCCGCAGTAATCCTAATTGTAATATATCTATTCCTCCGGCTAAGGCATATCCCTGTTATTGTCACTTTTAGTAATTGTATGTAGCTTTCTTTTCTAGCTCAGATTATTTTCTTTCATTGTTAAATCGTTATTTTGTTTTCTTATACTCTGCTTCTTTATTTAGTGATTTTCTTGCATTTACGTTGAGCATATGAATATTAAATTACTGATATTTTACATAAGGATTACTTTTTAAACATCAGAAATTGGACCATTTAACTGACAAATAAGAGGAAATTTGTACATCCTTTACAAGCACTACTGAAAAAATATTACATTCCTATTTAATAGTGGACTGGAAAGCGCTTTTTGGTAGGTGTGTCAGTGAAGTGAACAGGCATAATTACTGTTATGGATTAACGTCCCAAACAAAGGAGACACACATCAGTTTCCACATCCCCCCTTTTTTTTTAACGTTTAATGGGTAGTCTGTTAGCCGTTGCACTGTAGTGCGAAGTTTCCTTCATTCGCTCTTAATTTTGTATAAAGTTTGCGGTACACTTTTGTAAGAGTTACTTCAAAATATTTTCTTTTGAGATTTTTTCAAAAGAAGAAGATGGAAAAAATGTACATTTTAAATTAATTTTCTAATTCCCTCGTCTTACTCCTGGTGGGTTATAACCACATTTATTTCTTATTTTACAGGAGAGAAATGAGCTGTGGTATTAAGATGTGACAAAGGTGTTCTTCATATCCATGTGGAGTTAATATGTTACGCTCAACTGCAAAGGGCTGTTCATATTGGCTAACGGGAAAATTTCAGAAAAAGTCTATTACAGCTCTAAATAATTATAAGGATATTAAACCGACTTTGATATGGATTAGTATAATACTGTTTTTCGACGAATGTGTTTTTGATCCATTTACTATTTATATTATAATGATGAAAAGTTAAAAGTTTAAAAGTTTAAGTTAAAAGTTAAATAAGTTAAATAAAAGTTAAAGATAAACGTTAAATTATGAAACGTTAAAAGTTATCATAGCTGATAAGCTAACATAACTGCTATTTTGCCTATTTTACTGTGCGTATGTGCATGAACTGAATAACTATTAAATGACCTAACTCTTGATATAATTATTTATTAGTGCAAACGTGGAAGATAAACAAATTTGATAGTTGAAAGTTAGAAATCGGACCTTCGTTTATATTTTTAAACATTTTTCTTACGATTTATGCAGTAAATGTAATTCATGCAGTAACTATGATCTGCAAGTTATTGGTTGTTTTAAAACCAACAACCAGGCGTGGATAGCCAGTTCACTAAGGTTAATATCGAGGATCTTGCTACAGGAAACAGTATGTTCAACAGAACTTAATTAATCAATTTCGGATTTTAAGTTTAATATTTTGTTTGTATCAATAAACTGCCTTCACGTTCTATGTAAAGCAAACGTATGCACAACATTTTGTGGTGTCTAAAATAACCTATTTGAAGGTTTTGGAATTTATAAATGCATTTTTTTTTTTTTTTTTGTAATTTACGTCCTCCAACGTTAAGTCATATCGGACGATGAATGGGATGGATGAAATGATGCTCAAATGAGCCCGGGTCCATAGAGCTTAGAGTTACCCGACATTCGTCTTTCAGGATAAGGGAAAAAACCGGAAAAAACCTTATCCACGTAACTCATCCTGACCGAGATTCGAACTCGGGACCTCTTGAACGTGAGGCAGACATGTTACCACCACGCTAACTCAACTCAACTCCATGCTGGCGGGCTGTTTGGAACAGCCCGAAGGGTGGTCAAATCGTGGGAAGAGCTTAACCACGTAGTGGCGGGATGTGGATGTTGCAGAATGACGGGTGTAGTTTAAGTGGGGGTAGTGTAGGGAGGTAGCTTGTTGCTCCTCAGGGAATGATGAACCGGGTGCTACGGACAGCGTGCACCGCTGGTGGGTTAGTTAATAAACTAGGAAGAAGGTATGTATAATTTTGAATATTACAGAATAAAAATTTTGGATTAGCTGAAATTTAATTTAGGCTGGAATGGAGATCATGTGGTTACCGGTAGTGACCGCAAGACATGCGGGGTAACCGGATTCGCTTTAAGCGACGCTCACGAGGTACATAATCCTCAAGGGATCTGACGAGGGCGCTCTGATGTTGGGGCAAACCCTCGAAGAATTTTGTCGCCCGGCGCCTAATTTCATCCTCCACATATCGGAGGGATGAAGCCTCCTGAAGTAATCTCACGGGGAACCTTGTGCAAACAGAATAAATAATCCGAAGACATCTATTCTGTGCACGTTGGAGCAGAACTAGGTGTGAGCCTGCGACCATACCCCAGACTTCGCACGCATAGAGCATGATAGGGAGGACCAGAGCCATAAAGAGGCGCAACTTTAGGGGAACAGACATCGCAGACCGAAGCACAGGGTATAGTGATGCCACGGCACCACACGACCGATGAGCTTGCTCCTGGATGTGCTCCCGAAAAGTTAGGCCCTTGTCCAGCTTGACTGCCAAAGCACCACGCTACCGAGCAAGGAAAATATAAATGCATATCCACCTTAGTATTGTTTCATTTGCTTTTCATGTAACAATGACAGATTAAATATTGCTATAAAGTGGTTGCTTTAACTAATGAATTTTGTGTTTGGTTGTATGAATGAGATTTTTTTTGGGTACAACACTGATTTATGTCAGCATCATGTTCATGCTCACATTAGCTTACCAGGCGACTACTTCATCCAACTACTTTTTGAATATAAATATGCTTTGTTAATTCTCCGTTTGAATTTATTAGGAACCACAGAAACACATCCTAATTATGACTCAATGTTTTCCTCTGTAAGATCAATTTTTAGTGTTTTCCTAATTCCAGACGATAGTAATCAATAGCAGTGAACTTGCTTCGTCGACTTCAGTAGATTTGGAGTTTGTTTGAAAAGAAAGTTAGTCATGAAATATGAAGTATTTGGAACTGCCCAGTCATTTCGATACTTGAAACCAGCAGTTACGGAGCATTTATGTGCATGTTTTATGTGTGAAAGAGAATGTCATAAATAGAAACTATGTCTCGTATTTCCGAACTTTCTCTGGATTCTAATACTGCACTCTATACATGCGTGACGCAGTAACTACGTATGATCAACTGTGATATAATATAAGTTACTAAGCCAAAGGAAGCGATATACAGCAATAAGTATAAGTTGGTAGTAAGCCTTAGTCTGGCTTAGAGGTATAAATTAGAATCATTCTAGAGTTTAACGGTCGATGTAATGAGATGGATATAAAACAGACAAAAATGTAATCTAGTCGGGAGCACACACACGAAGATGAATGAGGAAACTCATTGCGCAGAGAAAAAGAGACAGAGTTAGTACACTGTCTACATTACCGGAGTAAATGGTTGCATCATTAACAGCACTGGCGTGCTACTACATCATGACTCCTTCCAATCGGAAAGAGATGTTTAGCTCACATAACAAAATTTTGGATTGAAAATTTTACATTGGCTCTATACTTGAAGGAAGGAGAGGAGTGGCGTGTCCTTAACATTTTACAAATATGCAAAACATAGTGAAACTTGGACACCGATGGGAGAGAGATGACTTCATGTTTTAGAGTACCGTAGTATTGGTTGCATTGTACAGGACAGGACTTACTTTTATATTGTAAACTTTACAATATGGAAGTAAGTCCTGTCCTGTAGCAGTTCTGTTTAAAAATCGTACATATGCCATACCGAGCTGGAGATAAGCAGTACACCTTAGAGTAATAAAGTATATAATTCCACTAGCACCTATTTGCCTACACTATATCCTCATCACATTATGTGACGAATGTCGGGTAGCTCTAAGCTTCATGGACCCTGGGCTCATTTGACCATCATTTCACCCATTCCATTCATCGTCCGATATGACTTAACGTTGTAGAACGAAAATTTAAAAAAAAAAGTCACACCATGTGGCTGAGTGATTAGACCGCTTGGCTCTCACCAAGGCGGCCCGGGTTCGATCCCAGTTAGCCACAAAGTGAGATTTGTGGTCGACAACACGTCGCTCGGCTGGGTTTTCTCCGGGATCTTCTCTTTCCCCGGCCATCTCATTCCACCAGTGCTTCATCTAATGTATTATCAGTGTAACCGCCTGCGGTGCCGCATGTAGTATAAGCGGGCGTTAAACACTGCACATTTCACATCATGTGATCTTGAGCGCAACTTCCAATGCGGAAGATTCCTGTGAAAATTACAGGAAATTAAATTTGAGAATTTTAGAAAATATATTGCAGCGTGCTGCGCTGCTGTTTTTGTAACATTAAAATAACCATAGAGAAGAAAAGGAGTAATAAAAATTAATTTAAAAAGTAACATTTATTTCACAATGAAACATATGGTATTTATGGAAAGATATAGTCAGGCTGAAAAATTCATGGCATTGAATTTTTCAGTCTGACTCTATCTTTCCATACATTAGCATACACAAGGCCAGTGTGAAAGAACAATTAATTTCCATTAATTGACCTAATAGTGGTGAACTATAAAGCCCGGGCCTTAAAATACTTACATGTTGTAAGTCGCCTTTAAGGTAGTTGTCTCATGTGTTTATGAGAACTCCTAAGTGGTTTACCGGGAAAATCACGGGTCAGTTGGAAAACTAAATGTCATGTCGGCACGTTGGCCACAGTAGCTCAAGGGTTAGAGCGGCTGGACGGCAACCAGAAGATCCGTGATTCAAATCCCGGCTATGGCATTGAATTTTTCAGACTGACTCTATCTTTCCATACATTAGCCTACACACGGCCAGTGTGAAAGAACAATTAATTTCCATCTGGTATTTATGTTATGAATAGTATAGATATAAATAAGCTGTAAATAAGATGTCACATAAAATGGAAATATTTTTGTTTGAAAATATGCATACACAATTTTAAGTAATTATACAGAATGTCCCAAATTGATATATACACTCGTGGAACTGTTATTTCTGCGCAACAAAATGAGACAGGGGTGCATACTTGTTATGTATGATCCACAACACACAAACATAAAGTTTGTTTGTTTGTCTCTTTTCATAAATTGTTGCGGAGAAATAATACTTCAAAGAGTGTATACATCGATTTGGGGCACTGTATATTGTGCATATATATAAACCAAGAAGATAAGCGCCCGCCTCGGTAGCGTGGTGGTAGCGTGTCTGCCTCACGTTCAAGAGGTCCCGAGTTCGAATCTCGGTCAGGATGAGTTCCCTGGATAAGATTTGTGTCCGGGGTTTTCCCTTATCCTGAAAAACGAATGTCGGGTAACTCTATGCTCTATGGACCATGGGCTCATTTGAGCATCATTTTACCCATTCCATTCACCGTCCGATATGACTTAACGTTGAAGGACGTAAATTACAAGAGAGAGGGAGAGAGAAGCGTGCCATGAAGGATTTCGAAGCTTGAGCAGAAGGATGATACGTCGCTATCATTTCGGTTTGCTTTGACTCGCAGCTCGCTCCCTCTGTACCGACAACCTGTCGTGTGGTTACACATACATAGCCTGTTTTGTGGATGTCCAAATTTTGTTGACTGTACATTATACACTACTGATCCCGATCTTTATTATCCTTCCCGAGCAACCAACACAGCCAGCAAAATAGCTTACAGAACGTATCAGAGCCGCATAGCCAAACTTAGCCTTTTATAAAGTTTAGAGTGAAATGTAAGCACGAAGTTCTTCATTTGCTTTTGAATGCACTGACACGTGGTGCATGCACTTCTCTCTACCTCACAGGTGGCTGTAATGACATCATGATAGCGGGCTGTGCGACGGGAATAGCTCAACACCTCGCCTAGGCTAGAACCAATAAGCAATACACTAAAAAGCACGTCACCCGCTATCCAGCCCAGTAAACGCTTCTTTAGGACAGAATTCATGACGTTCTCTTTAGTTCTCGAGTTAATTTTTATTAGTCTGTCATTTAAATTGTGTTATTTTTAAAATTGATGAACGTTAATCTATCATTCTACAGCACAATGGAGAATGAGCCAAGAAAGACCGAGTAAAAAAGAGGAGGAAGAGAAAATCATAACAATGTTGATTAAATTCTATAAACTTCATGGAATTGATAAACCATCAAGTTCGTAATGTTAGTCCAAGCGTGGTCTTCATTTCTGCACATACTGTGACGTTGCTTAGGTTCATAAATATCACGATATAATGTTCTACCCTATTCTATACTATCATTATAATAATTCAGTACTCACGTTTACTTCATCTACTTTCCTCCACGTTGCATATTCGTACCTACATATGCATCTCTTGTCAACCTCCTGCTTTGACTAAGACCATTCAAGAACTGTGCGACAGTCTTTCGAAATGTTCGAGTTATGTATGATTCACCTTCTCACTGCACAACTCAGTGACGAAGCACTTTGAGAAATTTAAGTTTTATTTCTGCAGTAAAAGGAGAGATAAGACAGGAATTTTCTTACAAGTCGTTACCTGCTCTTCAGCATGTTTCATGGCTTACATTATTCACTTGCTTTATCGTCACTGCATGTTGTATTTCCTGCATTAGTACCCCCCCCCCCCCAATATTTTACGTCATATAGCGACTGTTTGTAAATTCGTGGCGCATTGATTCAGTTTTCAGATATATGATCCCAGTTGCGCAACCGCCTTCCTGTACTATCAAATTTATCCTCTCCTAGACAAAGTAAAAAGGTGCGTTATTTTATTCCACCCAAAATTCTCGCCGGAAATAAACTTTTCAACATTAACCGAGAGAGAATCCTTACGATGTTCTGTATTTATCACGTAGCTTTAAACACAAGAAAATAATCTGCGTTTTGTTTGTCAAAAGTATAATTTAAAAAAGTCTGATAAAACATTTAAAGCACATAATATATTTTAACTATGCCAGCTGAAACTGTTTCAACAAAATACACATGCAACATGTTGGTTTTCCTTGTGTTTGTATGTGTTATATTTTTTCATTTGCTCAGAAAAAAGTTTTAGGTATAATTGTGACAGACTACATAGCTTAATTTTGCGTCTTTTGATTCACTATTGTAGTCTATTACACAAATCGGAGACGTTGAAGAAAGGTATAGGAAAACTGAATACGAAAAATGTAGAGCTTATTAAAATTAACAAAATGCAAGTTTTTCTATACAGTTACTTCCGAAGTTTTCGCAGTTCTTATTAGTTTTACAGTATATTAAGCAGTATATTTTCAAGCACCGTTCTGTTTTCCTTCTTCTGAAATCTGGAACGAGAATCATCCAGATATTATGTACAAAAGAACTGATTTCTGTACCAGCCTGCTGTACGTGGTTGCTGTAAGATGTGCAATGAAACCATTTCGGCTAATATTGATCGTAAACGACACGAGGTGGATAGAAAGCAAACTTTTGTATAAATAATTTCAATAACATGCGAAAATAAATAGTAATGAGAAAGGAAATTCGCATTCCGTTTCATATTCCATTTTTTGCTATAGTTTTAGTAGGAATGCGGACTTTTGCAATCAAGGAATAGCTGCTCTGTACATTTTTTGGAACTCTGTTAATCCCTTGATGGACAGGCGCTTCCTGTAACGTATATCTCATTTCTTTTAATCTATTACAGATGTACGATGTAACGAGTGGTACTGTAGGATAAGATAGGATAAAATCGTTCAGAGGGGATTTGGCACAGCGACCTGTTTTGATCTATTGTACCTATGCCGCAAGTGGGGGCATCCCCCGAAGGAAGGATGAGGCAAGAGGAGACAAGAGGGCGGCCGACCCAAGGAGTCACGACAGTGTAAAGGTCAGGTTCTCTACAATTTACCAGTTGAAAATCCCCGGCAGGCCAGTGCAACTGTATTCCACCCACCGTAATCCTGAAGCGGCCCACCAGGCTGGCCCGCAGACCGTCCTACCAGAGGAGGAAGTGTGCACCGGGAGCATATCATCCTACCATGCAGCGCCGAGTCCTCCGCCGACACTTCTACCCTGAGAGAGACCATCAGATGAGGAATGTTATGAAATGGTAATGGAGATGAAATGGAGGGACAGGAAATTCGGGCAATGTAATGAACCCACCCAGCATTTGCCTGGCGGCCAGGGAAAACCCCCGAAAAATCCACGGTAAGGCTGGCACGAAATGTTTGAATAGACTTAAATCATTACATAAAAGTAAGGTTTGGCAAAATTATTCATATGCTTAACTTTTTTCTTCGAATAGAATTTTGATCTTATATCTATTGTATATAGCGGAGATCTGTTTTTCCAAAAGCAGTTTAGTTAGATGCATATATAAACATCGGAAAAAAAAAATTTAAGTAAGAACATGATTTTTATAAATGAACTAGTAGTATTATTGCCGGAATAGGAAGATCATCTCCAAGTTGAGTGAAAAAATTAAATAACATCTTACATAAGTATAATATGAAAATACAATAAGTATAATATGAAAATAAGAAAAATGGTTATGAGAGGGGAAAATAACATTCTATCTAAAATAGTTATAAACAATAATATATAAAGCAAGTGAACACTGTCACCGTGTGGCATTGTTGTGCTGTTACCGCAGGCCTGAGCCAGGCGCTTGACAGGAGAGAAAAACACAGAGAGACGCTCCAGAACGTTCTGGAACAACTTAAGCGGCAGCAACAATGGGCAGAACGCTCTGGAGCCTCTCTCTGTCTTTGTCTCTCCTGTCAAGCACCCGGCTCCGGCCTGTGGCAGCATCACAACAATTATACACCGCGACAATACTTTCAGATATTTAGGATTTTTTTTGTCGATATACAAAACAAAAAGAGATTTGTAAAATAGCTTACAGAAATGCAATAATCTAAACGGACCTATAGAAGGATAATTGCTGAAAAAGTTATACAGAAATTAAGTAAGGCTACATAACATTTTCTCAATAATGTCCTTGTTGATTGAAAATGGACGTGGACATTAAAAATGGCGATAAAAGATGCATCAAGCGGCGAAACGAGACTTTTAGGTGTAAAATTAAGGGTCAGCCTTAGAGAGAAAAAAGTCAAGAAATAAGAGAAAATCTTCACAAACAAAAGGTATGGTGGAAAAAGTAACACACTACCAAGGAGATTGTATCAAAATGTGCTAAGAACGTCCCCTGATCGCCGCAGTTGCAAACTATGCTTATAATCCAATAAGAAGATGGCCCAAAAAGCGATAAAAAACAGTAGTTCACATAACAATTTGGCTTTGGAAAGGAGTAAACACGAAATCTGTACTGGCGAAAGAACATGCAGAAATATTCTTGTGTATTATTTTTTTTTTTTAATTTACGTCCTCTAAAGTCAAGTCATATTAGACGATGAATGAAATGATACTCAAGGTCCATAGAGTTTAGAAGTATCCGACATTCGTCTTTCATGATAAGGGGAAACCACTGAGAAGCCTTATCCAGGTAACTCAACCTGACCGAGATTCGAACTCCGGACCTCTTGAACGTGAGGCAGGCACACTACCATCTGCGCTTCCCAGGCGGCGGGCAGGAGAAACGTACTTTGTTCGTATATTTAGGTCTCTGGACCACTGTGCAATGGTAAGGGGAGGGAACCACCACCTAATCCATCTAACTTGATTTTATGTACCACTTTGCTGCATTTATCATGGATCACGGATTTTCGGCTCTTCGCGCCAACCCCTTGCCACTTGAACTTTGCAAGTCAACTTCGAAGTACGTTACCTCGTGAATTTAAAATCGTTCTGATGGTTCTTCCGGCAATCTTGAATCAAATGAAACGGTTTAACGTGCACTCAGGCATAGCGCATGGTAACAGCAGTATGTGCCTAGTTCTCCGTGGTTCGAGTCCCGCCGTAAGTATTAGCTCAGTATTGACTATAAATATTAGTTCAATGGAAGTTATATATTACTGTGCCGTTTGGCTTTTTTTGTTCTCCTATTTTCGCCTTTCATTGTTGGAAATTATTCTGCTTCTGGTTCCGTTTCTGTGGCGTTTGTCTTATGTTTCAGCCAGCCCATCTCCTTGCGTGGTCCTTGCCTTTCGCCATCCTTGAATTTTCTGCCTCGCGCCGGGCAACTCGGCGGATCCGGTGTGGCGGTGAGCTTCGAGGGTGGTTGCCACGCTTTGTCATCTCAACCTTGCGAGAGCCACCACGTGGGAGCTAGCTTCGGTTCTTCTGCGTCTTCGACTACAAGCGACGTCACCCGTCTACTACTTTGGTCACCCTTTTCCTTTGGTTATCTGCATTTCTGCCTGGATGATGTAAGGCGTCTCAAAGGTCTTTTCTGCAACGTTTTCGTAACGTAGCGCCTTTGTTTACTTCTGCCTCTGAAAGACTTGCCGCCAGTGTTCAGGCAAACTACACTCTACGTCACAGCTGTGTAAGTGAAAAAGAGACAGTGTTCTCAGTGTAAGGGTGACGTATAGTATGTCACGGCAGTGAGGGTGAAAATACTCACGCTGACTATATACATATGACTACTGGTTCTTACCAGTGCCAGTCTTTCTGTGATGTTTGGAGCTCTTCCGATTCTTCCACAGTTTTCTTCTTCGGGATTCATCTTTCCGGGGTACGGAGGCTCTCTTTCCTTCCCTTCATCCCCTTCGAGGTTTCTTTTCCTTCCTTTTTAGCTCTTTCACCCTGCGTTTCCGATAGGGAGGTGGTGTTTGTGGCTTTTTTTCCGGCACTCATTTCCTTGCTTGCCCGATTCGAGGGTTGATCCCGTGGGATTGCTTCGGATTCCCGCCGTTTCTCTCTTTCAACGCTACGGGTTTCCGAATGTCTTCCTAACGGTACTGCTTCGAGTCGGGAAGAGAGTCCGTGTCTGGTGTCGGACGAATTAAGCTCTTGGGTAAGAGCTCCAGTCTCGCCTGTTGGCTTTAATAATTATTGTCTTAGGCCCGGTTGCATAAAACTCGCTAATTGTAGTTAATTTATAATCGAAGATCAAAACTGAACTAAGTTTACGAAACCGCGTGGTTTGTAAAATGCTGATCTTAGATCAGGTTTCGCCGTTCAGTTCTGATCTGAGATCACAAAAAAACGGATACGGCAACATCGCCAAACATGTTGCAACTTTGGTATTGTATCGAAAGGATTCGAGAATTATCGGAACTATTAGACTCTGTATTATTCAAGTGCACAGAGTAGCCAATCTAGACATAAAAAAATCTAAATAAATCTTTCACTTTATGGTTATTAGTGCTATATAATAGTGTTCTTTTATACAGGCAGTATAATAATTTATTCCATATTGAAATAATTTTTATCAAAAGTTAATCATTTCGCTTACTTTATCTCTATTATATGTCTAATGTACATAATTTTCATTTTCGTCTGTTTACAATACTGTGAGTTGGAAAACATAAACAAAAAATGGAAGTTCAAGCAAAGAAGATGCGTTCAGCTAATTTTAAAAGTGAGGAGGAAACTATGTTGGTGGACATTGTCCTCCAACATAAAGATGTAATAGAAAATAAAAAAACGGACAGCAATACGACAAAGAAAAAGGAACAGACGTGGAAGGAAATAACAGCGGAATTTGATTCAAGAAGTTATGTTGCACGTGACCAGAAAGCTTTAAAACTGTGTTATGAAAATATTAAAAAGCGCACAAAAAATTAACGCTGATGATAAAGTTCAGACACATAAAACAGGAGGAGGTATGTTTGTGCCTTCTTCCTTAGACGAAACTGGACACAAGCTAATTGCAGCACTGAAGCCGCAGTTTCATCCCATTAGTTGCGACTTCGATGACGACGTGGGTTTCCACACAGAGAAAGTTGCAGAAGTGGCTGTGGATGTCATGTGTTCACCCCAAGTGGACATTAATGATGTCCAACTGGAGGTCGTGGACGTCTGCAGTTCCGAGAATTCCTCGGAAATGGTGCAGCTGATTGAACAGGTCCTTCAGCTTCAGCTTCAACTACACCCAAATCTTTATATGCTGAGAAGAAAAGAAAGGAATACGTTAGGGAACAATTTTATAAGAGGGGGCTGGAGTGTTTGGAGAAAGAACATGAGCAAAACATGACATTTGCTAGAAAAAAACATGAACTAAGAATGAAAGTTTTGCAATTGTAAGTAGAAGTAGAACAGAAAAAAATAAATTTAAAGCAGTGAAAAGTAAGGTTATGTAAATTAAAAATAAATAGTGATTACCTGAACGTGTTGTTAATTAGTGCAGTTCTCAGTTCTGTGTTTTCCTTTCTATCTCTTTGATTTAAATCAGGTATAGGCAGTTCTTGGTACACTCTCCTTCCCCTGTAAACAGCATCGTCTACGTCAGGAATGTCGTCATCTGCATTGATGGCCAAGGTATGTAATACCAATGATGCTACCATTATGGTAGGAACTCGAAGTAATTTCACAGCTAATTTCATTCTTATGCATGGGAATCTTCTTTTGACGACATCAAAAGACCTTTCAATACCTGATCTAGTTTGTCTGTGAACCCTGTTATATGCTTGTTCTGCAGGAGTTTCTTCCTGCAATGTAGGTGTAAGTAATGACAGCAAGTACAAGTACTGTCTCCTAGGAGCACACCTCGGGGAAATTCTTCAGTTTAAAACTGTGCATAAATTCTAGAATTTCTAAAAATACTCGGCAACTGCTGAGACGATACCAGCGCGTCTTCAGCCAAGGTAACGGTGACTAAGGCCGCACGGACAAAGTGCTTCACCGCATTGACACCGGGGACGCCCGTTCTGTTTGGCAACCACCTAGACGCGTTCCGCTGGCGAAGCAAGGGGCGGTACGAGACATGCTGGGGGACATGAGATCCAGGGGAGTGATTGAAGAGTCTGACAGCCCTTGGTGTCCCCCGTAGTCTTGGTAATGAAGAAGAACGGCGAACTACGCTTCTGCGTGGACTACCGGATGGTAAACCATGTCACCCGGAAGTACTATTCCCCTTACCCCGGATTGACGACTCCCTGGACACACTAGTTGGTGCACAGTGGTTCTCGACCCTGGACCTAAAGTCTGGCTAATGGCAGGTAGCTCTAGACCCGAGAGACAAGGAGAAGATTGCATTCTCGACAGGCCAAGGCCTTTGGCAGTTCACAGTTATGCAATTTGTCCTCTGCAACGCACCAGCCACCTTCCAGCGCCTCATGGAGTCAGTGATGAGAGGACTGACTTACGACGCCTGCCTGCTCTACCTGGACGACATCATTATCGTCGGTAAGACTTTTGAAGACCATCTCGATAATCTGAGTGCTAAAGAGGTTGCAGGCGACCAACTTGAAGTTGTGGCATAACTTGAATCAGCCAATCGCCTTCGTGATTCAGTACCCCAGAATAAAGAACTATTCTTCTTCTTCTTCTTCCTCTTCTCATATACAAAAATATAGGTATCGTAATAAATATAACAAGCTTCCACCTAGCTGCAGATAGCAAAAACGAGGGACGTATTCATTACACTGTATATTGAGGACCCCGAAATAAATAATGAAGATACTGTCACCCGAACATCGGAATTCCCGATAGAACCGGCTGGCAGGGGGGCCAGACGGGAAGCGTTCGGACCACGCCTACCCATTTATCTCGTGTCACTAACTGAGGGGATGATTACAAGAACGGCACGAGCCCGGTACGGTCTCTTATCCCTCCCCTGATGTCTGGAACATTCGGGATGATTCACTGAACTGCGAGACTTCCAGAAACAGCGATCGTCCTATAAAAGGGCTGTACTTGACAAGTCAGTTCAGTTCTTGGCGAGCAGCCGTGAGGAGCACCGAGTAAGCGAACGGACTGGTAGACCGTGAACGTGTATCAGAGGAGTTGTACGTAATTGTGAGCGTACAATGGACCTGTGACAGACAAACTGTTGGATTATAATTGTGTGCGCTAAGTAATTCTATGTAATCGGCAAGTGTTCCAACTGTAAATCGGTGGAAATAAAGCACATTTTAAGTTTGTGCAATTGGATTTTTAATTTCACGAACCCACAAAGTCACAACTGGTGTCAGATGTGGGGTATTACAACGATGAACGCGGCATTAGAAAAGATTTTACTAAAAAAGGAAGAAATGAAGACGGCTAACGACAACCTCGCCGCAGAGCTGAAAGAAATGAAGACGGCAAATGATAACCCCGCTGCGAAAACAGAAGCGCTAAATACCGACCTGGCCACAAAGTTGGAGACGACAATGGCTGCAATGAAGGCTGAATTAACCACAGAAATGAGAGCAGCAAACGACAGTCTGGCCACGGAAATGAAAGTTGCGAACGAGGCCATCGCCGAAAAATTTGAAGAGCAATTGACCGGCCTGAGGGATGGCGTTACGGAGCTGGGCAAGCGGATGGGTCAAGTGGAAGAGCACATTAACGACATAGAGGGGAAGGCCGACAATAACATCAAATTCCTCGTAGACCTGGCTAACCGCGTTAAAAACCTGGAAAGGAAGCCCGACAGCAGCGTCAAGTCCCTGAACGCCATGGTAGAGGACGTCGTCGGCAGGAGGTTGTAGGATTTGAAGGCTGAAGCGCCGGGACGCGACACAATATTTGCGCGCGTCAGACCTCCCAAATATGACGGCGCGTCGACGTTCGGGGTCTTCCGCAGCCAGTTCGACACGGTGGCCAGGCATAACAAGTGGTCAGCGAAGGAAGAGGCCGCACAGCTATTAGCCAACCTCCAGGGACGGGCCGCAGAAGTCCTAAACGCGGTCCAGACAGCGGCGGCTCCCAAGTATATCTGGGAAGCCCTGGAGAACCGGTTCGGGAACCACAGCCTAGCCGCAGCCTACCGCCGTCAGCTGAAGACAAGGTCGCAACAGCCAGGGGAGACGCTGTAGGAGTTCGGCCTGGCGATTGAGCAGCTGACTAGCAAGGCCTTGGTTGACCTTCCACCGGAGTTCGTATCCCGGGAAGCCGTTTACGCCTTTGCCGATGGCGTACGAGACACCAAGATACGTCAGCGCCTAATGTTAGGTGACTACACAACCATCCACGAGGCGCTGACGGCAGCATTGAGGATGGAGGTGGCCAAGGTTACGACTACCCCGACGTCAAAGAAGAGCTGTGTGCGCTACACCGGAGACAGAAGACCAACCGAGAGAGGCCGGCGAAGGCCTAGTGGCCTGTGTTGGGATTGTATACAGCCGGGACACCTGGAGAGAGACTGCTGACACCAGGAAGAGCAGCCAGAAGAACGAGTAAGGCTCGGCGAGGCTAGTAGCTTGTCAGCGCCATCCACAGCATCTCCTCGAGTGACACTGCGCGCCGTCAGCCGACGGATGGGTTGCAGCCTCATCGCGGCTGGTTGGGTGAGAGAAAAGCCGTGCCGCGTGCTGGTGGACACCGGGGCGGCCGTGACCATCATCAGAGACGACATAGCTAAGGGTTTGCCATCCAGGATCCGAGCCGACCATACCAGCTGATGAGGGCATAGGGCGACACCTTGCCTGTGGAGAACGAGGCCCTGCTGAAGCTGACCTTGGGACGGAGTGCCGTGAGTCTGTGGATGTTCGTCGCGAAGGTGGCTGAGGAGGTGATTCTGGGACTGGATGCCCGTCAGGAGTCACGAGGCGACGGTCGACGTCAGCAGGAAAGTCCTGTGGCTCAACGCAGAAGAGGTTATGCTCCGTCAACTCGAAGAGCGTCTTGGAATCTGCAGGGTAGTCTTAAAAGTAGACGTGGTTGTCCGTCCGAGGAGAGAGGTGGTGGTGACGGCGCGACTTGAAGGTCAGAGAACCAGGAAAATGATGCTGGACCAGAAGACGCCTGTACACGGACTATGTGTAGCCAGGGCATTGCCGCCGTGCCGAGAGGAGGTGCCAGTGAGACTGCTAAATCCAACGGACACCGATCACGACGTCCAGGCCGGGACGGAGTTGGGAACGTGCGAGCCCATGGTAAGCGTAACAGCAATCGACAGGACACCCTAGGACCAGATGGGGGGCTTGTTAGGAAACTAGGTCTTGCCATAATGGAAAGCCCCACGGAGGATGCCCGGCGCCCTTTACGGGATAGCTCGGATAACTCCCTGGTTGAAAGAGGCCCGGGTCTTGTTCCTACGGGTTCAAGGCTAATGGGAGTAGAACCTCTGGACTCAACTGATTCAACAGAAGCCGGTGCCGACGCAGCACCTGGGGCCCCGACTAGAAGGCTTACTGGAGAGGGCGGTCGACCATCTGACTGCAGAACAGCTGGAGAAGTTTCGGCAACTGCTGAGACGATACCAGCGCGTCTTCAGCCAAGGTAACGTTGACTAAGGCCGCACGGACAAAGTGCTTCACCGCATTGACACCGGGGACGCCCGTTCTGTTTGGCAACCACCTAGACGCGTTCCGCTGGCGAAGCAAGGGGCGGTACGAGACATGCTGGGGGACATAAGATCCAGGGGAGTGATTGAAGAGTCTGACAGCCCTTGGTGTCCCCTGTAGTCTTGGTGATGAAGAAGAACGGCGAACTACGCTTCTGCGTGGACTACCGGATGGTAAGCCATGTCACCCGGAAGTACTATTCCCCTTACCCCGGATTGACGACTCGCTGGACACACTAGTTGGTGCACAGTGGTTCTCGACCCTGGACCTAAAGTCTGGCTAATGGCAGGTAGCTCTAGACCCGAGAGACAAGGAGAAGATTGCATTCTCGACAGGCCAAGGCCTTTGGCAGTTCACAGTTATGCAATTTGTCCTCTGCAACGCACCAGCCACCTTCCAGCGCCTCATGGAGTCAGTGATGAGAGGACTGACTTACGACGCCTGCCTGCTCTACCTGGACGACATCATTATCGTCGGTAAGACTTATGAAGACCATCTCGATAATCTGAGTGCTACAGAGGTTGCAGGCGACCAACTTGAAGTTGTGGCATAACTTGAATCAGCCAATTGCCTTCGTGATTCAGTACGCCAGAATAAAGAACTATTCTTCTTCTTCATCATCTTCTTCTTCTTCTTCTTCTTCTTCTTCTTCTTCTTCTTCTTCTTCTTCTTCTTCTTCTTCTTCTCATATAAAAAATATAAGTATCGTAGTAAATATACAAACTTTCAACAATCTGCAGAATTATCAATGCTATATAGAAAAAAAATCATTAGATTTATATTTTCATTTGCAGCCGTTTAGTCCACATAAGTAAGTATTCGGTTCATTTTACCTTAAAATATTTATAGTAAATGCTGCTTGTTCCCGTCATATAAAAAAAATATAAGTATCCTAATAAATATAGCAAACTTATTTGCATTTATTCTGAAATATTTAAAACAAATAGATATGTTGCTTTATTAAGCGTAAACAGACGCTCAGCGCCATCTCGTGTTGGAACGTGTAAGCAATGATATGAAATACGAATGCTAAGCCATCCGTTCGACGAATGGGGCGCAAATTAATGATAGCAAAAACGAGGGAGTATTCTTTACACTGTATACTGAGGACCCCGAAATAAATAATGAAGATACTGTCACCCAAACATCGGAATTCCCGATAGAACCGGCTGGCAGGGGGGCCATACGGGAAGCGTTGGGACCACGCCTACCCATTTATCTCGTGTCACTAACTGAGGGGATGATTAGAAGAGCGGCACGAGCCCTGTACCGTCTCTTTCCCCTTCACTGATGTCTGGAACCTTCAGGATGATTCACTGAACCGCGAGATTTCCAGAAACAGCGATCTTCCTATAAAAAGTGGCTGCAGTTGACGAGTCAGTTCAGTTCTTGGCGAGCAGTTGTGAGGAGCGCCGCGTGAGCGAACGGACTGGAAGACGGTGTACGTGTATCAGAGGAGTTGTAGTAATTGTGAGCGTGCAATGGACCTGTGACAGACGAACTGTTGGATTGTAATTGTGTGCGCTAAGTAATTCTATGTAATCGGCAAGTGTTCCGACTGTAATTCGGTGGAAATAAAGAACATTTTGGGTTTGTGCAACTGGACTTTGAATTTCACGAACCCACAAAGTCACAAATTATTATTATTATTATTATTATTATTATTATTATTATTATTATTATTATTATTATTATTATTATTATTATTATTATTATTATTATTATTATTATTATTATTATTATTATTATTATTATTATTATTATTATTATTATTATTATTATTATTATTATTATTATTATTATTATTATTATTATTATTATTATTATTATTATTATTATTATTATTATTATTATTATTATTATTATTATTATTATTATTATTATTATTATTATTATTATTATTATTATTATTATTATTATTATTATTATTATTATTATTATTATTATTATTATTATTATTATTATTATTATTATTATTATTATTATTATTATTATTATTATTATTATTATTATTATTATTATTATTATTATTATTATTATTATTATTATTATTATTATTATTATTATTATTATTATTATTATTATTATTATTATTATTATTATTATTATTATTATTATTATTATTATTATTATTATTATTATTATTATTATTATTATTATTATTGTTATTATGGTTATTATTGTTGTTGGTGTTGATGGTGTTGTTGGTGTTGTTGGTGTTGTTATTGTTATTATTATTGTTATTATTATTGTTATTATTATTATTATTATTATTATTATTATTATTATTATTATTATTATTATTATTATTATTATTATTATTATTATTATTATTATTATTATTATTATTATTATTATTATTATTATTATTATTATTATTATTATTATTATTATTATTATTATTATTATTATTATTATTATTATTATTATTATTGTTGTGTCTATTTTTTACGCATTGTGACGAAAACAGTCAGCAAAGGCTGCTTTGTGGTTTTTTATTCCGACATCTTAGTTATTTCCTCGTCTTTCTGTATTTATCCACATAGCAAAACCCATGCCAGAATCGGGAATAGAAACCGCGATTACCTGCATCATAAGGCACCAAAGTTAGGCACATGAGCGCGTGTCACCATGGGGATCGGTCAAATAAGAGCCATTTACTTGATAAAGGTTGTTAAGTATCATCTGCTACCGCAAAACGTTTGTTTCTAAAATGTACAACTACGAAGCAGTTGATTTTGTAACAAAACAAAATCCTAGTTTCGAACGCAAGATTTGTGAAAGCCATATACAAATGTTCTACGATAATTTTTACTTTCTCTGCTGTGCATACCTACTGGAACTGGAAATGGATTATTTGAAGGGGTCTTGGCACGGCCGAATTAGTTCATACCTGGGGAGGAAGGATGAGTTGAGAGGAGAGCGAGGACGTGCGAGTCTCTATAGTGCTCGACGGAGACTTGCCCCGGCAGGCCAGGATAACAGACATCCCATCCTACTGTAGTTCGGAGACAGTCCTATAAGAGATATGGGTTCGGTGATAGGTGACAGTCCTACCGGCGGAGGAAGGGACTTACTCAGAGCATTTCATCCTGCCACGCAACGCCGAAACACCCGCAAACACTTCTACTCTGAAAGAGGCCACAGATGAAAGCTGATAGGAAATGATAATGGAGATGAAATGGGTGGACAGGAAATTTAGGGGATCTGATTAACATATGCAGCATTCGTATTTGAAAACCGTCGACGAAACTCATGTGTCAGGTAAGTCGGCTCCGGGAATCGAAACCGGGCCTACCGAATACGAGTCACAGACGAAACCATTTGAGCCACTTCTTTCGGTTACATACCTAAAGTATGTATTAAATTTTCAAATATCTCTGATTTCTAATCCAAATCCTTTGAAAAGTTAGTACCGCAAAAAGTCTTTCATATATACCAAATTTCACGCATACTACTTTCACTCCTCCATATATTATGTGAGGGGCGTTTTGCATTACACCAAACATTTGCATATACTAATGATTAAAACCGGCATGTCCTGAAGCCTTCTGAGTTCAAAAAGGCTTATCTAATAAACAGAAATGGAACAGTAAACTTAGTGGGATGACTAGGTGGTAGCATATGTAACCCAAATTCGAGAGGTCATGTGTTCGATCCTGTGTAAACCTCAGTCGCCGAAGCGTGGTTTCCAGCTTCCAAGCCTCCCAGGTGGGAGGGAGTGTAAGTCTACAGTAAGGGAGAGTGACGGTTCAACTAGTCGCGACCAGGAGGCTTCAATCCACCTAGAACTCTTTAGGAACCATGCCCTCTGCTTTGGCCTGGCTCCTACATGTCTTCTCTTATTTTAAAATACTTGCGTCTACAGCCTGTTCAACTTTTATGTTCATAACTGTAATACGTTCTAAGATGGGCGAAGAATTTAGATGATTAAACATTAACGGATAAGATATTTTATCTCCCATTAAAAATAAATACCGTTAGAAATTCACAAACAAATTCAAGAAATTGCTTCGGGCTGACACGAAACTTTCAGCCTTTTATACAGAAATTGAATTGACGCGCCTGTCCTTAGTTCCACACGAGGAAAGAAATTACGTATGCTTAACATTAGCACATCTTAAACAGAGGACTGAATATCCATTTTGCACAAGTATGGTATTGTAACTTTGTGGGTTCGTAGAATTAAAAGGCCGAGTTGCAGAAATTAAAAATCCCCTTTATTTTCGTAGAAATACTCTTATAGATTACAGCAGCATTACGTTACGTAAACCATCAGTCTACCAAGGTCGATCACAATAACAAACCGTGACAGCTGATTACATTAGCTCTCGTTACAACAACTACTGCTTACTCATCCTTGTTTACAACAACTGTTTCACAACTACCTCTGCCTCTTGGCCAATCGTCGCCTCTTTAAATACTTCACAGATAATTTCTAGATGATTCGCAAATAAACTAGAACGCGAACAGTCTCTATCAGTCCAGAAGTAACTAGAAATTTTCATTTATCTCAGTTTGTTTCGGCAGACCTTTATCTGCCAGTTATCTATGTCCGCGGGCTCTTGGTTTTCACACTGTCCTCCTTTCAGCTTCTTTTGTGTAAAAAACCCACGCGATCGTAGATATGGGTTCGCGACACAGCTCACTCCTCAAGGCTGGTCGTCCCGAACAGCACAACCGTAACGGGCCAGACGATCCAGGTGTACCACCAGCATCTCTTTCGGGGCACCTTCTGGATACGGTAGATCACCTCGTTAGTTCTCTTCACCACCTGGTACGGTCCTTATCATGGCTGTTGAAGTTGTTCGATTGCTCGTTTGCTCCCAGATGTTCTCCTGAAGTACACTTCCTCCAAGACCTCCGAGGCCTTACTTCGAGAAAGTACCAACTGTTGTCTCTGCGTCTTCCCATCGGGCGATTCCCATACCAGGAACAACACGCCCTCTCTGATCTTCAGTGAGTCCCATTGGGCCCAGTACGACTTGTAGGTGGCCCTCCTCGGTGCGATGTCCTCCCAGGTTGGTCTTGTCACTGCCTCCGCTTTCCTCAAGAGTGGTCCCAAGTCTGCGTCCGCCAGCTGCTTCCTCCTTAGGCCTGCGTTATCCCAGCCATCCGCAGGCACTGCCGTGACTACTTGGACTGATGCGGCTCGATCCTTTTCTTCCACTCTTGTACATTGGCCGCATTCCTCTGGGCAGAGTCTTCGGGACATGGTGTCTGTGTTACCATGGCTCTTCGCTCTACGAGGTTCAGAGGTGAAGTCGCACTCCTGCAGCCTCTGGACCCAACGTGCTTTTAGCCTTCCAGGTTCTTAAAGTGCAGTAGCCAGGTTAGGGCGGAATGGTCAGTCCTCAGGTGGAATGGCTGACCGTACAGGTACTTGTGGAAGTGCTCCAAGGTCTTTACTACGGTCAGTAGCTCTTGCCGGATGACGCAGTAGTTCTTCTCTGCCTTGGCTGAAGACGCGCTGGAATCGTCTCAGCAGTTGTCGAACCTTCTCGAGATGTTCTGCGGTCAGGTGATCGGCCGCCCTCTCCAATAAGCCTTCCAGCTGGGCCCCAGGTGTTGCGTTTGCACCGGCTCCTGTGTCTTGTCGATTGATGTCACGATTAGCATGGGCTTGCACGTCCCCATCTCCGTTTCGGCCTGGACGTCGTGATCTGTGTCTGCAAGGTTGAGCAGCCTCACTGGCACCTCTCGACAAGGCAACAGTGTTCTTAATTCACTGTCCTCGCAGTCGTGCCGTCACCACTACCTCCTTTCTCGCGGGGACCCACGTCTTCCTTCAAGATGACCCTGCAGATTCCAAGGAGTTCTTGGGGTTGCCGGAGTATGACCTCTTCTCCATTGAGCCGCAGGACCTTCCTGCCGTCGTCGACCGTCACCTCGTGGCTCCTGTGGGCATCCAGTTCCAGTATCACCTCCTCAGCCACCTCCACGACGAACACCCACTGACGCACGGCACTCCATCCCAAGGTCAACTGCAGCAGGGGCCACCCTCTCCACGGTCAAGGTTTCGTCCGATGCCGTCACTAGCTGGTATGATTGGCTTCCTCGACGGCAAATCCTTGGCCACGTCAGGTCTAATGATGATCACGACTGCCCCGGTGTCTACGAGTACGCGGCACGGCTTCCCTCTAACCCAACCGTCCGCGATGAGGCTGTCATCCATATGTCGGCTGACGGCGCGCAGTGTTACTCGAGGGGATGGTGGTGATGGCGCCGACGTACTCCTCGCCATGCCGGTCCTTACTCGTTCCTCCGGCTACTCTTCCTTGTGTCGGTCATGTTCGCGGTCATCGTCGCGCCCAAGTTGCTATTTGCAGCTTCCATTTTCGTTGTTATTTCGGTCTTCATTTCTTCCATCTTCTCGGTGATGTCGTCGTCCCGCTTTCTGACACCAATTGTAACTTTGTGGGTTCGTAGAATTAAAAGGCCGAGTTGCAGAAATTAAAAATCTCATTTATTTTCGTAGAAATACTCTTATAGATTACAGCAGCATTACGTTACATACACTATCAGTCTACCAAGGGCAATGACAATAACAAACCGTGACAGCTGATTACATTAGCTCTCATTACAACAACTACTGCTTACTCACCCTTGTTTACAACAACTGTTTCACAACTACCTCGCCTCTTGGCCAATCGTCGCCTCTTTAAATACTTCACAGATAATTTCTAGATGATTCGCAAATAAACTAGAACGCGAACAGTCTCTATCAGTCCAGAAGTAACTAGAAATTTCCATTTATCTCAGTTTGTTTGTTTCGGCAGACCTTTATCTGCGTGTTATCTTTGTCCGCGCCTATCAGTTCCTTTTGTGTAAACAAGCCACGCGATCGTAGATACGGGTTCGCGACAGTATGTTCTTGTGTTTTGTATTTTTGCATCCTGGATTAATTTTCTGAGACAGGAAAACGTGTTTTCTCTGTTGTTTTCAGCCTGCTGTGCTACAATTTAAAAACATGCTTACATAAATATACCCCCTGCTGATGGACCTTACTGTTAAATTTATGAACGCAGGGGGAATATAATTTCTCCGCAGACTTCTGACGAGCTTTTTTTAGCGACTTAGGAAGGAGTTTCAATTACACGAGATTACTGTGTCAAGATAGGTTCATTATTTACTCGTAAGCCAAGGTTAGGATCTCGCTACACGACTTTGTAGAAAAATACTCCTCTAACGTGTTATCTTGTTTCCATATACGGCCTCTTCCCTTTTATACTCCGAAGAAAGAAAATGAAACATCTAGACAGTATCACCAAGAATAAGTTGTTTTGGTGCTTCTTCCGCAGGCGTTTTTATGGCTTTTGTTTTACCAGACACATTATTATAACATTTGAAATAGTAATATTATGGACATTTTAAATAAAAATTACCTTAGGTCCTTTATAGTTAAATATATGCTAATAATAAAACCTGTTATGCAAGTGTACATGTTTTTTGCCTTGTATGTAACACAAGAACAGCTGAACTTACTTTAATTACCATACAGCATTTACTTCGTCCAAACTGGACAAATGTAATGGAGGACGAAATATATTACATATTTTACTTATTCTTAAGACTAGAGTATCCATCGCTAACGAAGGCGCTTTCGCAGTATCAAAATCTCCTCGACATCAAGGTCACATATCTCCTAGCTACTCAGCTATCGCTATTTTTAGAGTGTATTCGTGTAAACTTGCTTACTGTTTAACCACCAAATTTGATAATTTTGTGGTTTAAATCGACATCATTATAAGGACACTTCTGAGAATTAGGTTTTGAAGGAGAATCCAGCGAGGAGGAATACCGTTTAACAACAAAATAAGTAGTTTTTCCCTATTTTGCAACTCTATGCACTACAACTGTCCCTCCGTGACAGTACCATCAGAAATACCAAAAAGGTGTTCTGATAGCTATTGTTTAAACCATTTTTATTTTACACTAACCTATGGACTGATGAGAACGAAATAGCATACAGCATGTTTATAAACGAAAAGTAAAATAATTGGAGAACTTTTTTAATCAATTTTTGTTAAGAAACCCGGGCTGCAAAGCTTCCTCTCAATGCCAACAACAAAAAATCAGGTAAGTTTGGAAGGAGAGGGGAGGCTACTACAATGCTATTGGCACAAATTTACAGTGATAGTCAAGAACCTCCACTTATTTTGGGAATAGGAAAGTATGTTACATTCTCCGATTGGATAGGTAGAAATGGACCAGCTGTCTGATCTTACTTCATTTGATTTCTCCGTGTGTAATGAAACAACAGTTTATTCGAAGATCTTACGCACTTTCACTCGCTACAGCAGCTGCCCGCTTATGTGGTATGGAGGTAGTGTGTCTGCCTCACATTCAAGAGCTCCAGAGTTTGAATCTCGGTCAGGGTAAGTTATCTGGAAAAGGGGTTTCCCGGGGTATTCTTATCCTGAAGGATGACTGTTGGCTAACTCTAACCTCTAGGGAACCCGGGCTCATTTCAGTATAATTTCATCCATTTCATTCATCGTCCGATATGACTTACACTGGACGACATTAAAAACAAAAGCAGCGAAACCAAAGAAAGGGCTTTGAAAGGGTAAGGACAAAAAGCAAGCTGATGCTGTAAGAATGACGAATGTTTCACTTCTTGCTTTAGTGACGAGTAAACAGGAAATCCGGCTTTGGGAAAAATGCCTTCATTACTTCGGTGCCGAGAACGTGCAACTCGCAATGCAACACCTAGCAATAAGAGAAATACAAATAGAAATCCATTATCAACTGCCTGCCAGAAGAAATCAGAATGCAATCTCAGGGCTCCTTTGAACTACAGATTCATATCTGAAATATATTTCTCCCTCCCTTTTTTAATTTTTTTAAAGCTAATTCTCTTTCAGCAATTCCAAAACGATTCACAAATAATTCCTTAACAAAACTCTAACTGATCACGAAGCTATGGGCCTAACTTGGAAATATTCAAAAGCAGGAACTAAACAGCTGAACGTTATACGGAAGGTGAAACCAAGCAGTTTAATTTATAAGACTTTAAAAGACGATGATTCGTCAATTGTGTCATATTGCAGAGTTAAAACTAAAATTCCGTAACTGGAGAGCTGCTGTATAGAGATAACTCAGGAAAAGTGAAATCCAGATTTCTCTCCGAGGAGGAATGTGGTGTAATGGGTGGCTCGGATGGATATTGAGCAGTAGTTTGGGTGATCTACTATCTGATCGCTTCAGCGGATGTACTGGAAAGACCCTCCACATTAGCTCTGCAAGCACCCGCGTAATGGCTCAGACGATTTCGTCTGTGACCGCATTCGGGAAGTCCGGGTGCAATTCCCGTGCTTGGCCTACCTCACTCATAGGTTTTTGCGGGCCACCACACGAATGCTGGGTAGGTTAATGACATCCCGGCCGGCACTCATAGCCATCGTCGCTGGAGCGTATGTCTCAGGCGTTCCGCCGCTTAGAGGATCGCGGGTTCGAGTCCCGCCTTGGATATGGGTGTTTTTGTGTACTGTGTATGGGTGCAGAAATACAACGGCGAAAACAAGAAAATAAAGAAAGATATATATTAATAAAGAAAGAAACCGTTACACGTTTTCCTGTCACAGAAAATTAATCCAGGATGCAAAAATACAAAACACAAGAACATACTGTCGCGAACCCGTATCTACGATCGCGTGGCTTTTTTACACTAAAGGAACTGATAGGCGCGTAGTGTGAAAACCAAGAGCCCGCGGACAAAGATAACACGCAGATAAAGGTCTGCCGAAACAAACAAACTGAGATAAATGGAAATTGCTAGTTACTTCTGGACTGATAGAGACTGTTCGCGTTCTAGTTTATTTGAGAATCATCTAGAAATTATCTGTGAAGTATTTAAAGAGGCGACGATTGGCCAAGAGGCAGAGGTAGTTGTGAAACAGTTGTTGTAAACAAGGGTGAGTAAGCAGTAGTTGTTGTAACGAGAGCTAATGTAATCAGCTGTCACGGTTTGTTATTGTGATCGACCTTGGTAGACTGATGGTTTACGTAACGTAATGCTGCTGTAATCTATAAGAGTATTTCTACGAAAATAAAGGGGATATTTAATTTCTGCAACTCGGCCTTTTAATTCTACAAACCCACAAAGTTACAATACCATACTTGTGCAAAATGGATATTCAGTCCTCTGTTTAAGATGTGCTAATGTTAAGCATACGTAATTTCTTTCCTCGTGTGGAACTAAGGACAGGCGCGTCAATTCAATTTCTGTATAAAAGGCTGAAAGTTTCGTGTCAGCCCGAAGCAATTTCTTGAATTTGCTTGTGAATTTCTAACAGTATTTATTTTTAATGGGAGATAAAATATCTTATCCGTTAATGTTTAATCATCTAAATTCTTCGCCCATCTTAGAACGTATTACAGTTAAGTACATAAAAGTTGAACAGGCTGTAGACGCAAGCATTTTAAAATAAGAGAATACATGTAGGAGCCAGGCCAAAGCAGAGGGCATGGTTCCTAAAGAGTTCTAGGTGGATTGAAGCCTCCTGGTCGCGACTAGTTGAACCGTCACTCTCCCTTACTGTAGACTTACACTCCCTCCCACCTGGGAGGCTTGGAAGCTGGAAACCACGCTTCGGCGACTGAGGTTTACACAGGATCGAACACATGGCCTCTCGAATTTGGGTTACATATGCTACCACCTAGTCATCCCACTAAGTTTACTGTTCCACTTCTGTTTATTAGATAAGCCTTTTTGAACTCAGAAGGCTTCAGGACATGCCGGTTTTAATCATTAGTATATGCAAATGTTTGGTGTAATGCAAAACGCCCCTCACATAATATATGGAGGAGTGAAAGTAGTATGCGTGAAATTTGGTATATATGAAAGACTTTTTGTGGCACTGACTTTTCAAAGGATTTGGATTCGAAATTAGAGATATTTGACAATTTAATATATACTCTAGGTATGTAAAGGAAAGAAGTGCCTCAAACGGTTTCGTCTGTGACTCGTATTCGGTAGGCCCGGTTTCGATTCCCGGGGCCGACTTACCTGACACATGAGTTTCGTCGACGGTTTTCAAATACGAATGCTGGATATGTTAATCAGATCCCCTAAATTTCCTGTCCACCCATTTCATCTCCATTATCATTTCCTATCAGCTTTCATCTGTGGCCTCTTTCAGAGTAGAAGTGTTTGCGGGTGTTTCGGCGTTGCGTGGCAGGATGAAATGCTCTGAGTAAGTCCCTTCCTCCGCCGGTAGGACGGTCACCTATCACCGAACACATATCTCTTATAGGACTGTCTCCGAACTACAGTAGGATGGGATGTCTGTTATCCTGGCCTGCCGGGGCAAGTCTCCGTCTAAGATCTCTGCACTATAGAGCCTCGCACTTCCTCGCTCTCCTCTCAACTCATCCTTCCTCCCCAGGTATGAACTAATTCGGCCGTGCCAAGACCCCTTCAAATAATCCATTTCCAATTCCAGTAGGTAAGCCCAGCAGAGAAAGTAAAAATTTTCGTGGAACATTTGTATATGGCTTTCACAAATCTTGCGTTCGAAACTAGGATTTTGTTTTGTTACAAAATCAGCTGCTTCGTAGATGTACATTTTAGAAACAAACGTTTTGCGGTAGCAGATGATACTTAAAAGCCTTTATAAAGTAAATGGCTCTTATTTGACCGATCCCCATGGTGACACGCGCTCAAGTGCCTAACTTTGGTGCCTTATGATGCAGGTAATCGCGGTTTCTATTCCCGATTCTGGCATGGGTTTTGCTATGTGGATAAATACACAAAGACGAGGAAATAACTAAGAAGTCGGAATAAAAAAACCACAAAGCAGCCTTTGCTGACTGCTTTCGTCACAATGCGTAAAAAATAGACACAATAATAATAATAATAATAATAATAATAATAATAATAATAATAATAATAATAATAATAATAATAATAATAATAATAATAATAATAATAATAATAATAATAATAATAATAATAATAATAATAATAATAATAATAATAATAATAATAATAATAATAATAATAATAATAATAATAATAATAATAATAATAATAATAATAATAATAATAATAATAATAATAATAATAATAATAATAATAATAATAATAATGATAATGATAATGATAATTATAACGATAACGATAACGATAACGATAATGATAACGATAATAATTTGTGACTTTGTGGGTTCGTGATATTAATAGTCCAATTGCACAAACCCAAAATGTTCTTTATTTCCACCGAATTACAGTTGGAACACTTGCCGATTACATAGAATTACTTAGCGCACACAATTACAATCCAACAATTCGTCTGTCACAGGTCCATTCCACGCTCACAATTACGTACAACTCCTCTGATAAACGTACACCGTCTTCCAGTCCGTTCGCTCACTCGGCGCTCCTCACAACTGCTCGCCAAGAACTGAACTGACTCGTCAAGTGAAGCACTTTTTTATAGGAAGATAGCTGTTTCTGGAAGTCTCGCGGTTCAGTGAATCATCCTGAAGGTTCCAGACATCAGGGGAGGGATAAGAGACTGTACAGGGCTCGTGCCGCTCTTCTAATCATCCCCTCAGTTAGTGACACGAGATAAATGGGTAGGCGTGGTCCAAACGCTTCCCGTCTGGACCCCTGCCAGCCGGTTCTATCGGGAATTCCGATATTTGGGTGACAATATCTTCATTATTTATTTCGGGGTCCTCAGTATACAGTGTAATGAATACGTCCCTCGTTTTTGCTATCATTCATTTGCGCCCCATTCGTCAAACGGAGGCCTTAGTATTCGTATTTCATATCATTGCTTACACGTTCCAACATAGAGATGGCGCTGAGCGTCTGTTTACGCTTTATAAAGCAACATATCTATTTGTTTTAAATATTTCAGAATAAATGCAAATAAGTTTGCTATATTTATTAGGATACTTATATTTTTTTATATGACGGGAACAAGCAGCAGTTACTATAAATATTTTAAGGTTAAATGAACCGAATACTTACTTATGTGGAATAAAGGACTGCAAATAAAAATATAAATCTAATGCTTTTTTTCTATATAGCATTGATAATTCTGTAGATTGTTGAAAGTTTGCTATATTTATTACGACACTTATATTTTTTTATATCAGAAGAAGAAGAAGAAGAAGAAGAAGAAGAAGAAGAAGAAGAAGAAGAAGAAGAAGAAGAAGAAGAAGAAGGAGAAGAAGAAGAAGAAGAGTGAGTGAGTGCGTGGTGTTTTAGGGCCCGTCGACAGCACGGCCATTTGGGCCCGAGAAGAAGAAAAAGAAGAAGCAGTAGAAGAAGAAGAAGAAGTAGTAGAAGAAGAAGAAGAAGAAGAAGAAGAAGAAGAAGAATAGTTCTTTATTCTGGCGTACTGAATCACGAAGGCGATTGGCTGATTCAAGTTATGCCACAACTTCAAGTTGGTCGCCTGCAGTCTCTGTAGCACTCAGATTCCCGAGATGGTCTTCAAAAGTCTTACCGACGATAATGATGTCGTCCAGGTAGAGCAGGCAGGCGTCGTAAGTCAGTCCTCTCATCACTGACTCCATGAGGCGTCGGAAGGTAGCTGGTGCGTTGCAGAGGCCAAAGGGTATAACTGTGAACTGCCAAAGGCCTTGGCCTGTCCAGAATGTGGTCTTCTCCTTGTCTATCGGGTCTAGAGCTACCTGCCAGTAGCCCGACTTTATGTCCAGGGTCGAGAACCACTGTGCACCAAATAGTGTGTCCAGGGAGTCGTCAATCCGTGGTAAGGGGAATAGTCCTTCCGGGTGACATGGTTCAGCTTCCTGTAGTCCACGCAGAAGAGTAGTTCGCCGTTCATCACCAAGACTACAGGGGAACACAAAGGGCTGTCAGACTGTTCACTCACTCCCCTGGATCTCATGTCCTCCAGCATGTCTCGTACCGCCCCTTGCTTCACCAGCGGAAGGCGTCTAGGTGGTTGCCGAATAGACCGGGCGTCCCCGGTGTCGATGCGGTGAAGCCCTTTGTACGTGCGGCCTTAGTCACCGTTACCTTGGCTGAAGACGCGCTGGTATCGTTTCAGCAGTTGCCGGAACTTCTCCAGCTGTTCTGCAGTCAGGTGGTCGACCGCCCTCTCCAGTAAGCTTTCTAGTCGGGGCCCTAGGTGTTGCGTCGGCACCGACTCCTGTGTCCTATCGATTGATATTACGCTCACCACGGGCTCGCACGTTCCCAACTCCGTCCCGGCCTGGCCGTCGTGATCGGTGTCCGTTGGATTTAGCAGTCTCACTGGCACCTCCTCTCGGCACGGCGGCAATGCCCTGGCTACACATAGTCCGTGTACAGGTCCAGCATCACTTTCCTGGTTCTCTGGCCTTCAAGTCGCGCCGTCACCACCACCTCTATCCTCGGAGGGACAACCACGCCTTCTTTTAAGACGACCCTGCAGATTCCAAGGCGCTTTTCGAGTTGACGGAGCATAATCTCTTCTCCGTTGAGCCACAGGACTTTCCTGCCGACGTCGACCGTCGCCTCGTGGCTCCTGAGGGGCATCCAGTCCCAGAATCACCTCCTCAGCCACCTTCGCGACGAACATCCACAGACCCACGGCACTCCGTCCCAAGGTCAGCTTCAGCAGGTCCTCGTTCTCCACAGGCAAGGTGTCGCCAGATGCCCTCATCAGCGGGTATGGTCGGCTCGGCTTCCTGGATCGCAAACCCTTAGCTACGTGGTGTCTGATGATGGTCACGGCCGTCCCGGTGTCCACCAGCAAGCGGCACGGCTTCCCTCTCACCCAACCATCCGCGATGAGGCTGTCATCCATCTGTCGGCTGACGGCGCGCAGTGTCACTCGAGGAGATGATGTGGATGGCGCTGACGTGCTACTCGCCACGCCGAGCCTTACTCGTTCTTCTGGCTGCTCTTCCTGGTGTCAGCAGTCTCTCTCCAGGTGTCCCGGCTGTCCACAACCCCAACACAGGCCACTAGGTCTTCGCTGGCGTCTCTCAGTTGGTCTTCTGTCTCCGGTGTAGCGCACACTCCTCTTCTTTGACGTCGGGGTAGCCGTCACCTTGGCCCCCTCCAACCTCAATGCTGTCGTCAGCGCCTCGTGGATGGTTGTGTAGTCACCTAACATTAGGCGCTGACGTATCTTGGTGTCTCGTACCCCATCGGCAAAGGCGTAGGCGGCTTCCCGTGATACGAACTCCGGTGGAAGGACAACCAAGGCCTTGCTAGCCAGCTGCTCAATCGCCAGGCCGAACTCCTACAGCGTCTCCCCTGGCTGTTGCGACCTTGTCTTCAGCTGACTGCGGTAGGCTGCGGCTAGGCCGTGGTTCTCTAACCGGATCTCCAGGGCTTCCCAGATATACTTGGGAGCCGCCGCTGTCTGGACCGCGTTTAGGACTTCTGCGGCCCGTCCCTGGAGGTTGGCTATTAGCTGTGCGTCCTCTTCCTTCGCTGAGCACTTGTTATGCCTGGCCACCGTGTCGAATTGACGGTGGAAGACCCCGAACGTCGACGCGCCGTCATATTTGGGAGGTCTGACGTGCGCCGATATTATGTCGCGTCCCGGCGCTTCGGCCTTCACATCCTTCAGCCTCCTGCCGACGACGTCCTCTACCATGGCGTTCAGGGACTTGACGCTGCTGTCGAGCTTTCCTTCCAGGTTGTTAACGCGGTTGGCCAGGTCTACGAGGCATTTGATGTTATTGTCGGCCTTCCCCTCTAGGTCGTTAATGTGCTCTTCCACTTGATTCATCCGCTTGCCTAGCTCCGTAACGTCATCCCTCAGGCCGGTCAATTGCTTTTCAAATTTTTCGGCGATGGCCTCGTTCGCAACTTTCATTTCCGTGGCCAGACTGTCGTTCGCTGCTCTCATTTCTGTAGTTAATTCAGCCTTCATTGCAGTCATTGTCGTCTGTAACTTTGTGGCCAGGTCGGTATTTACCGCTTCTGTTTTCGAAGCGGGTTTGTCATTTGCCGTCTTCATTTCTTTCAGCTCTGCGGCGAGGTTGTCGTTAGCCGTCTTAATTTCTTCCTTTTTTTAGTAAAATCTTTTCTAATGCCGCGTCCATCGCTGTAATACCCCACATCTGACACCAGTTGTGACTTCGTGGGTTCGTGAAATTAAAAGTCAATTGCACAAACTCAAAATTTGCTTTATTTCCACCGAATTACAGTTGGAACACTTGCCGATTACATAGAATTACTTAGCGCACACAATTATAATCCAACAGTTTGTCTGTCACAGGTCCACTGCACGCTCATAATTACGTACAACTCCTCTGATACACGTTCACCATCTACCAGTCCGTTCGCTTACTCGGTGCTCCTCACGGCTGCTCGCCAAGAACTGAACTGACTTGTCAAGTACAGCTCTTTTTTATAGGAAGATCGCTGTTTCTGGAAGTCTCGCGGTTCAGTGAATCATCCCGAATGTTCCAGACATCAGGGGAGGGATAAGAGACTGTACAGGGCTCGTGCCGTTCTTCTAATCATCCCCTCAGTTAGTGACACGAGATAAATGGTTAGGCGTGGTGCGAACGCTTCCCGCCTGGCCCCCCTGCCAGCCGGTTCTATTGGGAATTCCGATGTTCGGGTGACAGTATCTTCATTATTTATTTCGGGGTCCTCAATATACAGTATAATGAATACGTCCCTCGTTTTTGCTATCATTAATTTGCGCCCCATTCGTCGAACGGAGGGCTAGTATTCGTATTTCATATCATTGCTTACACGTTCCAACATAGAGATGGCGCTGAGCGTCTGTTTACGCTTTATAAAGCAACATATCTATTTGTTTTAAATATTTCAGAATAAATGCAAATAAGTTTGCTATATTTATTAGGATACTTATATTTTCTTTATATGACGGGAACAAGCAGAAGTTACTATAAATATTTTAAGGTAAAATGAACCGAATACTTACTTATGTGGAATAAAGGACTGCAAATGAAAATATAAATCTAATGATTTCTGTCTATATAGCTATGGTAATTCTGCAGCTTGGTGGAATCTTGTTATATTTATTACGATACTTATATTTTTGTATATGAGAAGAGGAAGAAGAAGAAGAAGAATATTCCTTTATTCTGGCGTACTGAATCACGAAGGCGATAGGCTGATTCAAGTTATGCTACAACTTTGAAATTTGTAGTGGTTTGATATTCTGTGGCTTGGCCATCTTGAAAATTTCAGAGTGGAAGATGAATTAAATGTTCCTGTGGAAGAAACAGCATTTGATACATCATCGCGTGATCTTGGCTACTTATTCGAGGTACAGAGGAATGAGAATAATCAGATTTAAAATTGTCATTATTATTGGAAGTCTAATGTGAATAGCTGTTGTACTTTAAGATGCTACGAGGGCTATCCAGAAAGTAGATTACGTTTTCGTCTGTTTCCGCTAGGGGCGGGGCTAGCGCGGCCATCTTGGGGTCAGAGCGTTGCGCAGCTCAGTCGGCATCTAGCCGTGCTAGTGAGAGGTTCGTGCTGTGCTCCGTTCAGATACTGTGACGGTTTGAAATGTCTGCGTTAATTGAAAATCCCGCGAGCTGCGAGGTGCGTGCAGTAATAAGGTTTCTGACTGCAAAAAACTGTAAACCGATAGAAATCTATCGGCAGCTTTGTGAAGTGTATGGGGACAACATTATCACTGAAGGTGGAGTGCGTCAGTGGGTCATCAGATTTAAAAATGGCCGAACCAATGTTCACGACGAAGATCGAAGTGGGAGACCCAGCATAGTGACTGCCGAACTTGTCGAAAAAGTCGATGCTAAAGTCCGTGAAAATCGAAGGTTCACAATAACGGAACTTTCTTTGAGTTTTCCACAAATTTCGCGAAGTTTGTTGCACGAAATCATCAGCCAAAAGCTTGGTTACCACAAGTTTTGTGCAAGATGGATTCCAAAAATCTTGACAGAGGACCACAAAAATCAGCGAATGGCTGCAGCGTTGAACTTTTTGGACGTTTACCATAAGGATGGTGACTCTTTACTCGAACGCATCGTTACTGGTGACGAAACATGGGTGAAACACGTGAACTGTGAAACGAAATTGCAATCAATGCAGTGGGGGCACACGAATTCTCCCCAAAAACCCAAGAAATGCATGCAAACAATGTCGGCAAGGAAGATGATGGCGACTGTTTTTTGGGACAGAAAAGGTGTGATTTTGGTGGACTTCCTGGAAAGAGGCACTACAATAAACTCTCAAAGGTATTGCCAAACTCTCCAAAAACTCAGAAGAGCCATTCAAAACAAGCGCAGAGGAATGTTGAGCTCTAAGATCTTGTTGATTCACGACAACGCCCGGCCCCACACGGCAAATGTCACTCGTGAAGTTCTTGAATCTTTTAAGTGGGAGTTGTTTCCTCATCCGCCGTACAGTCCCGACCTGGCACCGAGCGACTTCCACCTATTCCCAGCAATGAAGAAGTGGCTGGCTATGCAGCGTTTTGATGACGACGCACAGCTGCAAGAAGAGGTAACGAAGTGGTTGAAGGCGCAGGCGGCCGAATTTTTCGACGAAGGAATTTCCAAGCTCGTACATCGCTACGATAAATGCCTTAATTTGTATGGTGACTATGTCGAAAAGTAGTATTTGAGTGTGGCTTTCATCTGTATATAATAAAATTTGTTTCCTATACTTTGTTTACTTTTTATTCCAAAGCGTAATCTACTTTCTGGATAGCCCTCGTATAACACGTCATTCAGTGGATTGCTGTGAAAACCATTCACAGAAAATAAAGGCGTATTGGCATTACATTATTTTATTTTGAGATATAAAAATCAAGAAATGAATTTTGGCCATACTAATTCTCTGGATGAACGTTTTATCTCAAATTTCAAAATGCCAGATAGCATACGACTATGTACAAAACATGGAATGTACATATAATTAATACATGTGTCCAATTTCTAATTTATAAATACATTAAAGATAATAAAAATAGCTGTAAAGGACAAAAGGTCTGTAAATCAACTTGATGTACTTGGTTTGTCTAAAATATATACCTAGATTAAGATTCCTTCAAAAAGAAATGTTGCTCACGAATTTCAGTATTACCCTCGTATCTCAGAAAGCGGATTGGTCTGTACAGATCGTTGCATCTTAGATCCTCAAATCTTACTCTAATTGTTTTCTCTTGGGCTGATGAATATCACACTCACACGGCAAGTGTGAGACGCGCTACCATCTACGCTACTGAGGTGGGCGATGATGATGTTGATAATGGGGCGATGATGATATCTCAAATTGTAGGCATACCTATCATGGCTATTTACTGCACTACTGAGGTTTACTGCTGCACGATCACATTTGCTTGAACCTTCTGTTATCGTTTAAATCGATGATGTCATTATTTAAGAGATTTACTCTGTCCACTTGAGCTCTACCCCGTTGACATGTATTCTTCCCATTTCCACTGGTTGGCTAATGTACAGCTTGGAATGGCGATGTAGGACAAACAAGTCCTGTGCAATGTACAGACAGAGGAATGTATTAACGCTGACACGAAATATAATTCATTCATAGGGTTATGAAGGTGTGAATTTGGCATCATACATTACATTAACATATGTTCTTATGTTATCGTACAACATAACTCACGACAACAGCCAATGAGAGGTGATCACGACAGGTGACGATTAAGACATGTGGGACAGAATTAGAAGACCAATATTTTTTAAGTTATGCACTAAAAGAAATATCTGCATATCAAAGACAAATAACGGGCGCCTTAAGTTTCATAGATGGAAGTACCCTCGGGCAACACAAATATCTGTTATGTTTTGACTTCCATTAAACAATTCATATTTTCTCAAGCTGAATTTGCTTATTTCTTTTCCAAAACTGATTGAACTTAATATACGCATAGGCTGAATATGAAATCTTTTAAAAGGTTTTGTCTTAAAAGACTTTTGTTGATCCACTCTCCTTGGCTATACCCTAATGTATAACTTGTAATAATTGCAACAAACACTACTAAGCGGATTTCGTGGTTAGGGGTTCACATACAAATTAAGAACTTTTGTATTAGGCATTTCTTACTTTCTGCATACTTGCCTCACTAGCAGTAACTAAAGAAATCATTATCTTATCTGTTTCACGCTTTTTTTATAATCTTTCACCCGTGGAGCACTTGACAAAGCAATTATTGTTATCAGAACTAATTCCATTTATTCAGCACATTGAATTATTTTAAATGTAGGCCAGCTAGTTCAATTTCGCTATCACTTGCCTATGATAGGTAGAAGAAGTATCATTCCATACAGGATTTGGCTGTTACTTTGACCATCTACATGACCCCTGTGCCTACTCAGAAATGTCTGCTGTACCCATTTCTGTAACGTTTTGAGGCCTCCTGGGGAAAAGAAAGGCCTTTCTAATACGATCAGGTTAAGAAAACAGCATAACTACAAACAAAATGTTGGATGAATATTGATCGATTTTTAATTCGGCCTCCTTCAAGGGTTAACATGGAGATTTTCAACAACATTCTGCATTCCTTTGTTTTCTTTAAGATGGCTCTAAAGAATCTTGATTAAAATACATGTTTAAGATACGCATTTGCATTACTAATAACATGTATCGTTTATGAATTCTATTTTCTGAATAGCTTATAAATCCTATTCCATGCACATCAATTTTATGTTGATAATTAGGTGAATCACTGTCCTATATAAATGCGCCAAAAACACGGTTGCTTACTCTGAGGTTATTTGTACTGAAAACCTTATTGAAATTACGTAACGTGAGGAGAAGAATCACCTTGATACATAAACACACATACACACGTACACAAGTATTCGATTAATAAAAAAAGTCGTATGAGTGTGACATTTTTATTGGTTTTTTATTTCAAAATTGATCTTTCGGCTTAAGTTCTACTAAAACAATTTCCCCTATTAAATGTTACTATGGGGAACTACTGCTAAATAAATTAATGAATAAAATTTTATAGAAAATCCACTGCTAAATGAAATTGTTTAGTAAGGTGCATAATTATTTATGCTGAATAAAACCAATAAAATTGAGACAAATAATATTATTCAACACAGGGGTATTATTTTATGGATAAAGGGGCATTGGCTTCACTATTATTCAGTGTAATATGCTTGGTATGGGCATTGTTGGATCAGTGTGTCACGATCTCTGTAACTACCGTTCTCGTTTGTTGCTTGTAGCCCAGTGGTGGAACATTAAAACTCCCAACATTCTATTGGTTGGATATTTAGGGAGGAGTGAATGGTTTCATATTTTGCAGCACACAAAAAGCTATAATATACTAAGTGTAAATACTGTGACAACTGCAAGTATTGAATATTGTTTATTCATTTTTCCTTCAAATTTATAAGCGAATTTATGCTTCCCTTCTCAGTTTGATTAGAAGCATGAGATTTTGAAGTTTCAAACCATTATTGTGTGAATAATAATGAACTTGTTTGTTTTGGCATCTTATGCATATCCCGCATTTTGTAGAAATTTTAGAATTTAAAAACTACGAATCAGCGCTATTCCAACAAAGGGGTAGCAATGTTACGTCATAGTACACCTTCATGGTCCATTTTCCTAGACGTGACACTCCACTCGCCATTAACTATCGTATATCTACAATTATTCAGCTCTCCTGCCTCGGTAGCGTAGATGGTAGCGTGTCTGCCTCACGTTCAAGAGGTCCCGAGTTCGAATCTCGGTCAGGGTGGGTTACCTGGATAAGGTTTTTTCCGGAGTTTTACCTTATCCTGAAAGACGAATGTCGGGTAGATCTAAGCTCCATGGACCCCGGACTCATTTGAGCATCATTTCATCCATTCCATTCATCGTCCGATATGACTTAACGTTGGAGGACATAAATAAATAAATAAATAAATAATCTCCTAAAGAAGTATTTTAATAGGATTTTGAAGACAGAATATATTATTGCTCATTTTCTCAAAATTGTAACTAACTTCCAGTGGCGTATGCTGGGATAGTGACTAGGGCTATCACTAGGCCTATCAGATCCGGACAATAACGGATTGATAATTAAATTTTAACTTCACAAACAGTGCATTTAAATCAATTTTTCTTGAAACAAGCTGTTAAAACAATTAAAAAAGGAAAACATACAATTTCACCATAGGTACCTGTTTATATATATATTCCAGCCGTCTTTCTCTACTAGTAAACTGTGTTGTGACACTATCAAAAAACAGTTGCTCTTTATGTCTTCTCAATGAAACAAGAATGTCTTTTCCCATCGATAGAATAGCCAAGTTGCTAAGACAAATATGTCCTTGTGTTGCAGTAAATAAGGTTTTATTCGTTTCAAGGCTGAAAAACTCCTTTCAGCACTTGCAGTGTTAGAAGGAAATATTAAAATCAGTTTACATAGTTTATAAACTTCACTGTACACAACGTCAAGTGCATTTCGTTTCATGTAATTTGCAATGGTTTGAACAAAATTGTTAGAAAATTCTTGAAGTGAATATAATACTTTCAGTTCATTTTCCAAAGAGAGTATATCGAAATAGGAAACATATCGTTTTCTCAGTTCACGAAATACATTTATTGGAAACATTCTATCGTAACTCGCAAAATGTTTAGAATCCAATAACGCCAGAAATTTCAACTGTTTCTGTGAATCAAATCTTAATTTAGTTTGAGTTATTAATGTGTCCAAAACTTCACAGAAAATCCTTAAGTACGAAGAATGGGTTTCATCTTCACAACAGTTTCTCTTTCTAGGCCTTTCTACGTCCTCTTCATCAGCAACGCTCATAGTTTATGACTGTAGTTCTTCAAATTCTATGTTTCTAATATTTTGCTATGTGGTAATAAATTCGTGAACTTTTTCCGTACAGTAACAGATATCCATGCTCTTGGTTTGTAAAATGTCAATAAGAATATCTGAAAATTCAAAAACTTTACTGAACGTAATCAAGAAAAAGTTGGTTCAAGTCTTTGAGAGAAATCACACAAAGTCTGAAGCCATGCTGACTTCCTCGCTAGACCAGTCCCCAGGTTCCTCTTTCATTGAAGTAAAGAAACTGATAAGATGACTTCTATAGTGATGAACTGTGCTTATAAGTCTGGAAGCAAAATTCCATCGTGTAGCTGCAACACTTGGCATTTTCTTTTCAGTGAAGGCTTTAAGAGCATCTGTACGTGAAGTCGAATGTGAGAAAAAGGGGGTTAAGAGAAACAAAGAATTGTCTGGTTTCCTTAATAAAATTCACAGATGGGCAAAGTATTAGGTTAAGTCTGGCTATAGCAGTGGATGAAGGTAGCAACTGGATGTTCAGTTTTAATTGAAGTCTGAAGTCCAGAAACATGTCCGATCATTACTGCAGCAGCATCGAATGTTTCAGCAACAAACTCTTTTGAACATCCTAAATCATTTATGGTCTTTTTTATATATTCAAATCAGAAATTATATCAGTGAAATGTAGAAATTGTTCTTTGCAATCTTCATCGTCAATATAGCGTAGAATAGTAGACATTTGGCTTTTATTGGTGACATCAGTCGTTTCATCGAGCATTAGTCCAACAAAATTAGCCTTATCAATATCTGATTTAATCTTAATTCTAACAACACTGATCACGGCATCAATTAGGTCATTTTGTATAACAGCCGAGGTGCCCTTGAAAGCGGTAGCCGTCTGTGATGCTGAGACAGTGCCGTATCATAATTAGCCAGAAATTGTAGCAATTCTATATCATTGCCTTTATTTAATGACTCCTCACTTTCATCGCTTCTAAACGAACATTCCTGTTTTGCAAGAAGAACCACTGCATCAATCAATCTTTTAATACATTTCTATTTCCTTTAACCTTTTCATTGTGCAAACTGCCAGCAAGTTTCTTTTGGGAATTCAATGCATGGTCTACCCGTGAAAGATTTTATATGCGTCGTTGATCTTTGATCTTTTATGTGGTTAAATAAGCTAAATTTGCGAAACCCGTAGTATTCCAGACTGTTTTCTCAGTTGCAAACAACAAGCATGGTCAGCAATAAAGTTTATTTAGTTCGAATGAACCAGACAGCCACTCATATTTATCATAATTACTTATACTAAAATACCTTTCATACGGGTTCACACTGTTCACACTGCAAGTGCGAAAGAGCTGGATCAAGCCTTCCCTGTTTTATTATCAGTAACTTATCCTCGTATTTAAACTGCGAGAACAGTCTTTGCACAAATTGTTTAACTACACATTCTTCACCCATTTCGAAGAATTAGCGCTAGCAACTGACACTATGAAATAAACAATACTAATATGGCTGTTGAGGACCGTAACAATCACACAATAATTGAAAACACGTTCTTTCTTGCCCTTAACTCCACGTGCTATGCGGAATTCCAAAGGCAGTCGTGTCCATAGGTACAATTCGGAGGAGCTCGTATGTGTGTTGCGATGTTGGTTTCCGAAGCCTTAGCGTGCTGAATCCTGCATTCCTCCACCTTGCCTCTCGCTGCCTCTTACCATAGAGAAGGCTGAAACAGAGAGCTTCCAAAGTACTGCTTTCTCCTCTGTTCAGTGCTAGGGAACGAGATATATTCCACCCTACGCACTAATTCTTTATGGCGGAAACTAGCTAGTATTTCATTTGTTATTAATATTGCTTATTAATTTCTAGTTTACTTTAGATATGGGTTTCGGTGATAGCTTTGATAGCCCATAATATACGCCACTGCTAACTTCGATTTTGGAATGCACGCTAAGTAACAACTAGCCTTGGAATCACGAATCCGAAGACACTTCTTATGTTTGGCAGATAATGATTATCCGGGCTTGTAGGCCGTGTACTATTGGAAAATCTTCTTCCAGACGTTTCGTGTGAAACTGTGTCGAGTACCCTCAGTGGCGTGGCCGTAACACTCTCGCTGTACTTTTGGCTGCGGCTCATCAGTCGTATATGTATATGTTCTGTGGTTACGGCCAGGCAACTGAGGGTGTTCGACGTAGCTTCGTACGAAACGTGTGGAAGAAGATTTTCCAATAGATCACGACCTACAAGCCCGGATAATCATTATCTGCCAAATGACTCCGGCCGTGAAAGCCTAGACACTTCTTATGTTATTTGCTAAGAGAAGCGTTAGATAAATTAGGCTAATATTCTTGAGCTTAGTACACACAGAGGAACACGATTAGAGATTTGACTTCGGTCTCACTCTCCAATTTCTTTTTATATCGTAGTAAATTATTTAACTTGCAAATTATAAACAATATGCTACGTCTACGGCCTAGAGGTTAGGGACTATCTTATAACTAAATTAAATAAACAATTAATATTAGCACACAGACACATACACATTTCTTCTCTTCATAATATTACGTAGTACTGATGACCACACGGATAAACGTCATGTTACAGTCAACTGTGGGAGTAATTTCGATGGAAAGCACCTTTTGATTAGGAAAACAAAAAGGATGCTGCGTTTGAGGACAATTTATGCTTCCAATAGTCTTACCTGTACTGCCACCTGGAATCCGTTTTGGAATCTACGTCTCAAGGCATAAAAATCGATCAAACTATACCATTCAAACTTCCGCACTACTACACTTCACACCTCAAACTGATGAGTATGTGTGTGTATGTGTGACCACGTTATCTAATCTGGAACTTTTCCCAAGTTGCAGAATAGGTTTTATTGATAACGCGGACATCAGGTATTCCCATCTGCTTTTACTGCGAAACATCAACATAGTGATTCCTTTAGGGCAGCACTGCACCTTTCAATTTGGAGTACACCATTTATACTTTCTCTACCATATGCACATATTAGGCAGAGATTGTAGATTCCACTTTAACAAATCAATAATGATACTGCTTTGAAATAAATTCATGTCATGAGACCGCCTGATTCCAAATAAAAAATATTTACCTCCTCTGTCACTTATCTATAGTAAACAGTGGAATTACTATATTTCAGCCAAACCTTTAACATGGAGATTTCGCCAGAAACATATTTTTGAGATCCCACAAATAAAAATAAAATAAATATAACTGTACTTTCTAAAATGGCTTTTGTGTGTACGTGTTTGTATGTGTGAAAGGATAATTTAAATCCAAACGTGGTATTTAAGCTCAGGAGTTTCCAATTATTCTTGATTTTCTCAAAAACTGATCTATTTTGACAAAAAGGCATGTTTTTATAGTGATAAGAGGGATTCAGTGAATATTTTATTTTGAGTGTTCTGTGAATAGCCAATGAAGAACACTTTGATTCTGAGCGTGTTTTAATAACTATGATCAGATGAGGCAAACAACACTTCGGGATACTTGTAGATGATTTAAAAGTGTTTAGTTCATAGTAAGGCTCTTCTTACCTTCTCTTCTACGTAAGTACATATTCGGTAAGAAGAAAAATTACTCTACTCTAAAGTTCGAGGTGGAGTAGTTAAAAAGGGAAAAAAAGAAAATAAATTAAAAAAAGATATATTGAGGACCACTAAAACTCCCGCAGTTTTTAAAGAGAAATATCATAGGTGTGTGTCTGTGTGCATGTGTGCGTCCATGTACGTGTGTCTTCTGTCCTTGCACAGTGGAACTTAAAGACGAAAAGCCTGTTAAAATTAAAACGTGCTAATTGAGTTGAGGAACTTCCAAGAGGGGGACACGAAGATTTTTTAAGAAAAAGCCCCCAGCCCAAACTAATATTTATATACATGTAAATTCTTTTCCATTTCTGAGTTTTATTAACACGCCATATTTTTAAGCTTTTCTCATTACAAAAGCCTGTACCCTCTGGGAATAGTCTTCGAATTCTTTTTAATTCCGAATGAATTTCCTGCAATTAATACTGCGTAAGAGATAGAAAAATCTTACGGCACAATAAGATACATTAGTGTACGCAATTTATGTCAAAAATGTTAGTTGCATTAATCATTTAAGAAATACTCTGTAGTATTGCTTTCAATTTTCAAATAGGTTTTTTTTTAGAATAATTTATGAAAGAGAGGATGAGATGATGGTGACATCGAAATTTTCTACCAGAGACAAACGGTAGAGAGTGTAAGAATGAGGTTGCTTTGCGCCATTTGTTGCTCAAGTAATTTGACCTCATCTTGAAAGGCAACCAGAGCACGATGTGACGCAGTTATTGCGGTGAGTACCAAAGCATCCATAAATCTTAATTGTGTGAAAGGATTTGTCAGCGACTGTACAGCGTAACAAACAAATGAAGCAGCGGTCCCCTTGTACTGACCCTACGTATGGATCACATACCCAGCAGGATAAATTTAAACTGCCAGAGAGCACGTGGCATCTCTGCTGTAATTACTGTTTCATATAAAGTAGTAACCCTTCTCGCTGGTGTAATCAAAACTTGAGTAAACAGAGCAGGACATGAATACTTCATCCTTGTGAGGGCTGTAACAATTTTCATTGTTTTCGCCCGCCTCGGTAGCGTGGTGGTAGAGTGTCTGCCTCACGTTCAAGAGGCCCCGATTTCGAATCGCGGTCAGGGTGAGCTACCTGTATAAGGTTCTTCCGGGGTTTTCCCTTATCCTGAAAGACGAATGTCGGGTAATTCTAATCTGTATAGACCCTGGGCTCATTTGTGCATCATTTCACCCATTCCATTCATCGTCCGATATGACAACGTTGAAGGACGTAAATTATATAAAAAACGTTTTCCAGCAATAGTTTTTATTTATTTATTACACTGCATGCTCCGTTACATCGTAACACTACATGCATTCCTTAAACTTATTACAACAAGTTGCAGTAATTACAATTTTTTCAAGTGTTACAAGTTTTCAATATATGATACAATTTTTTTGATTACGCTTTTACATTTTTTGAAAGTCTATTTTGTTTATGAATTTTAAAAATTAATTTTGGTAGTGCTTGATTAGATCGCTGTTTGTTGCCGGCCACTGTCCACCTCTCAGTCTAATGTTTTGTTTGAGTTCTAATCTTTCACTGTTCAGAAGAGGACAATCGTATATTAAATGATCCACTGTTTGGTTTTGTAGTTATAACCAGCATAGGAATTTCTAAGCAGATGACTTCTACTTATCTACATTCAAACCAAATATCAATACTAACAATGTAAGCAATAGCGACCAATAGTCAGGTATAGGCAGTAAACAGATCTAGTCTGTTCTATTTAACGTTGCACCGTATCTAGCTACCAGTGATTAGTCGCTTCTCATTGGCTGTTGTTGTGGAGTACGTTCTTCTGCGATTAAAAATACTTCCTTATTTAACGTAATCATATATCGTAATATTTTCAAAGATAATTGTCAGATCTGTATTATAATAACCGCATGAATACTAAAGCACGTGACTATATCATGATAAAGAGTGTTTATATCAATTGTATCTCACATACTTGCATTGCACACGACTTGTTTGATGTCATTCGAATGCGAAAACTACCCAATCATTGTAAAGGCGAGGGAAACGCATCTTAAGAAGAATATGTGTCAGTGGGGCAAGGCTATAATAAATGGGGATTTGTCAGCGTTGTCTGTAAGCGTCAACGTACTGTCTACCACATACAAGAAGGTAAGACAGAGGAATGTTTAACGTAATCAGTTTTGCTGTCCGCAAGATGTCTATGCTCGCCTTCCGGATATGAGAAGGATGCTAGGTTCATGTAAAATACAGTGTTGTCACATAACGCATATCTATCACTGCAGTTAATGAAACGAGCATTATATATAGTAGCATGCTCTGGATTTCTTAGTAAATAGGTCATTATCAGAGCAGATAAACGGTTCAAATCCCTTTCCCTCATCAGGCCCCGCTTGCCTTCTTGTGGTTGGCAGACAGTACGAGGGTTGGGGTGGTTTGTAACCTGCGAGTCACTGCGTAAAGTCAGTTCAGCTTTATTTGTTCTCGTCTTTCATTTAAGGTTTAACGTCTGTAGAAACTGGTTTAAAAGGGACAAAACTTACAAATTTGGCTTTTTGCTATAAAATCACCTGGGCCTTCTATTTCAATAATATGAACTTTATTTTGGTCTATCGTCACTACATAAAGATTCACGTGACGAATATGGTGATGATCCTAGTCCTCAAAAAATCCACATTTGGCATAATATAACCCCTAATTATTTCCTAATATTTTAAATATTATGTATATCCTAGAGCTGTTATTTATAAGAACGCATGCATGTTATGTGACTCAGAATATTATTTCACACCTGGTTAATTATGGCTGGATAGCAGGTCCAAAACACAGATTACCTACTGCTTAAGAACGCTTTAAACTTAACTATCTCTGTTTCAGTATTCTCAACATGTTCCTAACTTTATTTTCCACACAATACAATTTTCACCAACATATTTAAATTTGTGGTAATGGTTTTAAGAATAACCTTGGATATAAAATACCTATTTACATTTCTTCGTGTTCCTTTGTTGTCCAGAAAAACGGCTTGTTATATTTTAAAAGAATTATGACAAACGTTGCTCTTAAACCATTTATTCTTTCTCTCTTTCTTCCTTCCTTCCTTTTATGGTATACGTATATGTAAATTGGCCAAACTCTTTTTAAAAAATCAAATTTTCCTACTTTGTATCTACAATTATTTTTGAACTTTGTAGTTTCTTAATCTCTATCTCTTATCTCTCAATGGTTCGATAACATGGTGTCACGTGACTTTTAAATGCCCCCGTATATGTAAATCAGTCACTTGAATCTTTCAAACCGATTTTCTCACTTACCTACTCTGCTACTGCAATTTCGGAGATTCAAAATGCTAATACTACACACATTGAAATTTTTAGTGAATTTCCTTCAAAGATTTATGACAAAATCTAAAAAGTAGAATGGAAAGAATGTTAAGACACGATTTTTTCTGAAAATGTTATGTCTATCAGCATAGGTGTTCAATTTTACATCCACTTAGTAACTTAAAATAATTTGGGAAATTACTTTTAAAAAAAATAATCGAACGTTTTTTTTTCTACGAAACTAGAAGGACTACAACAAATTCCAATATTTTATTTTGATTTTTTCTCGTTTAATACCTTTATCCTTTTTAATCCCCAAATAAGTATACATAGTAGCGTACTACCTTTTAATATTATTATCTTCGTTAAATTTCTGATTTCCAACTTTATTACATATTTAACTGCGTTATTTCTTTGTTTACCTTTAGACTCCATTCTGGGTAATCCATTTGGTACAAATATATTTTCAAGTTTATTAATTCAATAGAACAAACTATATTGAATAACTAACCAGATATTTTTGCACTAAAACAATTCTGTAACATTATTTCCTGCTGTCGACTAACTCTTAATTACGTTCAAGATGTCTCGCTTTCGAATCTCGGTTATGGTATTGTATCTGAATAAGTGCTTTTCATTTATCTTGAGAAGACGGATGCCAGGAGACTTAATATAAAACAATTTGAGCATCGCTAAACAATTTCATTCATTCACAGTTGGATACGACTTTCTTTTGTTTTGTTTTGTTTTGTTTTGTAATTTTACGTTAAGTCATATCGGACGATGAATGAAATGGGTGAAATGACGCTCAAATGAGCCCAGGGTCCATAGAGCTAAGAGTTACCCGACATTCGTCTTTCAGGATAAAGGAAACCCCTGTAAAACCTTACCCAGGTAACTCACCCTGACTGAGATTCGAACTCGGGACCTCTTGAACGTGAGGCAGACTCGCTACCACCACGCTTCCGAGGCGGGCTTTGGAGACGACTTACCCAGTCAAAAGATGTTTAGGCAATAAAACGCTGACATTTCCTAAAAGCTGCGAAACTGTTAGATTTTGTTCTTGTTTGAAGTTTTACTATAATTTTGAATTGAACGTTCATGCTATACCTTTGTTGTTGTTTTTTTTTTATATAAACCATTTTAAAGTCACAAACTGATATTAAATAGATCGTATACCATGCAAGTTAAATACTGCATTGAAATTATTTCTTTTCGACATATTTTAGTACGTAAAGTGCCCATTGCTATAGTTTATTTCTATGAGCTTATAATTCGAACAAGAGCTTCAGATATAATGGATTTAAAATGTTTGTGCACTAGGTAGGAATATTAAAGAGCCACTGAATATAATGACCAATTCAACAATATTCATACAAAAATTAGTTACTTCAGCTAATTAAAATTAAGAAACGCCTATACAAAATGTCTTATGTTTGTATACGAAGTTAACCGAAAGGCTTAACTCAGGCGAAAGCTTTTGCGGTCCGACCTTTAACCGATATAGGATGGAGACGTGGTCAGCATCTCGGCACCTCCACACGGAAAGTTGGCTTAGGCAACCAAGATAATGTGCGAGCACCGGTTCTATACCTGGGACTTAAAAACAGACCTCAGGAGTGGGATCGATCCCGGGCGCTATTGCTTCGCATGTGCCCCCAAAGAGTTAGATTGTATTACTGCGAAGGGGATTCGGCACTGTGACCATTCTTGATCTATTGTACCATCCCCGGGAGGAAGGATGAAGCGAAGAGATAGAGAGAGCGGCCGTTCCAAGGAGCCATGACAGTGCAGAGGGCAGGGTACCTACACTTTACCAGTTGGAAACTCACTGGCAGGCCAGCACAATCGGCAGCTCACCGACTGCGCCCCCCCAGACCGGGCTCGAAGACCGGAGACCATCCTACCTGAGGAGGAATCTTTACTCAGAGCATATCATCCTGCCATACACTGCCGAGACTCCCGCCGACACGTCTGCCCTGAGAGAGACCACCAGATGAGAGATGACACGAAATGATAATGGAGATGAAGTGGAGGGACGGGAAATTCAGGGGATAATTTCCTACCCAGTATTCGCCTAGCGACCCGGGAAAACCCCTACAAATACTATGTGTCAGGTAGGTCGACTACGGGAGTCGAACCCGGGTCTCCCGAAAGTGGATCACAGACGAAACCGCCTGAGTTAATTACTCTCAAAGAGTTACAGAAATATAGTAGTTAATTCCACAGACTGTTGCAAAACAATGGGAGGAGTAGAGGAATTCGTGTATCATGCAGCGGTAAATGACTTGTAAAAAAAGCAGGTTTAGCTGATGCTGTTTCTGTGATAGCCTGACATGGTGACTCCATTTCGACCTTTACTTTTAGCTACTCTGGTGACCAAAACAGTGAAAGCAACAAAAAACGAACCCGAACTTAAGACGTGGGATATTACAGAGCATGGAAATTTTGTTCTTTCCTTGCATCTGTTTCTCTGTTCTTCGAAAATCAAACTCGATTCATGTTATAGAGATGCGCATGACTTTTTCCCACGAATATTCCCTTTCGTCAGAGTACAACAGTGATATTGAATAAAACATTAGTGAAATGTCGAGCTATTTCGAACTAGTACTAATAATAGCAGAGCAGTGTGTAAAATGTGCAGAAAAAAAAAACACTCGCGGTAATCACACAATGTAACAAATATAAAGGAGCACAATTACATTCATGAATAAATTTTACACAATCTCTATTGAAAAAGCGATATACCAGTTTCCCATCGCTACCAGAACATGATGCCGCAACATCTGAAACGAGGTCCCGAGTGCCAATCTCGGCCAGGGTGGGTTATGTGGATAAGGCTCCTTTTTTCAGGGTGTTTCCTTATACTAAAAAAGGAATATTAGATAACTCTAAGCTCTTTGGATTCTGGACTCATTTCAGTATGACTTCACCCATTTCATTCATCGTCCGATATGACCTAACATTGGAGGTCGTAAATTAAAACGCCCGCTTCGGTAGTGTAAATGGAGGCATGCCTGCCTCACGTTCAGGAGGTCCCAGGTTCGAATCTCGGTCAGGGTGAGTTATCTGGAGAAGGTTCTTTTGGGGTTTCCCCTTATCCTGAAAGACGTTTTTCAGGTAACTCTAAGCTCTATGGACCCTGGACTCATCTGAGAATCATTTCACCCATTTCATTCATCTGAAATGATTTACCGTTGGAGGACAGTAATTAAAAAAAAAACTGAAGAAAATGAGCAAAAACAAAATCGGTTATTGCTTTTTATACAAATAAAACTACTAATAAGAACACAAATCAGCAGACAAGCTATTGTCGTTACAGTTTTTGACAAAGTGAATACCGAGTATCGGTGCTCAGAAATGAGTATCGTTATCGAGAAATGGTGGTATCCTCCTATCACTATTTTAACCATCCTTTTTATGACCTTTCATACTTCTAATATCTGCTGGTCGTGGTAACATGCTACATTTTAATCAATCTTATTTCCCCTGCTTTTCCAACATCGTCTTTCCAATTTTTCTTTCCCTTTTTCACAAATTATATCTGATATGTCTTATTCCTTTCTTATATCCACATTCTTCACCCTTGTTCATTCTTGGTTTCCCTACAATTGCTCTTAATTCACTTCTGTTGTTCCAAGAAACCACTCAATTTTGCTATTTTCTGTTCTTATTCCATACGCAATAATATGGTTTCGTTTCAGTTCAGTAGAGCTCAGTGTTCTTTTCAGTAGTAGAGGAAGATAGTTTTAGGCTTTTCAGTATTTCTGATTGGCGGCCCAGGTTTATGTATTCTAATCCAGGGGAGTGGAGATTTGTTATTTGGACAAGTGTTTTATCGGAATTTTGTTTATCTTATGACGACAAATGTCGGCTAAATCTCAGCTCACGAGACCCAAAATCTCGAAACATTCTGAGAGTGAAGTTTTGATATATCTAAAGGTGGAATACACATTGCAGGATATTACGAACAACCTCCTGTGTAGCGTTTGTACGGGATCTAACTTATGGAGCATTCTGTGCTGTTGCAGGTGCTAAGGCACAGATAAAGGCCGCTATTGTTGAGGGCGCGTCAAGGTCCTTCAGAAGCGTTACATAAATTGCGCCTGCGTCGAAGGACCACCAGCGCTAAATTCCCCTCATTTCGCACGGATCGTCGATTGGATTTGATTAACGACATGAAAACACCGGCTACGGAAACAGGAGTATGCTCTCTAATGGTGCACCCTGGAGCCAAGTAACTTGATTCTTGAACACGTTAATGTGAGGGGAACTTTGTAAACTTGTGCTGGAGCTCTAGGCTAGTTAACAGTACAGGCTTTCACGAAGCAAGAATGTACAGAGACCTTACTAGGGCTGCCACAAGTTGGAATTCTTTACTTGTTCCACTTACATATTTCCTGCATTAGGTCAATTGATTCGGATATTGTCTATTGTTGTCTATTTGGAATATGTTCGTTGCAGTAGAGCAGAACCACCACCTCTCGCGTGATTTACTCCACGTGGGTAAGATATTCTGAGGTCTCTGATTGGGCAACATTAGATATGAGTCGATTCCAACTGATAGAAGCGGGTTAGCAACGAACTCTACTTCACCCTATGAGACAGGTGGTCGCTACCCCGCTTCCACCGTGAAGGAGTTGCCTCACATCAGCCAAACAGAGACATCAAAATATCGTCCTTACGTGGACGATAGAGGGGTTGGTTCTGCTTTATGGTTGAAATGAAATGTGTAGTGTTTAACGCCCGCTTTTACTACATACGGCACCGCAGGCGATGACACTGATGATACAGGAGATGAAGATGGAGCACCGGTGAAATGAGATGGCGGGGGAAACCGGAGATCCGGGGAGAAAACCCGCCCCAGCGCCGTGTTGTCCACCACAAATCTCACTTTGCTGTCGCCTGGGATCGAACCCGGACCGCCTTGGCGAGAGCCAAGCGGTCTAACCACTGAGCCACGGCGCGGCCTTGCTTTATGGTTGTATACACATTAGTTTCAAATAATGTAAACGTAATCAAAGGCAATAAATATATACTTTTAAAATTACTCAAGACAATCGAACCAACAATATCTATATACCTACTTGAGGAACTAAAGTATTCCAAGATTGGTGTTACTACAGTGCAAAATAGTGAGACTTTTTACGTTCGTTTTATTTTGTAAACTACATTTATATATTCCTTCTTCCGTCTTTATTGCGCAGCGTATTTTGTGGTATTATTTCGCATATTTCATGGAATATACTATTTCTTGTTACCTACTTCACGCCATGTACTATTACCGAGCTATTTGGCTCGCAGTAATGTGTGTGGTTCGCATTCTGGAGGCCTCGAGTTTGATTCCCGTCTAGTCATTCTGAGTGTGTGTTTACCGTGGTTTCCCCCGGCCATTCCGCGAATGCTGGAGTGTTTCACCTTCTACGAAATGTTTATTCATCATTTCCTGTACTCATCGTTTTCATTCATCTGTTTTACCTTATTTGTTTCAGAGTTGTAGTACCAGGCGACAGCGGTTGATATGATGTGGCAGATTGTGACATTTGGGCTTTAAGAACATTTCTTCCTGACGTTTGGCAGGACTACTAGGGACCCCTTTCTTTCGGTAACTTCCTCGTCCTCACCCTCGACCACCAGGTTGCGTGTTGCTCAGGCAGGGCTAGCTGCCATCAATATTGGTGCCCAGTTGGAATCCTTAAGTTTCCCGTCCTTGCTAGATCCACTCGCTGTTAATCAGCCCAGGGCTTACAATGGCCTACGTGCTGTTCTGCTCCACTAACTGGAAGCCCTCCGCCTGAGTAATGCTAATTCTTTACTATATACTACAAGATGTACATTGCAATCGGCAGAGATGAGGTTTTTAATGGGATGCAGATGGGTTGTGAAGAGAGATATAACTACAGAAAGAGCCACTGAAGTTCTCACCGAAAAAGTTGAATATATAGAAGGGCATGGAAAACCACGTTAGAATGACAGAATATGCAAATACACAGAAAAAGCCTTCGTAAGTGACAGAGATAACAAGTTTCAGGAGTCATTTGGATTTTGTATCTGTCCTTCTTTGATTGGTCGTCCTGTGTGCTCTTAGACGGTGTTATGCTCCCTGTATAGTTGGTGATTTCCCCACTAAGACTAACTCATGAAGACCGAAAAAAAGTTTCTACTAGTAAAACTAAATAAATCCCAAATTTTATTTCTTGAAGGCAATAAAGGAAATAAACAGAAATCTTGTACCATTGGAACAGCTTTTCCAATACAATTTTGCTGAAATTTATATATGTGGGTGTAGGGGTGGGGTGGGGTATGAGTGGGGGCGGTGTGTGTGTGTGTGTGTGTGTGTGTGTGTGTGTGTGTGTGTGTGTGTGTGTGTGTGTGTGTGTGTGTGTGTGTGTGTGTGTGTGTACTGCCACATTTGTGTCCTAGTTTGCTAAAGGACACAACCAGAATTTAAAAGCACAGCGCTGCTTCGACGTCAACGTCTGAAAACAGTATAAAAGATATGGAATTCAGCGACCGATTGGATTACAATAGCACGTGGACATTTGTCTTTGACATGAAAACACCACAAAGAGATTGTTTGTTCTTGTACCGTGACTTCTTCCGCTCACGTAGTAGAGGTCAATGACAATACTATCTACAACACTTCCAGCTTACTGGCAATAACGGCACTATTGCTACTTAACTACAATGTGAAGTTACTGGAAGCATCTGAAAAATCATTCTTTACTCTTTGTTAATTCCACAAATAAAATCATTGTTCAAAAGCTATGTGCAGTACCGTAAATTCTCTTTCGGGGTATTTTTAGTGCTGGTACTAAAGTGCTAGAACCCCCTCAACACGGTTAGACATGATTCAGCAATCATGCTACTGACTGGCATGATTTGCTTCTAATAAGTCACATAATTGCAGTAAGTTTAATGGGCGTGTTGAGATTTTATATTTACATACACCAATTCGGCATGAAAATTGAAAAGTACAATAACAGCAAAGGTAATTTTCGCTGCAGCAAATATTTCAATGCCAGTGCCTATAGACAAACTCTGCACCGTGCAGTACAGGGAAGTAAAAGGGGTGAAATTTCCCTTCTCATTTTATCAATAATTAGGTTTGGCAAGAACAAATTTCAATTGCAGACCTTTTCTCTTCTTTCTCTGTTTACCCTCCTTGTGTGGAGGACTTACAGACCCCAGGACTTACAAGTTTGCATCTGGGGTCAGATATCTGTCAACTATGGATTAGAGAGAGTAGACAGAATAAATGATCAGTCAGAAACAATCATCCGATGTACTTAAGTTGGAGGATGTTAATTTAGAAATGCCCGAAGCATACGGGAGTGAGGAATGAAATGAAATTAGGATGAAATGGATGAAAGCAAAGGTAATGACGTAGCAGTGGGTGGAGTGACTGGTTGGCGAACAGGAAAACCAGGAGAAAATCTGTCCAGAGGCTTCTTTGTCCACGAGAAATTTGAGATAAAATATCCCAGATTCTTTCTCGGATAACACAACAAAAAATCTTCTCTTACCGTTTCAAATCCATACTTCCCAATTTACCCGCTGCATCCTCATAGTGTTTTGATATTACAGGATGTTTCTTTTGTCTTTCTGTATATACCTATTCCTCTGTACACGAGCAATGCAACTTCTCAAAGTCAAATTATTTAAACCGACACCACCGTTTTTGACCGTTGGGTTATAATGTTGCTACATATTTTCTTCCACATTTCTTTTACCAGTACTACTACAGCTTTTTATGTATGTTTCTATCATCACGTTCATCACAATGTTTCGAATCACTATCCGATTCAATTTGTCTTTTTGCGATAATTTGCCTCACGCAATAACGTGGAGTCAGGTTGCATGATTTTCAAACTTGCGTAACAAACAGCATTTCCTTACTTTACTTATAAGAATAATTTCTTTCTTTTCATAGTTCTTCATTGGCAATGGACCGACGTTTCTAGAATGTTTTTAAAAAAATCTTAAATGTTACCTTAAATATTCTGACTACTCACGTGACCTTGAAGTCTCTAGAACATTTTAAAAATCTAAATATTACCCTACTGACGTGACCTACATCTTTAGCAATATGATGCCGAAGGAGGGTGACCTTGTTTCTGGGGTGATGCAAAAGAAGGTACCGTTAGGCTGCCCTTGGTCATCCATTTCTCTTTGGCGTTTTTACCCTCAATGGAAGCTTTATGGCAAATTTATCAACTAACACATCTTACTATTTCATTAGTCATTACATAATATTATGAATAAAATTGTTGAGTTTTGGAATTTAGTAGAAATATGCAATCCAAGTGTCATTATAGGTACGGAATCATGGCTGAATATTGACATTAATGATTCAGAAGTATTCAGAACAGATTACAGGGTGTTTAGGAGGGACAGGGATGGAAGGGGAGGGGGAATCTTTATTTGCGCTAAATCAGAGCTAAACAGCAAAGCATTATGGGTAGAAGAAGAGGTTGAGATTATGGCAATCGAAATTATTGATCAAGCAAACAAAGGAAATAATTTAACAATAATAGCTTGCTATAGACCACCTGGAGAAACTGATTATGCTACACTTCATAAACTAGTGGAGAAAATCTCTTCCGAAGGGGAAAAAAATGTTATATTAGCAGGGGATCTAAATCTGCCAAATGTAAACTGGGACGGACAGTTAATAGGAGGTGAAGCTCAAAAGCTCGTTAACTTTCTGGTTTGGGAGCAGGGGTTATTTCAAGTAGTGAAAACTGTTACTCGACAAACAGCATTACTGGACGTATTTTTATGCAAACCTGAGTCATTGTTTTCTGCATGCGATGTCTTGCCAGGTATAAGTGACCATCAGTGTGTGCAATTAGACATAAATTGGAAAGGGCAGACAAACCAGTTTGAAACGGAACAAGTAATTAGTTGGGATTTCCATAGGGCGAACGGGGAGGCTATCCAAACATTTCTCCGGGAAAAATATGGGATATTTGTAAAATCTGCCACTAGTGTAAATGAAGCATGGGTTAATTTCAAAACACTTATCCTGGAAACAATTAGAGAACACGTACCTTTTAAAGTTATTAAACATAAAGCCGATCCAGAATTTTATACAAAATGTATTAGGAAACTTAAAAGAAAGACTAGGCACGCTTATAATAAAAGGAAGATATCAGAATGGCATCTTAACAAATTTAAAGAATTAGCTAAACAATTACAAGACGAAAAGTTGCAGGCGCAGGAACGATTCTTAGATAACGTTTTTAGCGGGACAAATAATTGTTGGAGATCATTTTACAATTATGTAAAAAGACGCAGGGGAAATAAAGAGAGCATATCAGATTTTAACGTCAATGGGATAGATGTATTAAGTGATAGGGACAAAGCTAATATATTAAATTCGCATTTTGTATCGGTTTTTCTTAAATCCGACGATAGTTCCGAACAGGAAATTGGGGAGAGTGGAGAAACGATTTTTCAAATAATGGCGCCCAAATTACGCAAAAGGATTAAGATGCTGCAAAACCGAAAATCAAGGGGACCAGATAATATACCTACTGAAATATTAAAGCTTGGGGGTGAAGCCATGATTCCCTATCTAATGCTCTTGTTCAACATGTCAATTAACAACTGTGCCTTACCGGAAGACTGGAAAACAGCTATTATAGTTCCGATTTATAAAGGGGGTAATAAAACAGAAATAAATAATTATCGGCCAGTTAGTCTAACTTCAGTAGTATGTAAATTAATGGAGCATTTAATTGCAGAATATATACGAGAGGAGTTAGAAAATAAAAAGTGGTTTAATGAAGCGCAACATGGATTTAGACCTGGGTATTCGTGCGAAAGTCAAATTACTTCATTATTTCAAGATTTGGCAGATGAGGTAGATGCAGGGGGAAGAACTGATGCAGTGGTAATTGACTTTTCTAAAGCTTTTGATGTAGTGCCACATAGTTTACTTATTTGTAAGCTAGCTAATACAGGAATTGACAAACGCGTAGTATTATGGGTTAAACATTTTTTGAAAGGGAGAACGCAAAAAGTTAAAGTAGGTAAAGAGCTGTCTGATAGTGGAACTGTTAGTTCGGGTGTGCCACAAGGCTCAGTACTAGGGCCTTTACTGTTTCTCATTTTTGTTAATGACATTGCTGTTAATATTAACTGCCAGATAAGGTTGTTTGCAGACGATTGTATCATTTATAATAAAATTCGGAATACAGTGCATGAAACCGCTCTTCAGGATGATTTAAATGAAATCTGTAATTGGGCTGCGGCTAACAAAATGTCAATTAATGCCAAGAAAAGTAAATCGATTGTTTTTAGTAGAACTAAGGGCAAAATTATTGTTAACTATCACATGGGAGGGGTGCAAATTCCACAGGTGGACAGCTGCAAATACTTGGGAGTGTACCTGGCAAGTAATGCTGGATGGGACGAACAAGTAAATTCCACAACTAGGAATGCGTGGAAGGCATTACATTTCGTAATGAGAATATTGAAAAAGGGGAGCGCTAGATCCAGGGAAATTGCCTACAAGGCCTTAGTGCGGCCGGTTATGGAATATGGAGTAGCATGCTGGGACCCGTATAGAGCTAACCAAATCGATCCATTAGAAAAAATACAGAAGAGGGCAATAAAATTCATAAAAAGAGGCAAGTATTTTGGGCCTATAAAAGGAGATGAGACTAAATGGGAGGAATTAAGAATTAGGCGTAAAAAACATAGGTTGGTAGCGTTATTCAAAGCTAATGCTGGTGTAAAGGCATGGGTGGACGTTAATGTAAGGTTAGATAATCCGGATTATTATGGACGAAACGATCATAGGTATAAAATTAAGGGTAGAAGATACAGAACCGACGTAGGAAAATTTTCTTTTGTTAATAGAACCATTGAAGAATGGAATGAATTGCCTGTAGCAGTCTTTCGGGGCTGTCCCCTGTCGCTGAAGAAATTTAGAAAAAATCTAGATGGTTTATAGTTTAACTTTTGAATTATAATGGTATATAATATGTAAATAGAGAAGTAATTAGATAAGTTTTAAGTGACTAAAGTAAAATAATATCATGTTTGTATTGTTTACTGTATTATTGTTGTAAATCTAGTATATGTAATTTGATCTGTATTCTTAACTCTGCCACCGGGTAGTACCCAATTGCAGTTAATAAATACATACATACATACATAAACTATCATTCATAAAACCATTTGTTTCTACTGCCATTCTATTCCTATATATTCTATTCTTATGAACGTACATAGAAAGCAAGCTATAGTATTTACATAGTTATTAGTTACATTCGGTATTTCAGTAATTAATCCTTAGCTGTATACCTGTGTTATTGCGGGATCACCTGTATGGTTCAAGTACAACAGATTCTCGGTTTCAGCGATTGCACGAATTTAGATTTTACATTGTTTTTTAGGAATATATTATCACCTCCAGAAAGCTGAACGTCTTTTGTTTGCAAAACATTGTATAACTGTGCGCGGTAACATCGCTTTGTTTATCATTTATCTTCTACATAATGCTGTTACTCACGCAATTGTTCCAGAGAAAAACGCGAACTTGGGAGACTAAGGAGCAAAAATGACAGAAAATAAAGTATATTCCAGAGGAACTGAAGATGTGCTGGCATCTTCAAAACCGTTTTCATTTCCATGACAGCTTTAATGTCTATATGTAGAACATCCCATCAACTTATTCAGTCATATATGACTAAACGTTTTTCGACCTATGACAACAATTGTTCTATTTCCTTGTGGTTTACATCTAGATATCTGTTTAGATATGCAGATAATTGGGGAAATAATAAACATTACGTATCCATTTCATTCAGCACTTGCCGGAAACCAGAAATACAGTTAAGAACAATGGTCAATTCCAAAACAAAAAATAAAAAACAAAGAAAAACAAAACCTTGATGTGTTTCATTCATATGCCATTCTCTATTCACTCTTCTGCAAGCTGTTCTTACAAAGCTTATTACTCTATCTACGTTTTGTTAATTCAGGCGAACTTCCAATACACATTTTTGAAAAAGCGCATCGCTGTGTATTGATTTTGAAATTCCATGAGACAAAAAAAAACGGAAACTTACCAATTGATGACACAATAAATATTTGAAAGTTTTAGTCAACGTCTTGAAGATGATAAACTCCACAAAAGGAAATAAAATATGCGCTTTAACGAGATGTACATTATTGGTGAGTTTACTAAGCTTTAATTAACTTCTCGCAGCTTACCAACTCCAGAAAGTGCTAGAAAACTTTAGCTGCTATTCCTAGAAAAGCTAATATATCCATTTAAATTGTTATGTAAATATCTGAAAATTGTGACATTTTAATTCGGAATTATTAGTCTTTCAGAATTACGAGTATAAAAAAAACAAACATTTTTGCATATGAATGGTAACTAACAGCGAGAAGATTTAATTTCATATCTTCGTGTCGCATCTTTGGAAGATGCTGAGTTTATTCTACTTATCAGGTTTGGTATTTAACCGACCTTTCGTTTTTCATTTATGTTATTCATACATTGGCCGCGCCGTGTCTCAATAGTTAGACCACTCGACTTGTCACCAAGCTGGCCCAGGTTCGATTCCAGATTATCGCAAAGTGAGACTTGTGGTGGACAACACGGCGCTTGGGCGGGTTTCCTTCGGGATCTTACGTTTCCCCCGCCATCCCATTCCATGGCTGCTCCATCTTCATCACATGTATCATCAACGTCACCGCCTGCAGATGTACCAGATGGTGGAATGAATGGCCGGAGAAGCCCCACCCACACTACAAATCCCACATAGTCACCTGGGATCGAACTCTCATTGAAGAAAGACAGCGGTCTAACCACTATCTCACGGCCATAGAGATAATACCCATGCCTCTGTAGCGCACCTGGTAGCGTGTCTGCCTCGCGTTTAAGAGGTCAGGGTAAGTTATCTGGATAAATAACCTGTGTTCCACTTTTGGCGAATCCGTTAAGCTTCTTAATGTGATTCTGACAACATGAGAGGCAGAAAGGTTTACCTCAAAGTATTAGAATTCTTTCACACTTCGAGTATCGAGAGTATCAAGGTGTCGGCAGTCCCATACCTACTTAAAATCTACCTACCTAAAGTGGAATGGGCTGCTTTGCATATCACCTGTTTATAAATTATCAGATTGTTAATAATAATAATAATAATAATAATAATAATAATAATAATAATAATAATAATAATAATAATAATAATAATAATAATAATAATAATAATAATAATAATAATAATAATAATAATAATAATAATAATAATAATAATAATAATAATAATAATAATAATAATAATAATAATAATAATAATAATAATAATAATAATAATAATAATAATAATAATAATAATAATAATAATAATAATAACGTGCACTAAATTGAACTGATGTTTAAAGAGCATGATACCGTATGATTAGTGAGACAAGCACAGCTAGAGCAATGTGGAGATCATTACGCGGTGTTTTCATCTTCCTACACGTACGGCATGTTTTCTTTCCTGCTGATGCCACTTTAAGTTGAACACTTTATTCGTTTGTTCCCGAAACTTCAAAACACGAGTAAAACCCTTAAAGATAATCCCAGCGTCATGCAGGTTTTCTGTAATCTAGATGTCACGCGTTTCGCCAGCGACCTGTAAGTCACCGCCTACTGGAATACTACTGCCAACACAACTCCTACACATGAACGCATAATGCATTCAGTTTCAGAAACGTTTAGCTTTCACGTTCCTGCAATGTGGGCGCGAAGCGGATCTGAACCCCCTTGCCCTCAATAATTCACCGCCAGAACCCAGCAAAGTCTCTTTCGACCCAACGTCATTAATATAAAACGTATTCCAAAAACGACGAGAACGTTTGTAAAGGCCAATTGAGGTGTAGGTACATGGAATAAAATTCTTAGGTCCGGTCCGATCTGTACCGAGCCCGAGAATACGGTATTATGAATCCGTTAAGCCTCGAATGCTGTCTCTTAGGTCTGACCACCCCAGTATAATCTCATCTCACCCCTATCTGCCGGGGTCAACCGAACGGGATAGCTCAGGCTGTTTCGTCTGTGGCCCGCATTCGGGAGGAGGGAGGCCCGGGTTAGATTCCCGTGGCCGACCTACCTGACCCATACGTTTTTCTCCGGGATTTCTCGGGTCCACAGGCAAATGCTGGGTAGGTTAATTACTTCCCCCGAATTTCCTGTCCTTCCAATTTCATCTCCGTTATCATTTCACATCATCTCTCATCTGGTAAGAGGGTAGAGGTTCTCTTTCAGGGTAGAAGTGTCGGAGGGGGTCTCGGCGCTGTTGTGACTCCTTGGTTCCACCACCCTCTGTCTTCTCTCACCTCATTCTTCCTCCCGGGGATCTCCATTTGGGGCTTAGGTACAATAAAACAATACAGGTTTCGGTGCCGTATCACCTCCATAGAAATCCTAATCTCCGGGGGCGCCTCTTTCAGACATAGGAACAAGCGGTCTTCCTTGGGTGAAAATGTTAAGTTCCTCATATGAACCTTACACCTTAAACCTCGAAGGATGAACTGAGATTCTTGTGAAACTAATATTTATAAAAATACCCGTACTGGTGAGTGAGGTCCTGGATTTCGCCACATGCCTACTTGACTCTGCCTGGGATGTTTTGGGTGCAACCTTAATCGTAATTAGCACAAGCCAGCATTTATTTATTTTTATTTATTGCTGCTACAATCAACATACACCTGATGCGATAGTTACGCTATTCGGAGCGTCACAACATCGCGGACCAAAAATGTAACAAATTAATGTTTACTTTCTCTACTTATATATTTACAGTACGTAGCTGAAGTACTGTATTCCACCCACAAATTTGATTATGAGATTGCATTGGAAGTACACACTTGGAAACCCCCTGAATCCCTCCACTCCCCCCCCCCCCAAAAAAAAAGAGGGTTTAGAGAAACGCCTCTATCTATGCACACCATAACTCAAAAGTCGGTTAATGACAAACTTGGTAGTTAAGTTCAGCTTCGTTCAAGGATGCAACATGATTATTCAGAAAATCGCCCGCCGCGAGCTACAGTTTACATGGAACATTTTTCAAACATTTCAATTGTGGCAAAAATGGTTCTAGCAATTTTGATTCAAGTGCTATATGTTTAGGATATTTTCATGAATATTTTCGTGAATTCATGAATTTTCTTAGCGGGCTACAAAATGAGGAAATTTGCGGTGTGTAAGGGAAGGATGAGTCCAATAAAACCTGTAGCCCTTAGGTATAACTATGCATGTGAAATTACTTAATATTCATTCTGTAAATAAAATAAAACTCTTAGATATACAAATAAGTTAAAACTCTCTCACGTAACACAACTTAATAACACAAGAGATCAAGGTAATTAAGATAGACTATTAAACCGCAGGTCCATCGTTCAAATCCCTTCTACACCCCCATCGATAACTAAGGCTGTTTTCGGCTTTTCCTCAGTGATAATAACTGGCAAATGCTGAAAAGCTACCCTAAACTTATTCCCGGAATGTTTTATTATCAAAATTCTTCTCCTAACTATAACTGCATTATTTCCATTATCAGTGCAAATAATTTGTGGTGCCATAATATAGTAAAATGGGTTTTAAATGCTACCTAAGCGCTGCTGAAGGGCAAAACATGAAATAATCCAAGGTCAGAGTTGGCAATCGATGGGAGTCAAAACCGACGCGAATGTGAACTTCATATGTTATTGTGGAACCATTGCGTTATCACAACTTTCGCCTACCAAGAAACGTCTCCTAGGTCAGGGTGACCATTTCAATGACTATCGCACCCATGACTTTCCGAATGCTAGCTCCAGAAGCTATCGTCTGGGCCATCCCGGCTAGGATACGAGTACTACTCGAATGTATTTGAATATATGAATGCACGCGACACGAGTCCTGAGACATTTATATTCTGCTGTTGAATGGACGCACTTCATAACAAGTTCATCAGGGTCAAATAGACTAATGGGGAATGGGGTTTAGAAAGCAACAATCGTTTGAGGTCGACCAAGCACGTAAACGGAATGATTAACACCATGGCCTCTGTCGCTCCTAACAGCAGGTACCTCATGTGAACCCCTGCTGTGCTAAACCGGCTTTAGTATTATTCATCAATTTAATTAACAATCCTAATCACGTGCTTTAGCTTCCTTGTATAGCAACCTTCGGTGTTATAATGAGACGGTGCTGGGAAACATCGAACAGAATGTCAGTCGTGCGTAGTTTGTCATATTCTGCAGGCTGACATAACACTTTATTTTTAGCATGGTTGTTAAAGCTACAACCAATCTCCAGCTTAACTCCAACGTCTGCAATGGTTCAACCATTGCACATATCGTGGTGAATGGAGCCCGGATTGTAAGCAAAATAAAATGATGAAATGAGCAAGCATATGAGCACGAAAAAATAAAACAAATAAGCACCAAAATAAGCGAATAAAAATAAAAATTTAATCATAAACATATTGTGTCTTAGAATTATGACCTTATGTAAGTTTGTTACAGTACACGAGGGAGGTTATCTTGAGATTTTCTTGTGCAAAGCTCCTGCGTTTTTCAATGAAGCATTTTTTATACAGTAAAAAGGATCTCTAAACGTTGCATGACTTTACTGAAACAAGTGAAAAGCACCACAGTTCTTCCTGAGTGAATTTCCCTTCGATATACGTTTCTGCACCAGATATATTTTTATAAATTTTACACAGTATTTCGTAACCAGGGTTGTTCGTTAATACCTTACTGAGTTTCTCAAAGGCAGTCTTAACAATACCCTGAGTCTCTGAAGACAAGGTTACTGAAATTTCATCTATCAAAGAAAGTGAATGTTCCAAGGTTTCCAACTGTGTTATAATAGCAGGTATTTTGGAGAAACGGTTATGGATGTAGTCGATCTTATCTTGGATGTCAATATTAGCAAAACATTCCTGTGCTCTGGCAATGCTGCTTGCATCTTCTGCATCTATAGAATTCAACACTGTTTATACTTCATTGAAATATTTTGCGTAGTATGACACAGTCTTTAACCAAGAATCCCATCGAGTTAAAACTGGCTGAGAAAGTAAACACAAATTTGGAAGTACTTCGTGAAATTTTTGAACTCTAATCGGCGACAGTACAATTTCTTTGCGCTAGAGACAAGAAGATCCACATCTTTATATCGGCTCCTAACTGTTTCAGCGACACGATGTAAACCTTCTGAATGACAAATCATGATTAGAAGTGAAAATTACTTTAAATTTACATAATTTGGATAAAATAAGCTATTTTAATTGAACAGCATAAAATAAGTAGCAAATCCCGTATTCAGCAAAAAAGCATTTATAAGCATTTCGCTTAGAAATCCGATGAATGTCGACCGGTATGACAGGTATACTAAAGTACTGCCATTAACTTGGAGCAAGCACCACAACAATCAATTCAACTGAGGCTATGACTTATATTACGTTTCCATGAAACATCTACTGCGCACTCAAATATCTAATTATACACTTCAATAACTGAGTGCACCATTTTTGCACGATTCTAAATGTACACGTGCATTTGCGAGCACAGCGCGAAAGTAATTCGTTCTAGTTCTCTTGGAAAGTTTGTCCACATGGGAGTATTGTTTAACCACTGAGGACTCTCGATAGTAGATTCGCAATATTTTCTTCAAGAATCACCAATTAATGTTTGTACCATATTGTAACTTGGCTGTGGGCTGCGCCGTGGCTCAGTGGTTAGACCGCTTGGCTCTCACCAAGGCGGCCCGGGTTCGATCCCAGGCGACCGCAAAGTGAGATTAGTGGTGGACAGCACGGCGCTGGGTCGGGTTCTCTCCGGGACCTCCGGTTTTCCCCGCCATCTCATTCCACCGGTGCTCCATCTTCATCTCATGTATCATCAGTGTAAATGCGGGCGTTTAACACTACACATTTCACATTTAACTTGGCTGTGTATCTCTCCACTGTCACGTGGCTGGTTACTCGTCATTGGTTACTATCATGGAATAGATTGTTCCAATTTAACATGATTTATCTTAATACACTCGAAGATAATCGTCAGCTTTAATTATAACCGTTAAATTGCACATATTAGGTCAAGTAAACACATCTGAAATGTACCAAAACTCTTATCGTGGGAGGATCCTTCAGTTTACACTTGCTGCTCTGGATAACGAAAGCAAGTGCATATAAGATGAAAGTGTTTATGTCACGTTTATCGCACTTTTATGCCTGCTTTCAGACGGCTTGTTTCATAGTCGAAGGCGTACATTACAAAAATGCATGTCAGCAGGACAGATTATAAGAAATAGAAATTAAGCAGCAATTATTGGCCATTTACAGCATGTAGGGTAGCCAGCGTATCTCGCATCCAGAGTTCGAATAACGCTAAGTTATCTGAATAAGGGTTTTCTCTTATCTTGAGAAGACGAATGCGGTTAATTTTAAGTTCTAGCAACAACTGATCATAATTTCAAATATTTCTTCCATACAGCCGTTTAACTCAACAACAACAATAATAATAGAAATAATAATAATAACATTAATAGTAATAATAGTAATACTAGTAGTAGTAGTAGTAATAATAATAATAATAATAATAATAATAATAATAATAATAATAATAATAATAATAATAACAATAATAGTAATACTAGTAGTAGTAATAATAATAATAATAATAATAATAATAATAATAATAATAATAATAATAATAATAATAATAATAATAATAATAATAATAATAATAATAATAATAATAATAATAATAATAATAATAATAATAATAATAATAATAATAATAATAATAATAATAATAATAATAATAATAATAATAATAATAATAATAATAATAATAATAATAATAATAATAATAATAATAATAATAATAATAATAATAATAATAATAATAATAATAATAATAATAATAATAATAATAATAATAATAATAATAATAATAATAATAATAATAATAATAATAATAATAATAATAATAAACTGCAATGTTAAAGTGCAAATAGTCATTCAATTCATACATTTCGTAGTACTAAACAGGAGATATAGAGAGACTTTTAAAGACCATTCGCAACGGAACAGTTTTTAAAATTTCATGATAAATACGCAAACGATTTCTCTTTTACAAAAAACATTGGAATATTCAAACCAATAACAAGAACTATTTAGGACATATTAGCTCTACAAAATAATTCTACTTAAAATAATTGCTTTAACGAGATCTGCTTATAGTGATTCAGAATGAAGAGGACTTCAGAAAAATTAAGATACGCAACCAATTTGTCATGAAAATATTTAAAACATTTGATATTTTAATAGAATCTGTTACTCGTTTTTAAGAAGATAAAAATGTTTTAAGAATGTTCCATTTAAGGAGTAATTTTGTGCGGGCGGATTTTCTTGAAAACTTCGTATCGCATCTCCAGACGCTGCTGAACTTAATATCAATTTTGGTGGTTAAGTTTTGGTAGCCCTTTTTGAGTTGTGCTATTCACGGATACACAAACAAACTTAAAGGGATTTGTTTTCTTCTAAATATACTATTTTGGAATTCAGGGTGTCTCAAGACGTGTACTTCCATTGATATCTAGGTACTGAATTTTTCGGTGGAATACAATACTTTCTCTATTTACTATACACGTTAAGTAGTAAATAAAAAGACTATACTTTCAATAACACATGAACATGTTTCATGTATTAACAGTTGATTTTATATAGCAGCCCCATTTGGCAAATAACAAATAAGCTTACATTTATTAAAAGTTCAATATTACTTTTTAAAATCACAATATAGTATATATATTAAACATCCAATTAATAAAACACCAATATCAAAATGTACCGCCCTTTTACAAGCTCTCTCTCTCTCTCTCTCGCTCTCTCCCTCACTCAGAGAAAGCTATAATCACCAAAGTTAATAATAGCTACATTTCCGCTATTTGGTTACGAACATAATGATCAGGCTGTTCTCTAAATGGACTCTTCTGCCAGTTCCTCTAGACTCTCATGGGCCTCTGAGCATTCCAGAGAGAAATTTTGAAGTTACAGAAATCTGATTAGAGCTATTATACAAGTTATAATCTTATTAGTGTGTAAAAACGAATTAAATATTTTTAATATTGTTGAAGTCCATATATTGTTCAGCTGAAAAATTCACTGTTCAAAACAGCACACAGGCCTACTACTGTACAAATATTTACTTTGCCTGCTACTCACGCATGTCCTGTTTAGAGCGGAATTACATAAATTACCATACGTCGGCTCCAGTTCTTTCAAAAGATAATTCTCAAAGCCTCACAATAAACGTCTAATGATCACACATTGCGAGCTGCAAATAAATACGCTAAGCCAGTTCACCTACTTGGAAGCAAAGCCTTCTTCAGCCATGGTGCACTATGTGTTACTCCATCTGTAAAAGATGATCAACACGAGAGACCTAGAGCAATAAAAAATCTCTTTCTTGAGCCTGCTGAAGAATTTGAAAACTGCGACTGAACGCGCAGTTATATTTCTCACCTTTTAAGTTATTAGAAAACAATGTATGGGGATTCGACTTCAGGGCTAAAAACGGCTATAATATATTTCACTGTCTATCTGTGCGGCATGTAACAGTACTGACTGGTGTTGCATTCACCCTCGGTCCTTGTGTTTCCGCATTTAAAAATCAAACAAAGCCTAGCGAAGTAGTGACTCCATCGTTCGGTCTTTCAGACCGCAGACAAGCCAGTCGAGTGATTAGCAGGTTAAACGCCCCATATACTATTGAAAATAGCCTATATAAAGGCAGGGCATCAAGCAGGAAAAGAACTTTTCACCTTGGTAAATTAAAAGGGGATAAAAGAAATAGAAAAAGCAGATTAGTGTACTCATTCCTGGTAGGGCTTAACCACTTATTGATGGAATGGGGCTACAAAACTGAAATCGAGTTTTTAATGGACGTTCTTTAACTGCGATGGTTCTGAGCGTCCCATTCTATATTGGGTATGGAAGACCGTTTAAGTTTACTCAGGGGCATCTATCAGCCTTGATTTTCTTTTATGTGCCGGAAATCTACGAAATGGGCCAATCTACTTCACTTTCCTTACTAAGGAACCCATGAGAAGGAGCTTTACGCCCGAAAGAAAATCCAAAGCGCTCTGCCGGGATTCAACACGCAACTTAGGAAATAAGGCTAGCATGTTACCTCTAGGCCACGGAACACGATATGGCAGTAGTAGGATGGTGGGTATAGCTATGATGGGGTGGAAGAAAGTAATAAACTTTCTCCTCGCTGGCTGCTGGCCAGGTTGTAACAACCCTTCTCTACCGCTGTTATTACATATTTCCAAAATTAATTGTTTGGGGTGACTATTCTAAATTTTGAAATTCAAACATTACTTGCAGGATTCTGCAGGTATACCTTTTGCCCAAACAAGACAAATTTAAAAAGGAACCAGTCTCTTTTGCCGTTAGGTTGTAACCAAAGCCAACAAAAGTCGAACCTCATAAACAGGACGAAAGGCAATGTAGCCAGTCTTATGGTTCCTTTATTTCCTGCAGATACCTTGTAAATCCAAACCTTAAAGTAATTCTGTTCTTGGCAGAGGAGTAGAGCAGAGGTGTAAAGTTTTTGGAAAAAAAAACATACTCAACTTTTACGAAGAATCCGGTGAAGCCTCAAGTGTTGTATGGGTTCATAATACCCAATAACCATCTAAAAGGAGGACACCCTGACAGAAAAGAAAAGAAAAGAAAAGAAAAGAAAACACCTGCGAGACCAAAGTCGAGATGCAGTCCCACCTTCTTATCCTACTCAGCACTCGTTGTGTGGCTAGAGGACAGTGTAAGCATCGGAAATTGCTAAAATTGGTTCCCTGTCACAACAATGAATAAAGGATGTACCATTTGAAGTAGCCGAGAAATTAAGAATAGGGGCATGGAGTGTGGAAAAGTCGTTACAAAAAAATTAGTTCTGCACGTTTCTTAATTAAATTAATGCAGTACCATAAGGGACAAGAAGCACAGCGCCAAGACGATATTTAGCCCATAGCTCTAGCCTGCTTTTCAACAGCAGGCTGTAAAATATGTTACGATTAGTGGGCGGATATCGCCCTATTTGCCTATTTCATTCCATTGTTGAGAAAGGTAGGCTTTTAAGTTATAAGCACGTTTCCTACAATTATTAGCCTACTTTCTTAGTTTTATAGTGCCTATAAACGCATATTTCATAGGTTTTGTGGCTATTCTGCTCATTAATGCCTAAAACTGCCTTTTATAGTCAATTTCTTCTGCTTGTAATTTGTACCTATGCTTTTGCATTTGTTGGTTTCGCGCGAAGTTTTCGCGGAAGAGAAATTTCTTACTGCAGCACATTGCATATAGAAAAAGGGGTTTAGCCAGTTAGGTATCTGCCTTACAGACGTGCCACAATGCACTAATGGCATCATGGAAAGCGTTGATATGGCGAACACAAATATTTCACAAGGGTACAGGTCATTAATAGGTTAAAATGGGTGCAGAAACTAATACCACAAACACTAATTTTTAAAATTATAATATGTGGAACATTCTGAAAATCGCCTGTAATTTAGACATATACTGTTAATTCCTCAGAAACTATTGTAACTAGAAAGCTGAAACTTGGTATTATTCCATTCTTGATCAATCACAAAAATAAATGGTATTAATTTGAAAAGAACCTCACAAAAGCTTCAGATATTTCAATTTTCACCTTTACGACCTCCTACCAAAACCCATGTTTTTGGTTTTTGACATAGTTAATTACTTCACACCTTTCTGCACATAATAATTCTTACTTAGTGAAGTGGATTTATATGTATTTTTATTATACGACAATATCTGTTATTTTAACTTGCTGCGGAGCTATTTATGAAATTTGGAATAAATTTGGAACTATTTCGCCTAGGAAGCTGCAAGATAGTATGTGTTTAGCGAATTAGTTGCAGCATATGTTGCGATGATTGTCCTTTTGTTATAGTGCATCTTTACTAAAATTGTGTATTTCTAAGCGTTTACTTAGCAAATTTTCAGTGCCTATTTAAGTGCCTATTTTGCCCCTTTTTGGTGCCTTTTTGCCCGCCTATTTCACACACTTTAATGCCTATAAATCCGCTCACTAGTTATGATGGACTATGATGTGATAATAAGCCCTTTCATTGGTCAAGTTGTTATGAGGAATGACACTTAGAATATAAATTTCATAAATTTGTATCCGTCTTGTTGAACAGAACTCGGAGTTAATGCCCGAATTCGTGTACAAGTGTACAAATTCAGAAAACACGTGATATATTGGACATTAATTAGTCTAATATAACCACACCTTCGTGTGTTCAATGTGCAGTTTGGAAGAAATAAAATCTGCTGTGCAAAATAGTACCACCGATGGTTTGACATTAAGAAAGGTTTGCAATAAAATTACTCCAATAGGATTGCAAAGAGCGGAATATTCGTTCGCTCACTCATTCACATCTCGTAGTTGCTGGCTACTGAAAACATTTTGATACATAAACCACAATCCACTTTATAATTAGACTCACATCAGAACTAAAGTGTTCACAGCAGTAAAGCGAAACATCCCCTATCAAATTATTTACTCCACTTGGGAAGGATATTCTGATGTCCCTAATTGGTTGACATATATGAATCGATTCCTACCGGATGGAAGCGGGATAGCAACAAACTCTACTCCAACTAATGAAGGACGTGGTCGTGGGTCAGTTAGAACCATTTTTGAGAAAATTGAAATTTCCGAAATGTTTGATATAAGCGGTAGTCAGGGGTGGGGGTGATTTTATTAAAAATCGTCATGTTCCATCGCTGGAAAGCACTGAACTTCAATGTCAAGTTTGGTATTTACACAAATATTATTATTTTTTGTTGTATACATACAGGCGATTTAGGGGTAAGAAGCTAGTTTCTGGTTCCCGAGGTCTACACACATAATATGGATTACCTTGCGTACTAAAGCGATAAGCAAGCAGCCGCAAGCTTACAAGAAGTCCCTTCCTGAAGCAGAAGTGAACATCAACTACTGAATTTGTTACACTCTATTATGGCTAAGGCTATTTTCACCACAGGATGGTAAATAGTCATAAATTTTGATCCTAATTATTGTGTATTTGTTAATATAAAACGGCTTCTGTGTCTTCGCTGCTCACAGAAAAGTATATCTCAAAATGGTTTCACTATCTCCCTATAAGTCACGGCAACTTGCAATGCCGATATTAGGTCTTTGCTTTAAGAAACATATCACTGCTATTTTGCCAGAAGTGCTATAATGCGGCAATTATGCATCGCAGTGGATATTAACAACCTGTTTATTACAGTACGTTTGTATAAAATAATTTATGTGCCTATTTCACTTTTCTTTTAAACAATTCTTAAAATCACATTGATTCTTCTAACGTTTATTTTAAATAATTATAGTTTAAATGGCCTGTGAAGAAACGCCTTTACTATATAAAGAAATATTTTACGATCATGCGGTTGAACTGAGCTCATATTTTGCTACTTTCCTGATACTCTACACAACCATCACACACTTTAAAAGTCTAAACATGCCCATAAATACGAGTGTGCAAAACATTCCTTTGAAGCTTCTTTTAGAAGTGCCATAAATTTCTTAGAAACGGCTAAATAAAACCTAATACCAACATAAATCGCAGCAGGTAATCTCTGGCACATCCTCAGGCTACAGCATTCAATAAGGGACAACCAATCGTGCCTCAGAAGATCTTGCCTCGTGTTTTATGGCAACGGATTCCTTTTTTAACATGTTTCTGCCGCCAATATTTCATTTTCCATTGGCAGAAGAACTTCTAAAAGAAATAGTACTTCATCGGGTCATTTTCTAACTTGTTTTCGGGATATATCGTTGTACTTTGAATTCCTCTCCATGCACATTGCTGGGTCCATGCTCAGAGAATTGAGCAGAGCTTAAGGGATGCGTTTGCGCGCATGTGTGGCTTCTAAACTATCGCATCGATGTCCACCAGTTTGGCAGAGATAATCTTAGACACAAGGCGAAAATCAGTGTCTAGCTTAGTGTTCGAAATACATAATTAATTATTAAGTTCTATATAGTTAATGCTTACAAAATCTGGGTAAGACCATCTACATATTTGTCACAGATACTTTAGCACAATACCAACATAATTATAGTATACCACAGGAAAGAAAGTCTCCGGGAATGTAACGCAGGGGGCTTTGAGAAGGTTCCTACACCATCCCTCGGTAGTTTACGACACCCCTTGTCAGTTCAGTTACAGACCATTCAAAAACAATTTGACGGGTTCTACTTTTGTGAATGAATCTTCTCGGTTTTAGTGTACAGGGTGCATGTTCTTTTAACGGTTCTGCTCCTTGTGTAGCATGCGTTCTCTGCCACATACATTCGCTGTTCTTGTCCCACTGTGTAAGGGTGGCGCATTCTTTTCAGGGACTTACTTTACGTCTTCGGAGCCCCACAAAATAACAAAGGAACAGCGAGTTCAGGTAATATTGGTTGATCTCTCCAACACCAACCATGGAGTAATACACAGTCAAATTTTGTCTTTTCGTTTGCAATTGCTTTATTTATTATTAATTCAACTGGTAGCTCTTATCGAGACATTTTGAAGTTACATGGTACAGAGGGTTACAATGTAGCAACGAAGTATACATAGCTTAAACAATAATGTAACAAGAAAACAGAATTAATGTGTATGTCAAGAGATTTAAGTGCATTAAACAATTAATTCAAAAATTAAACGTAACATAAATTATGAAATCATCAGCTTGATGAACTGAATTGTTACGGTCAAATTCTTGAGAAGAATCATATCCGATTGTAGGATTTGGAAGATGTTAAGTACTTAGCTTTGGTATGTTGGTTACTGAAGGCAGTTTGAGCAAGAGCAAGCTAAGGATAAATGATGAGCAATAAGCTGTCAAACTCTGGACGATGTAATTAATAACATTGATCTCATTTGTATTATGAATAGTCTTATTTGTGGAGACAGAGAGAGTTGAGATACTACGTTATAAATACCTGGATATTGATGGCTGGAGTAAACGTTGCCTGTGATAACACAGGATGGTCTCAATCAGTTATACACCACGGACTTTGGCGTCGAACCTAACATGGGCTGCTTCGATAATACAGGGCGTTGTAATCCAGTTCCAATAACTACTAAACCGAGCATCGTGGCCTGCGTGAAGCTGAAATTGAGCTTTTTTTTTTTAAAAAAAAATGGACGCTCTTTAACAGCTGTGGTTCTCAGTGTCCCATTCTGTATGGACGTAAAAAACCGCTTACTTTTTTTTCTGCATGATGAAGTCATCTGCTAATAGGTAAAATATAATGGAAGTGTAGGTTTCCCAGAAACTTAAATAAATTAACGACCCTAGCATCTCTTAACTAAAATATGGCACTACTAATAAATTCTGGTTATACAATAACTATTCAATGAATGGTAAGTATATTTGGATTGTTACCTATATGTGCTGTGTGTGTGTGTGTGTGTGTGTGTTTGCGTGCGTGCGTGTGTGACGAGTGACACCCTGCTTCTTAACTCAAAATGTAACTCATACTTCACGAGGAGTTTACTTCAGTGTTATTTGTAGTCACTCAGCAGTGCTTTTGCAATGTTTTCGCGGTAGGTTTATTTATTTCATGTTCATTACTGTGGTTTACTAAACTTTTTAAATGTCTTAATCATTAATAATTATTGACTAAGACATTAAAAATTATTTTTAAATGTCTCCAAAGAAACGCGACAAATGAACCCGAATTCTAAATCTTGTAGAGGTAATTGATCAAACAACGGGAAAAGTTGGATATTTCACTTCGTTTTATTATGTTTCTGACTTCTACTTGTGTGCTATACAATTCCTAAGGCACAAATGGCTATTTAATCGGTCTTTTAACATGAATTTTAACTTCGTTTTTCTCAGTTGCTTTTTCGGTATTTTTCATTATTCAAAATGTTTCTTGGATCACAGCTTAAACTTGTTAGCTTGAACTTTTCAGTTAGTCTTAGAAATAACGTATTTTAAATGTCTGTGCAACAGTTTAAAATATTAAATAGTTAAAGTAGATTTAACTATTTTCCATAATTAACACTGAAAACAAAAACTCTAATAACATGTACATATACAAAACTAGTTTTTTTACAACCTAAATAAAGTTGTTAAATATATGTACTATAATTTCTTTAAGCTCATTAAAATTTTGGTTCTTAAATGATAAACTAGAATATCATGTTACACAAAAAGTGATCAATGATGAATAAAAGTTAATACCTTCACATAGCTCGTTTAAGTACGGGCTCTGTATATGTTATGTTTTGAGTACATGGTAAAAAGTTGAAAACTGCAAATTTTGGAATTTTCAAGATCATTACCTCAAAGGTAATACTTTAATACTTCATATAAGTATTAAAATGCCGTTTTCTACCTGTAATGCTGTTCCAATGAATATAATCATAATGTACAATTTATATATACTATTAGCATGAAGCTTATTTTTTTAATCTTGTTCATGTTTCATTATATAAAGATGCAAAAATATCGTTTCAATTAGACAACACATATCTAATTACTCGTATATACCAGATGCCGTTTAAAATTTTCTACCTTAAACTCAAAACCTATTTGTGGAAATTTAAACAATTATATTTACATCCCAAAAGTGTAGGCAGATATTAATGGTTGAGGTGAATGAAGGGAAGTTCACGACATTTTACAGAGATCTCAAAATATCTCATGTCATCTCAAATTTGAATTTCCAGTAAAACATTTGGGATCGTTTCTGTAGTATATTAGAAAAGAAAAAAATTATCTAAGCGGTGGATGATCGACTTAACACCCTAGTCAGATACTTCTTTTCGTTTTTCTTATCGAGGCTTCACGTGTATGTCATGTAGAGAAAACAGAGAACTCAGCCGGTCATAAGCGTTAAGATGCATAATAAAACACGCAAATGGCTCTGTAAACGAAAATAACTAGCGTAACTGTATTTGGTAGGCTTCTACTTCCGGTGTCGGAGTTAACTAGTTCAGTTTCTTCTGAAGCGGCCTACACCGGAAGAAATAAGCCCAACATTCCTTTACTGAGACGTGTAAGTACATAAAAAGGACCTACAACGGAAGGCAGCTTTTATTTTAGTACTGCAAATTTAGTACCACTTCCTGTCAGAATGACTTTCTTTGTTCCTCAAGCATAATTCCAGCCTCCGAACTAGTAGGAGATACAGCTAAAATTCATTTTAGAATGAAATTTTAGGGAGTTAGATAAATAATTATAACGAATACTTTCCGTAGATAAAATAAATTCATAAATTAAGAAGTGAGGGTTACAACTTTGTCAGAGATAACAGATGATTAGCTAACCAAGTTCCGTGTTAAGGAAAAGCTATTAGTTCAGTCAGAGAATCTAAGACATTTAGGAGTTCCAGTACCCTCACCGAACAAGAGACCCGTTAGGCCAAGGCTCAGTTACCTGGAAATCCGAATGTTTAGACATCAGATTTGCGTATAGAAACACATATATATACAAAGTTCTGAAAAGTTGTAAAGCAAAAGGAAATCTTGGAATTTAACGAGTCACGGCGTAAAAATTTAGGTTTCAGATGCGAATAAAAATTTAGAATTGGCAAAGTATGATGTAGGAACTTCGGTAAAGTAGTGATGAAACAAGCAGGCCTTGATAAAAAGAGCTTGTATTTCTAAAAGTATGTACTTTTCCTTCGTGTCTTTCGTGTCGTAAAGTCTCACAGAAGTGTTTTATTGTGATGTGGATTATCGACAGCATGTAGAGTCTGATCATAGCGGTCTTTCGGTATAACGTCTCATGTAAATGCTTATCTATTTCTCTAGAATGGCCGAAATATGTTGAATTGTTAGCTCGTGTAGTGCACCAATGATAATGAATCTTTAAACACAGGTGATGTATGAACTACCCTTTCTTTTCAAAACCAGTATAATATTGATCACTGCTTCGATTCTGTGTATCTGAATTATTTTCAGACCGTTCGCATTGGGAAGTTATATCGGCTGGGTGGGGTTACGTTTGGTTACTTGAAGGTGGCAACTTCACTATTGCTATCTGGGAAAATATCCAATTTTATGCCCACTTTTAGTGTACCATAAGGGAATTACTAATTGGTTTTATCAGATTGGTTTAAATGACCTGGCATTTAATTTACTGAAAACAGTCTTTAGTTCAGTAATGCGAATTTTGATATTCTTTTGTCTTTGTTTATAGTTGTGTTATATCCAGTATGTCACTTGTGGTTATAACATTTTATGAATATCCTGATGATGGGAGCTCACCAAGGCGGCCCGATTTCGATCCCAGGCGACCGCAAAGTGAGATTCATGGTGGACAGCACGGCGCTGGGGCGGGTTTTCTCCGGGACCTCCGGTTTCCCCCGCCATCTCATTCCACCGGTGCTCCTTGTTCATCTCATATATCATCAGTGTCACCGCCTGCGGTGCCTTATGTAGTAAAAGCGGGCGTCAAACACTACACACACGCACGCGCACGCACGCACGCTGATGATGGGAGAGATGTACACTCCCGAAACGTTGATATCTAATCATCTTTTCTTTAAATGCCAGGTCATTTAATTTACTGAAAACAGTCTTTTGTTCAGTAATACGAATTTTGATAGTGTTTTGTTTTTATTTATAGTTGTGTTAAATCCAGTATTTCGCTTGTGGTAATAATATTTTATAAATATCCTGATGATGGGAGAGAAGTACACTCCCGAAGCGCTGATATCTAATCACCTTTTATTAAATGCCAGGTCATTTAATTTACTGAAAACAGTCTTTTGTTCAGTCATAGCCCGCTCACATCTCTAAGCCTCGGCACTCGCCAGCTGGAGTGTTATGACTAAAAGTTACAGATTTCTCCACTACCCACCATATGGCGCTGGCTGATGTCCCCACTGCAACTCTGTTACAGCGTACAGCTGCAATGTGTTGACATTACAGACGTAGAACTTTCCGATGCAGTGGTTTACAGTTTAGGAATGTAGGTTTCTCAAAGACTTTCGCTGTCGCAGTAGCAATGCACTTTAATACAACAGGAATATAATGTTTGCATATCAGTTCACTTAGCAGTTCCGAATGCTTTCAGTTCTCTGCACACACGAGATAAGAACAATATTGCATTGCTGGCATTATGTCTTCCTCTAGGCTTTTTCTCACACATACTTTAGGTAGCTTAGGTACGGCAGTTGTTATAAATTTCTCTATAACTGCCAAAAGAGAAGCAAACTCTGGAGAAGGGAGCTTTCTTACCTTTTGTATATTAGATTTACAAGGGATGCTGTACACCTGGCGGTAGACACTTTAGTAAGACAGGTGGCACAAGAGAATTCGGCCGCTCTTTTTTTAAATATAAAACCTCCTGTATATGCCAGTGATAAGTGAACTGTCGCATGAAACGAGGCTGTCTAGGAAGAAAAAAGAAAACAAAACAAAGTAAGTAACCTGTTAAAAGCAGTTTAATATACGTTAGTAGGTCTTATAAGACGGAAATTCACAATACCTTTAATGTTGTTCTCTTCGCCCAATATTGCGATTATTGTGCCTGGAAGCTGTGTTGCAGTGCAATATGGTGTCTTTTATCAATAATTGATTTGATTTATGAAAATTATTGGTTTCATAATAAAGTAATCTTTCTTCATTTGCTTGCTGCTTGTTTAAAAATTCTTTGTGCCTTTTATTTGCTCCCCAAAATTTACATCTCAAGGTGTTATTCTCCCTTTCCAATCTCTTTAATTTTGAAATTGTGTCTTCCTCAGTCTGAATTGCAGCGCAGTTATGAGTACGTGCATCTCTAGACATGATCCAGCGCATTAACATCAGCAGCACTGTTAACGCTTTCTCTGCTAGAACTGCGGCTCCGTTTTCTGCGTTCTGTGTGTAAGCGTATTTTTTAAATTTGTTGCCTTGGTGTTACTTGTTTCACTAATTTATAATCTGGATTGAAAATGCTTGGAGTACTTCCTGTTTTCAGCAGTTTAATTTTACAGCCTGACTTACAGTCGGCCTCAGTAAAATACAAACTGCACACGACTTTTGAATTGGATTTATCATTTACCACGAAATTAGAGCGTGATATAGCTTTTAGCCATTGTTTACGTAGTTTTTCTACTGGAAATTCATGGAAACTGATCCCTTTTGATTTTTGCTTCTTACTTTTACAGAAGGGTACACAACAATACACCATTTGAAATACAAAGAATTGGACTCATAACTGCTGCTATGCTGTTTGTTCTAATTATTGCTACTACTGCTGCTATAATGATGCTGATGATGATAATGATGATAAAAATAATAATAAAAATAATATAATATAATATAATACGTAATTCTTACATTTGGAGCATTGCTATACATGGTTCGGAGACCTGGACTTTGGAAAAACGGAGAGCTTTAAATTATAGTGGTGTCTATTGTAAATGTTTGTACTATAAAGCTGTCATGGAAAAATCTACTTTCTAGATAATGAACTGCCACCATTTATGGCACAAGAGTAAGAGTAATAATAATAAACAATGACATGTTCTGCTCATACTTATGATTACTTATATTATCCCTTATTTATACCCAGTTTTCTTACTGTCTCTTATTTATGCCCAGTTTTCTTGTTCGCTTACCTTAGAATGTTGTCAACAGTACTTCTTGTAAAATTCACTTTCAATACTAATTTGAGATCATAAAATTGGTTCAACTGTCACCACAAAACTAAATGTCGGCAAACCACTGACGGCTACAAGGGGATACTTTAGGGGTCAGCTTTGAGAGCTCCAAGCGGCAAAAAAGGCAAACACCGCTCGGTCGCTTAAATGCGTAAGAATACGACTGAGTGCCGAGGCTTTAAGGGATGTGAGCGGGCTGTGGTTCAGTAATGCGAATTTTGATAATGTTTTGTCTTTGTTTATAGTTGTGTTATATTCAGTATTTCACTTGTGGTAACGGCAGCGCCGCGTCTCAGTGGTTAGACCGCTTGGCTCTCACCAAGGCGGCCCGCGTTCGATCGCAGGCGATCGCAAAGTGAGATTTTTGGTGGACAACACGGCGCTGGGGCGGGTTTTCTCCGGCACCTCCGGTTTCCCCCGCCATCTCATTCCGCCGGTGCTCCATCTTAATCTCATATATCATCAGTGTCACCGCCTGCGGTGCCTTATGTAGTAAGCGGGCGTTAAACACTACACGCACGCGCACGCACGCGCACGCACGCTAATGATGGGAGAGATGTACACTCCCGAAACGTTGATATCTAATCATCTTTTCAATAAATGCCAGAACATTTAATTTACTGAAAACAGTCTTTTGTTTAGTAATGCATATTCTGATAGTGTTTTGTCTTTGTTTATAGTTGTGTTATATCCACTATTTCACTTGTGGTTATAACATTTTATAAATATCCTGATGGTGGGAGAGATGTACACTCCCGAAACGCTGATATCAAATCATCTTTTTATTAAATGCCAGGTCATTTAATTTACTGAAAACTGTCTTTTGTTCAGTAATGCGAATTTTGATGGTGTTTTGTCTTTGTTTATAGTTGTTTTATATCCAGTATTTCACTTGTGCTAATAACATGTTATAAATATGCTGATGATGGGAGAGATGTACCTCCCGAAACGCTGGCTGCCCGAGAAGAAAGTGAGCTAATTTTAAATTCTTTGAAACAATTACAAATATTATTAATGTAGTCGTTTTACAACCAGCGGTAGATTCCTCGGTGAACTAGATCTTTTCTTGTGCAAACGCTGCTTATGTATCTTTGATGCACACAAAAAATTGTTTTTGCACACACTTGGATAGACAAATTTACGACTTACTTCTAAGACTTTTGTAAGCAGAAGAACAAAATCCTTTTAAAACGTTCAACGACCCACCGTGATCCGTTGCCATGGTTACACCATTACCCAGTTTACATTACTTCTTTGTTTTATTATAAATACTATACCTAACAACAATAAGTATAAAAATAACTTCTACAATGGTCATACCTGACACACGATTTGATTTGTAATATAAACGACTGGTGCATATAACAAGAACTGCAATGTCTAATTTGAAACCTCGCATAGGCAAACATCTATCGTGAAGAGTGTAAAATGGGTAGAAGATCCTTATAGGATAATATACCAGTTGATTCAGCTGCCCCTATTTATTCTTATCTATGCAACCCCCAGTTTATAGTCTAATGTGTCCCTTTTAGCTCAAAAGAGGCTATTGCAGCTCTGCCCTTCTAATAGGTAATATAAGACCCAGCATTCATACTTACAGCCCTAAATGAGGACCAAGAAGCTGCGAAAAGCTTAAATAAACTATGATTGTTGCCGCATATAATACTAGCAAGGTGATACACGAATGCTTTTCCAACGAGCGACTTAGAATATGTGGCAGCTGATCGAGATGGTTAGCTGTGGGTATATGGTCCTTCAAGGCTAGGTTCGAAACGACGTGACATTGGTTTTTTTTTTTTTTTTTTTTTTTTTTTTTTTTTTTTTTTTTTTTTTTTAACCTTACTTTCCCCTAGTCCTTATTGTCTGTATTTTATTTACTGAAATAAAAACAAACAATAAACCAACAGTAAGCAAACTAAAACCATAAAATTATTTGTTGCTGCTATTGGTTCTCTTGTGAGCTAAAGACACAAGAATGACAATCTGATAATTAGGGATCATGTTTAGCTTTATGGTCATTTATAATCTGTACCGTATCTGGTGTTGTAAGCCATGTGACGTACTTCGCTTTCATATTTTAGGAAAATTAAATGTTTTATGTTTAAGTCTTATGTTTCAATTCTTCTACTGACAAAGGAGTTGTGAACGTGTGAACTTCTCGGTTAAACAGATAAATACATTGTCAAAGTGTGGATTTCATCAACGCAGTAAATGTTCAAAATTTGGTTTTTCTGCTACTTATTTAATTGGCGTGATTAGAAGATAAAATAAACTCTTCTTTGAAATTAATATTGAATTAAACTATTATTATAATACTATTTTAAAAAGCTAATCCCTTTCAAAATTATGTACAAAATATTTAAATAAATGAAATATTTAATAACTTTTATACCCCCGACAACATTTGAGAGGTTTGAAATACTAAATAGCTACACAGATAATGAAGCGTTCATTTACGTCAAACATTGAAGCAGGCGCAAGTAGCTAAAGCTACTTTGCATTTATGAATTTTTATTATATTTGAATTTGTATTTCAATTGCTCAGCACAGTTCGTGCTATACAGATTGTGGAGCAATATACATAATAAAAGTAAAGTATACAGGGAAAGAGGATACTCATATTAGAGTCCTCAAGCAAACTGGCGTGATTAGTGTGAGTATAAATTAAATAACTTCTTCATTACAGAATAAATAAACATTATAAAAATAAAGTGTCCTGTGGCAAGCGTGCCTACAGTCTGGTGTAACATCAAGGCGACGTCCCAGTTGGAGGAATAAAGCACCTCATACATATAGAAGGTGAGCAACGAATCTGCTTGTCGTTGTAGAGATGCACTTAATAATGCTGACTATGTCCAATTGTCTATGCAGCTGTGCATTCCGGATGTACCACGGGGCGTTCACAGACAATCGTAATATCCTGTTTTGAAACACCTGGAGTTGGTGAACAGGAGTAGGTGAAGCACATCCCCATATATGACTGGCATATAGAAGAAGCGGTCGTAGAATACTCTTGTATATTAGCAGCGTACATTCGACTCGTAAGAGGGTTTGCGGTTGAGGATGGGATACAACTTGTGAAGACGAGCATAGGCTTGATTAGGTTTGCTTTTGATGTGTGTACTCCTGTGTCAGCCGACGATCAAGATGGACGACAAGATATTTGACTGCACAATCAGAAGATAACGAGGGGACTTCAGGGTTATAGAGTCGTATATTTGCGGAATCAGCAGGCCTGGGCAAGGTGAAAAGCTTAAGAAGACATTTGCTTGGATTAAGTGAGATACACCAGCGAGATAAGCAGTGCAGGAAAATGTCCAGGGAAGATGTTAGGGTTGCAACGGCAGTTTTAATAGAGAATTACGAGGTAAAGATGACTGTATCGTCAGCAAACAGTGCGGTACTTGTTGCAGGAAGTTCAGGCATGTCAGTAGTATATAGACTGTAAAGAAGAGGCGCAACGTCGCTACCCTGGGGCACGCCGGCTAAAATAGTACGGGGTGAGGAATGCGTTGAATCAAGAGGCACATAAAATTGGCGTTCCTCAAGATAGCTAGTAATCAAGCTAAGTAAGTAGAGCGGAAGACCTAGGTCAAGTAGTTTATAAAGGAGGCCGTCGTGCCACACTATCAAATGCCTGAGTGAAATCTAGGAATGCTGCCACAGTATGCTCTTTGGCGTCAAAGCTACAGGTAATATGCTCAGTAAGTCTCAGGAGCTGGTGAGTAATAGAATGATGTCTAAATCCAAACTCTTGGGGAGGTATATCTGTGGTTTCAGAAACAAACCGAGGAAGTTGTTTTTGAATGCGCTTTTCCAGAAGTTTGTACAGAGTTGGTAAAATACTAATTGGTCAATAGCTCTGTGGGGAACTAGGAGGTTTGTTAGGCTTTTGCAATGCAATTATCTCAGCAAATTTCTAGGCTTTAGGAAAATATCCAATGCAAAAAACTGCATTGTATAAAGAGGCCAGAAAGACGATGGTCTTCTGTGTGAAGTGTTTCAATACAACTGGTGGAATAAGATCGTTTCCAGGGTCCTTCTTATTGGGCGGAAATTGAATAATAGATTGTACCTCGCTAGATGAAACCCACCTAATGGGCAACGGAGCCGTAGGCCGGGACGTACTCAGGCGCTCCTGAACATGTGCAGTGAAGGCAGGATCAGATGCTGGATTAGGTGTGAACGTAGATTCAAAGTAGGCAGATAATGTTTCGTACTTTTCCAAGGTGGTGTTGCTGATTAGGTTATTGACTCGAACCGGCGGCATTTGAAGCGGTTCCCAGAGTATCTGTTTCGTCACTTTCCAGAGCGAGTTGTCTGTAGGAAAGATAGTTGAGACGAAGTGTTGATAGCTGCGGTAACGGTGCTCATCCAAGGCATGCTTAACCTGGCGAATGAGTTGGTTAAGACGTTATCGTTGCCAAGGCTCCCTATGACGTTGCCAAAGACGACGCATTTGGTGTTTAGCTCGAATCATCTGGAGAAGGTGATCTGGTAACCGTGGGGATCTGGTGCCATGGCAATAAGAACGGTCTTGAATGGCACATTTAACAGAGGTGTGTATCACGTCCTCCGCAATTAACACATTTAAGCGCAGCGGTTCGTGAAACAGTACAGTCTTTATAATGATGTTGACCGTCACAGCGCACGCATCTGGGAGCAAGTCTACAATAGTTCTTAGTGTGTCCATAATGTTGACATTTACTAGCCTGCGAAGTGATATACGTCGTTGCTCCACTTGCACAATGCAATGACAGAGGCGAGTAAGATCAAAGATTTTCATAACCGGCTTCGGATTTGTTTACTTCCACAGTACATAATGGCATGGGAGACCTGTCTTTGTTGTATAGTCGATTTACTTGTACGACGGGATAGTTAAGTTTGACCAGTTCATCAAAACTTTCCTCGTTGCTTAAAGAATACGGAACATTCCGTATAATAGCACTTATCTTGGTGTTACCTGGTGAGCGGAAAGTGTGGTACTGTTGTTTATAAGTGTCTATGTGCTTAGTAAAGGCACGAAAAATCACTGGTACTGGCGGTATTGATTTTTACAACCGTGACTCAAAGCTGAGTGGTGAAATCAGAGGACAGGATAGATTTTAAGTTTTTAATCAGTTGCTGATAATTATTAGTACCGCGTAAGAACACGGGAGGTATGCGTTCCCCATTTGACGGCACGGTAGAAGAGGAGCTGAGCTCGGATTGTTTTTTGGTCTCCATTGTTTCAAGAGCGTCAAAACGGTTATGCGTGTGAATACGAATAGCACACCTATTTTCTATAGAATTACTAAGCCGTTTTGTAGGCATCAGTTCCGGACCTTCATGGAAGCGTTTTCGATCATTAGTTGTGTGTGAAGAGAACGTTGGCTCTTCCAAAACATCGAGTGAGGTAGCACAAGCACTTACAGTTGCACTGTTATGGGTAGCGGGTACTGTTTGCTGCAGAGGTGGTTGTTATAGCTGGTGGTGTGATGAGAGAGAAACGTGTTGTGACGAAGCCACTTGGTTAGAAGCTAATGTTGCGTAACAAATGTTAAGCGAATCTCGCACTAGTTGACCAGTATCATCTGTTTCCGTATTGTGAAGAGGTGAAGACATTGTAGTCATGAAACACTAATATAAGAATTTAGGTCACTTGTCACTATGAACACGCAGGCAAACAAAAAACTTGAAAACACTGCGCGACCGTGAATGTATAAACAACTTTGAACCAGTCAGGAGCGAGGCAACGCACGTCCTACCTGAACGTTGGCCAAGGGTGAACTGTGAAAAGTTTGAAACTTTGTTGAGTGGGTCAAGCGCAATAGCCACTATAATAAAATATTTACTGCGAACTATAAATTCATATCTAACCTGCCAGTGGAAAACATGGTGATTATTGCATTTTATAAACACGTATAATGTTATAAAAATGTTATTTGTATTATAACATCAAATTATAAGACACAAGATGTAAAACAAAGGGTAAAACAAAATTCTGAGCTGAACACGAAGGATTTGAACCCCACTTGTAGAGGCCGAGTGGTGAGGTAACCTAAATAATATCATTAACCCAACGTTACTGTCCTCCACAGGAAAGTAAGTCTCCGAGGGATGAGACGCAGGGGGTTGGCGAAAGTTCCCACACTAACCCTGGACAGGTTTATGACACCCCATGTCAGTACAGTTACAGACCATTCAAAATCATTCTTACGGCCTCTACTTTTGTGAATGACTCTTCTTGGTTTTAGTGTACAGAGTGAACAGGGAGCATGTGGAAGGCAGCACATACCTTTCAGGGACCTTCTTTGCGTTGCTGGACAGTACCTTCGAGCTCCGGTTTCTCTACGAATATGTAAACCACAGCCCGCCTTGGTAGCGTGGTGGTAGCATGTCTGCCTCACGTTCAAGAGGTCCCGAGTTCGAATCTCGGTCAGGGTGAGTTACCTGGATAAGGGTTTTCCCATGGTTTTCCCTTATCCTGAAAGACGAAAGTCGGGTAACTCTAAGCTCTATGAACCCTGGGCTCATTTGAGCATCATTTCAACCATTCCATTCATCGTCCGATCTGACTTAACGTTGGAGGACGTAAATTACAAAAAAGACAGTCCTCATACTTCCACTTCGGATCTGTACACGCCTTTTACAGCTTTATAGAGTGTTTTGAGCTCGTTTTAGTAGTTTTAACGGGAATAAAGAAAAAACTGCATTACAATTACTGAATGAGCTTTAAAAAACTGCCGTGCTTTGTGACAGAAGCGAAAACAATCTACCTAATTCGTAACACTTTTTGGCATGGCTGTACAACGAAAACACCTGTTGGCTGAAGATTTTAATCCAATTTGTCCCACTGTGTAGATCTGCCATTTTGTGTTCTAAAGATATTGTCAACTGATGCATGTGGTAGGCTGTACCTTCAGTTGAGTGTATAAAAGTGTGTGTGTGTGTGTGTGTGTGTGTGTGTGTGTGTGTGTGTGTGTGTGTGTGTGTGTGTGTGTGTGTGTGTGTGTGTGGCAATGTACGCTAATGAATAAAAGTTTGTAAACTCATCTAAAATTGCTAGTGGAGCTCTCTGTGTCAGGGTATGTTTAATCGACATATGTAGTGATTGCTTTCTGTCCCATACAACACTTATGCACTGAGTTATCTACTCTTTCTCTATAAACTGTTCTGCAAATCATCCATTACAATGCATTCAAGAAAGGCGTAAGTCACATATGTCACTTAGCAGGTTGCATAAATTCAAAAATAAACAGGAGCAGGTGACTCACCTGGTATACAGAACACGTTATGGCTGTGCGTATCAGTTGACACACATTTCCTCGAATGAAGCTTCTGTGAAAAGCTTTGCTTTAGCACTTAATATCGTTTCATGTTATGATCAGGGCGGTTCAGATTAATCAATTGCCTAAGATACAATCTTGACATTTTTAATTTATTTAAAGAGAGGGATGATCATCAATATCACTCATTACTCCTAAGTCCTGGCTACTGTTATCGGCATAATCGATAGCACCTTGTTTATTTATTTATTTTAACCTTTTTTACCTCACGCCTAAGTAAGGAAGCAAAGGCGTTCAATTCAAAATCTGAAATAGAATTACAGATGACATTCAGTCGGCTGAATCCAAGAAGTACGTTTTAGGCAATGTTTGTGAGCATGCGCAAGAAAACTGGAAAAATGAAATGTGTAGTGTTTAACGCCCGTTTTTACTACATACGCCACCGCAGGCGATGACACTTATGATACATGAGATGAAGATGGAGCACCGGTGGAATGAGATGGCGGGGGAAACCGGAGATACCGGAGAAAACCCGCCCCAGCGCTGTGTTGTCCACAACAAATCTCACTTTGCGGTCGCCTGGGATCGAACCCGGGCCGCCTTGGTGAGAGCAAAGCGGTCTAACCTCTGAGCCACGGTGCGGCCAGAAAACTGGAAAGTTGTATAAATGTAAAATAGGGATTTTTAATAAAGCATCTTCCGAGAGTGCAAGTGCCGTGTCCTAAATTATGACCTTCCACAAAAACGTTATAGTGCATTTGACTTATCAACAATGACTTAGATTCCGATTAAAGGAAAGTGTAAGTGATTTTATGGCATTTGAAATGTGTATTTGGATTTATTGCAAAGTTCATACATTATGTAACATACTGAAACATGATTGGGTTTTAAACGATATTTATATGCAATATGTTGAAACTGCATTATTGGTGTATATATATTTATATTAATTCATGTTATTTATTATTCATCATATTTATTTCAATATTTTATGTTTTAATGATATATATTGACTAATTTGCCTTTAAATATACGCAAAGTTGTATTTGCTGAATACAGTAAGGGTAACCTAACCTATTTGTGTGGTTTACCTATCTTTCTACATATAGATATGTATTAACTATATTAAATCCTCTAACTTTTGATATATTTATCATTGCAGACATGGAGTGTACTCATATTTGATTGTTGAATTTTATCATTTGCATCTCACCTGGACATTTATATCCCTTTTGTTTGTTAACATTTACTTCGGGTTGAAATTCACGCACAGATAAAATTTATTTATTTATTGTCAAGTCAACAACCAGGAGAGGATAATGATCGATGACCAGTTAATGTTGGTGACCTTGCTACTGAAACTACCATGTGCAACAGCTGCTGAAAAATGAATGTAATTATCGTGTTAATATGTTATTACAATTATTATTCGCTATCGTCGAAAACATAGTATGCAACACACAAATTAAGTGAATTGGGGAATCTCGCAAACATAGAATACTTGACTGGCTCATATTTTCTCTCTTCCCCGTTCTAGTGTACTTGTATCGGAACGCTGATATTAACTTCGCTTAAATGAAGAAATATACTTGTAAACAGTTCTCTTAAGAACGCCTGCCTTCAATATTATCCGGAAGCATAAAATAACAAACATCCTCTGGAAAGCAAATTGTGGATACCACATTCTGAACTACTTGAAACTAAGTATTTGACGCGTACCAATTGTACTGTAAAAGTATCGAATACCCGAAAAGGCAAAAGAGTGGTGCCGAAAACATTACATCTACCTTTCTCTACTTCCTTAGGACTCCTAGATGACCTGCCTTAAGTTTATCTTGAACGTCTTTCCTATAAATTAATTTCTGTATCCAAGCTGCTGATCTACGGCCCACTCCACGCACTTAACTTCATGTTTAACCTCTGGCTTCCTTGGATCAGAAACCTTTAAATGTGCGGGTTACGAACTCTGTGGACGCCCCTAGCAGATGCTCTTCTGTATTATTGTTCACTAATCATTACAAAAACCAGACAGAGATAATTAGGTTTCGCAAGTTCTTGTTCCGAATGCTTCATCAATACGTAGATCAAATTACAACCAGAAGTTTTTGCAACTTTTGAATGCCAGATGCTCAAATAAAAACAAAGAAATCGCAAGAGCACTAAAAGCCTGTCAGAGAAACAGTCGCGGTGTTTAATGGTAGACAAGGCTTGACTGCAGGCAAACGACTATCTTTTAAATCACAATTAACATTGGCTGAAGTGTTTCATTAACGAAATGTGGTACTTGCAAAAGCGTAACTCATCTAGATGGACGTTGTGTATTGCCATTGGATAATGGAGCAGCAAATCAACTCCACCATTAGCTTGTACATGCTTAGTCATCAGGACGGGGCGGGAGCCCATTTTTCGGACAGGCTGACGACGTGGGTTCTACAAGCATACGCCTTCTGTTCACTGCTCTTGATCGTCAATTGTTCCCTCAAACATTAATGCATGTTATTCGGAATAAAAAACGGATGCATTGTTAAGGAGATGTCACAAACATGTTATCAACAGCACCAAGAGTTTGCTGACGGATCTGTCCTTTCTGTCAGCTCCTTCTTAATGGGACATCAAAAGCGACGTATGGCAAACTACCAATGTTCTGTGCTTCATTTACTGTAGTTTCCATAGCCTATTTTAGCCTAATCCAATAAAACCGTAGGTATCTGTAGGATTCAACTTATCCTCATGTGTTAAAAATACAGTTAGAAAACTTCCCTTTAAAATTAAGATTTATACTAATTTTCCGTAAAATATCCATACCTATAGACATGTTAGTGGAATAACTTCTCTATTACTATAGGTAACTATTTAACTGGCTAATTTTCCTAATGTAAGGCAGTATTATTAGAAATGTTTAAGCGATTTTTATCACTGAAATTAATATATTTATTGGATGAAGGCATAAGAACGTGAGTAACTTAATTTATACATAGAGAAGAGACATATCTGCAGCATCATGTACAGTAACATTTTGACATCTTTCCGGCGCATGCAATTGAGCTCATTATTATAAATTATCATACCTAACAGAGAACCGTTTTTCAGGTATCTGCCCAACGCGAACCCTAAGGTTTACTATTTAATATAATTACCAAAAACACATACACACCGTCATTAAACAACAAGCCTTTGAAATATCAGTAGTCTAAACCGAAGCATTTACTGAAAAAGTAGACAAATGAATATGGTTATTTAGCAAAGGGGCACCAGTAATTCTGAATGCGCGGTGTGTTCCTACAGCTCTGACAAGCGAACTATCACTATGCTCAGAGTTTGATGACATCATCTCTGATCTATGTAGAGCTTGTGGAGCCAAAATCGGGTGCGGAGTATAGCTGGAAGTATCCGAAAATGAGTCCAGAATATGTAGCAACATATAGGCATAATAACACAGCATTGTATGGTAGGGATTGTTTATCCCTGGTGGGCAGCAGTCAAAACATGGTACAGAGCTGACGAGGGATGTCCAGCAGCTACTTGCAAGTGGTCGTATGCAGCCCTTCCCAGGCTTTAGTTTTGGGCAATGCGGTTCTACTACAGAGCAGATTTTTGGCGTAGTAGGTTTAAATGTAGAAGGCATTATACTATCACATTTTCAGGTAAGTAGCGGTGTGAGTACACTGATGGTTCCCTTGTATGTGTTTCGTAGTTTATCATGATCTAATGGTAACATGTCAGTTTCTGGTTCACGGGTTCAAACCCGGCGAAGGGCCATGGGTTTTTTCGGACATAAAATTCTTAGCATAGCTTGCTTCGGAAGGGAAGTAAAGTCGGTTTTCCTGGTCATAGATTTAACGACACGTAAAATAATCTCAAGCTTAATACAGAAACCTCTGAGCAAATATAAGGGGCCTTTCATACTCAGTAGAATGGGCCCTCAGAACAAAAGCAGTTAAATAAAAATTGAATTCAATTCTCCAAACTCCTTAAAATGATGCAGATCAATAATTGTTGTCGTATGACACACACTATTTATTATACACACTTAACAATGAATCACATTTACAGCATACCGTTTTCAAAACCATGTTTACTTTAGTGCCTATTTGTAGCAGGAAGTACTGTACTCCAGCAAAAATTCGATATCAGATTTCACGGTAGATACAACTTGTGCATTCCTCTAAGTCAGAAACAGAACAGAAAATATTTTTGCAAAAAACGTCCGTTTGTAATAACAGAGGTAGTGCGAGAGAATAGATACGTACAAACTTGGAAACAAAAATTCGGATAAACACCCAGCTTAGTATAGAAGTTAGGCATCTTTTAAAGGTGCTATAGGAAGCCTACCAAGAACATTTCCCACACACTAAACTAACATTCACACAGAAAAGATTTATTTGAATATAATTTTGTCAAAAACGACTGAAAGTTTTGTGTTGAATTGTCTACCACATGTTTCAGATACGCACTTGCACGACAAACAAAACATATACGTTTTTTGGAAACAGCCTGTGAAGCGAAGAAAAAATGTTGCTTAATTTTATATACATGGTAAATAAAACTTACTTACTAAACGAAAAATATAGTTCTCTTTAAGGCAGTATATCGCAAAAAATTGTGCAATCTATTAACCATTCTGAAATGTCCAATGGTAATGTTCTGAATTTTCTAATGCTTTATTGCTTTGTAAAGTGCTTGATCAATATTTGTTTCTGGACACGTCATGCACAAAAAGAATTTCAAAGCAGAAATATCCCCCTTGAACCTGGAAGAAATGTTTAAGTAATGAAACCAGCTCTGGAAAGTTTGCGGCGATAAACATGAAGATTGAAAAAAAAATGCAATAACAGTTTCTAGAAGAGAAATTAAACTGAACGATAGTGGGTAAAGAAAGTCAGTGAATGTCAGAGTTTTAGCCAATCTTCTGAAGGGTTTATGGAATCAAACTTTGCACTGTCCTTTTTTTCCCTTCTTCTTTCGTCAGGGAAACAAATCGCTAAAAGGGTTGACATTAGGAAGAGATCCCCTTTAACTTGCCGCGATAAGACTGCAGATCCTGACTACCGTGCTAGGGGTCCCGGGTTCGATTGCCGGCGGTGGGGGTGGGGATTTTTCTCCGACCAAGATAATTCCCCATCTTCCCCAGAGTCTGGAAGTATGAATGAGAGTGTGAATGTGTGCGTGATGTAATGATAAATAAACCACAAAGATAACGAGTTAACACCTTCAGTATGTTCCAAAAAGAGAACGGCCGCCGATATGACCATAGTAGTTAAAGGCGGGGTATAAATGGAACAAGCAAAAAAAAAAAAAAAAAAAAAAAAAAAAAAAAAAAAAAAAGACTGTAGATGTTCTGTAGAATATGCAATAAGTCTGCGAAAGCTTTTAAATTCACTCAAGGGAGATTTAAAGAATAAAGAAGGGCAGTAAAATTAATCTATAGATATGTTTTGATCGTACTGTACGCGTCACATGATTTCCTACAATTCATAAGCACGTTATGGCAAAACAGCCACTGAGCGAGTGGGCAAGTGTTGGCAAGCGAAGCTAATTTCTCCACTGGTATGAAGACATGCAGCGAACTCATAAAGTACGCAGCACACAATGGGATGTGATGGCTCACGTGGGGGGTCGATACATGTGTCTCTCCGATTTACGGGACAGCCCCACCCCCTCAATTCATGACTAGTACCGGCCACTTTTATTTCTTCTGACCTTTCTGCCCACTACCGAAAACAGCAATTTGTTTTACCGTCTTCTCTTGTATTTCTTGGTTGTATGCCATATAGTGAATACCTCCTGAACCTTAATGTTACTTTCTTAATAAATAGCTGGTAGCTATATATGTATGAGGGCAACAATGAAACGCTTTAGAAAGTGAAACAATGATTAGTTTTTAAAAATTTAAATGATATTGTTTTTTAAAATATTTCGTTTGGAGGTCCTGAAAACCTTGAACAAGTACGTGGATGGTTAGACAGTTTGACCTATCATATTTTATAGTTCATTTTAGCCCCATCTGTCAGAGAAAGGTATTTCCATGGAATACAAACATAGCGTCCATAAAGAGGGATAAATAATACAGCGTTGGTTGGATGGGCATGCCAATATCTCACCCTCCAAATCACGTGATTTAAACGCAATTGAGAACATGTGGGCAAAAAGGAAGGAGATTCTTCTAAAATTCCCGTCAGCCGCATCCCAGGACTTCTGCCCAGCAGTAGGGCAGGGTTAAAACAGGATTCCCTAACAATACGCCATTACTTTAACCGGCTGAAAGATTCCATCACAAAAAGTATTAAAAAAGTTTTCGAGCATGAAGGATATTGGAACCGGGTGTTGAGTATTTTTATATAGATTTCATTTGTTTATTTCTTTTATTTTTAATGCACAAAAATATTTTTCAAGGATATACAACTATTTTAGACCAATGGAGAAAGATTGTAATTTAAGCTCTCTCTCTTGTTGATCAGTTTAATGCCTTAACACTTGTAGGAGTTTGAATGCGACTTCGACTAAGTTCGGAAGTGATCATGGTTTCTGACAAGTAGCCACATATAACTTCAACAACTGTAGGTTTAACAGATTGGAAAGGACGTTGGATATGGGGAAAACAACACAAAGCTAGAGGGAGGGGAGAGGAAGGGCCGCCTCTAGGAAAACACTGCGTCAAAGGAGAGACAAAGAGGGAAGGATCGACATAACGCAAGTGATGCTGCAGGCTTTACGAGTTAATAAAAATGTTCTGAAAAATAGGTAGAGAAGTCATTGAACTTTTTCCTATTACCTTCATGAAATATTACATATAATACGTTAAAGAAATTTAAGTTGTACATTTTAAGATCGTATTTTCATAGGATTGCTTTAACGCATATTACTCTGCTGCAACCAGAGAGTATTTCTGCCAAAAGGAATTCTATGTATGTTCGATGCTTATAGTGTTTGAAAATATGCATTATTATTATTATTATTATTATTATTATTATTATTATTATTATTATTATTATTATTATTATTATTATTATTATTATTATTATTATTATTATTATTATTATTATTATTATTATTATTATTATTATTATTATTATTATTATTATTATTATTATTATTATTATTATTATTATTATTATTATTATTATTATTATTATTATTATTATTATTATTATTATTATTATTATTATTATTATTATTATTATTATTATTATTATTATTATTATTATTATTATTATTATTATTATTATTATTATTATTATTATTATTATTACTATTATTATTATTAGTAGTAGTAGTAGTAGTAGTAGTAGTAGTAGTAGTAGTAGTAGTAGTAGTAGTAGTAGTAGTAGTAGTAGTAGTAGTAGTAGTAGTAGTAGTAGTAGTTGTTGTAGATGTAGTTGTAGTAGAAGTCGTACCGGGAAAGTATATCTTTTAGAACAGACTGAACTTAAAAAATGTAGAAAAAGGCCTGTGAGTGCATATGTATGCGAGTCTGTCTGTCAGCCAATAATCAAAACTCAAAAATGAAAACTATGTTACAGACCTATAGACATTTAGGTTCCTCATGGCACATTTTTCAAGAATGTGACACGAAGATTTTTTAACAAAATCCCCCATATCAAACTGTCCCTTATATGGAAAAACGTCAAAAATTGATTTAAAAAAATGGTTACGATTTTGATTAAAATGCGGTATACTTGGATATTTTTATAAAAATATAAAATATATCTTACATTTTTTGGGTATGTCCTAAGAAGTTCTCCTCATTCTGGACGACTTCTGTATAACAGGTAAAAAAACACACACACACACACACACACACACACACACACACACACACACACACACACACACACACACACACAGAGAGAGAGAGAGAGAGAGAGAGAGAGAGAGAGAGAGAGAGAGAGAGAGAGAGAGAGAGAGAGAGAGAGAGAGAGAGAGAGAGAGAGAGAGAGAGAAAATCAGAGACAGAAAAGAAATCTTACTGCCCCAAAAAATGTAGGTCTCACTGAAGTAAACAATTGATATCACAATATGTTGTTTTTTGTGGTAATGACCATTGTCAAATGTATTTTCAGCGGCATTCCTCGTTCTGTTGCTTTCTTAAGAGCAATTTGTAAAAGAGTGAGGAGAAAAAGTCATGTGAATGCACACACGAATTTGTTTTAATTTCTTTTTATTTCTATAAATAAAAATAACTAAGACCATACGAAAGGGAGATGACCTTATTCATAGGTACTATCTCAACTGAACCTCACAGTTCCATTTGCTAAGTCTTGCACCACACACGATATGGTGTGTTAATGCACTTCCAATGTTCTCCTTGATGACTCTGTGCATTTTGATTAATGTACTCTGCACATGAGAAGTCCGCTGTTGCCAAGTCTACTCGGAACTCCAGGGCAGTGGTCACATTTAAGAAACCCTCATTGTCATTTATTATGCGAAATTCAATGATCTGCTATAGCTCAAAATCGAAACTTAGAAAGCTTTTGCTTATGCGATGTCAGTATTTATGCATATAAGTGATAGTGTGTATGGAAATGCAATGTTTCTCAACAGAAACAACGGTACACTAAAGGGCAGAAAGGAGAAAATAACCTATTTCGTGACATCTGAAGTAGCAACTTCCATGTAAACATGTGCATTCCTTTGCACACAGCTAGGAATTCGGAGAGACCTCTAGTAACTGGAGCACAGGACCGTACTTAGGTCATAGTGCGCTCTATGAGCTTCCAATGTCCTGGGAGGAAGGGATGACAGGAAAACCTCAAGGCCTGCCAGATCTGGAGGAGGGTATCAGCCACCATGGAAGGTGATATATTTAAACTTGAAAACGACCTTAATACAGACTGGCCTGCCAGGGATTCTCGGGAGTACACAAGATACTTCCAAGAAGGAAGGAAATCCCAACAGTCGTGTCAAGCGCCAGGAAGAAGTTTCTCCATAACAAATTCCATCACCCTTTCGCAATACAGTAAGTGCCGTCGCCTGAAACACATGGAAGGAAATGATGGACACTAAGTTGTGGCATAAAGTGAATCAGCATTCATCCACAGACGTGTGGAAACCATGGACATCGAAGGTGTAAGAAGTGGCCAGCCCGACGGAAATTGAACCAGAATCCTTCCAATTGCGAAGCTCATATATTATCGAGGAGCCATCTCGTTCAGCTCCATCCCATAAAATGACAAACTCAGAGTCACCTAGTCTGGAAATCTCAAAAACTCTTAAAATATTTGGCGCAAAATCCCCTACTATTAGCCAAATTGGAAATGTGCCAGCTTATAAAGAGGTGAAAGTAAAATTGAGAAATTGAAATACGCTGCATGTATTTGCAACTTTGCACGGCCAACATGTCATGAGAAAGGTTCTAAAAGATGCAGCTGTAAAAGATAACGATCTTCAATACTGCAGACGAGTTCATCCTGTACCTTGTAATGCTGAACCTGTTTTCTCTTCACGAAATAATACATTTTGAGTCATCATTGGAGGGATTTTATTTCTCAATCACTTAACGTGTCTTAAAATGCGAATAAGTAATTATAATTTATGTAGTATCTAGCTCAATAAAACGTATTATTGCGTTTCATATTTCTTATATCAGGCAGACAATAATTTTAGCGTCTTAGAAATGTATTAGAAAGGTTTACAACACATACTGGTGGTGTTAACTATTTGCCCTTCGCCTGCTGGTGCGGAAAACATCTGATCCGTGGACTCTTATGATTTTATCTACTCTTGTACAAACTATTCTCTCCATGGGGACTTCAGGCAGGTTTGCACAACCGGCATCCTGCCAGCTCCGTTCCTGAATCGGTCCATTACGCCAACTCGGAGACCGCCCCGCCGGAGCAGATTTGGGGTGGGAAGATTTACATAAAAATCTTCTCTTTATAAATATATTACCTACTGTACCCTTGAACAAAATATGTAAACTTCAATTGATTGTTTGGTTGTACAAGAAGTAGACAGAATCTGAGGCGTAGTAGGCTAGTAAAACCCGGTACCAAATTTGGATTCCCAACTGAGAACCTCTGCTAACCTCGCATAAAAATATTTTGTAGGTAGCTCATGATAAAGTTGCTGATTTATTTACCGCATACAGTCAAGACCGATCAAATATCAAATTTAATGTTCTAACTTGGAATAAATCAAAATTGAATTCCTGCTATAAGAAAATTTGAAGTTTAATCTTTACCAGTTTTTTGTTTTTATTTCTTTAAAATTTCCTTTAAAATTATTTTTCATTTAGTATAACTATGTCTATCATGATGTAGTTGATTAACATATAGCAATTTTAACTGTATAAAAGCTTAAATTATTTGATCCAAGCAAGACCAAATAATTTTATTTGGAAAAAGCATATTGTTTCTTTAGTTTTAAGTCCAAACTTACACCTGTTCTAATCCTGTTAATCTTCTTGTTACGATGAGTGCAACACTTTTCAGACAAACGCAAAGTTAAATGAAACATTAGCATGCCATTATTAAATACAGCTGTTTCTCAATTTCGCAAATCCAAGTGTTACGCGTGCCTGATTATTTATTTACCTTAAATCTAATTTTATATTATCTCTGCACACAAATAGATTTAAAGCTCCCGAATTTACGTTTCCCAATTCCATTAAGCGGGCCCACTGGAACATTTTACAGCGGAGCCCCTGAGAACCTAGCTACGCCACTGGATGCAATAATAAGATTTTGTAACAATAGAAAGCACAGCATTTTTCAAAACATGACGGCCTCGTCTCACACCCCTGCCCAAGTCGCTAGAGCTTCGAGGGTTGGTTCTGTAACATTTTCGGCTTAAAGCAAACCCCACGGTTGCCAAGTCTTCTGTGATTTTAAAACCACGGTGTGCAATTCACGGGTGGTACGCAAGGAAATCTGTATCTGCTCAAAATTAAACTAATTGTTCATTGTAAGAACTAGCAAAACCGCATATTAGCCCACTTCATAGACTTGATTTTATCTCCCTCTTTCCTTTCATATCCCTCTGTACTTACGTGTATATTACTGCTAATGGTAATCGATTACAGCAAGTATGGATTATAATTATCGATGCCTGGTTACTGCCCTTAACAAGTTAATAATTCACAGATTATACTGAAAGCAGGAATTTCAATTGCACCATTGGTATTAATAAATACATAGCCAAGTTAATGGTTAGTAATTCACTGCTTTTTAATTTATTAATGAAAACTTTTCTGTACATAGCTTGTACAATACAGTTTTGCCTAATTAATAGCATGAAACATGTATATGGGGTGTTACCCACTGGTAATCCCAATAGTCTTTAAGGTTTGGTTATTAGGTCTATCTGTATTTTGTTTTTTAATTCCTATTGTCTCGATTTGGTGTTGGACTTGTTGGTATCTCTCGTAACTAAGAATTAGTATGTTGTAGAAATGAGTTTATAGTCTTGTATAGCTCTCTCGGAGGATTACAGATACCTCCGAAACATCTAAGTTACTACGGAGAATGGTGTTACGAACGTACCACGGTGCATCAGTTATAGTTCCTAAATATCTGTTATGTGTTTTGGATAGGCATACTGCCATAAAGGTCGCATGACAGAAGTGTATAGAAACAGCTTGTACTACAGAGCTAGTGAAGACTTTCTTGCGATGATTGGCTTCAAAAGGCGAATACGATGTCTTATTTTCTGCACTAAATTAGTGATGTGGTCGTTCCAGGTGCATCTGTTGTCTAAAATTAGGCCAAGGTATCTGACAGTCTGAGATGTGACCATTACTGAGTCGTTTAACATAACATAATGGTAAGTTACGTATCTTTTGTACGTGAATTCGATTAATTTAGATTCTGAAGCACTCATAACAACTCTCCGTCATTTGCACCACACTTCTGTGTCTTCACAGAAAGTGTTAAGCATTCTTGCTGCTGATTCATAGGTGTCTTTGCTCAGGATTGTGATACTGTCAGCATAGTTTGCAATAGTAATGCCCGATTTAACCAACAGATGTTAAGACTTAACACGAGTTTAGCAATAGTTAAAACAAAAATTGCATTTCACCAACAAGTGTTAGCGTAACACTCGTGTTAAATCTCTTCTTAAACTAACAGGCCAAATTTCTGATGTTAAGTTCTTAACAATTGTAAATAGTCTATGTGGCGAGCATAAACTCAGCTGTTGATGTAGATTTGCTATATTTAAGACCGTCTAAATGGCATTCGCAATAGAGTACGGCCTATCAGGAGCTATCCGAAGAAAAAATTTTACGGAGGTATAGATGGTCGAAACATGTTGCTATGAAGGTTACTGCGGAAGTACAAGAGAGGTTAGAACATGCATCGAAAGGAATATGGCGATCTCGCCTTTGCTTCAAGTATTAATAACCTTGCGATTTTATAATTCACTGAATTATGTGGATAATCCATTATCCACCTCCCATCTTGAAACCTTCAAGTACCTTGCCTTTCTTCGTTCCTCGTTTTAAATTTACGCAATACTGAGTTAGAACATGCATCGAAAGGAATATGCCGATCTCGCCTTTGCATAACTTTGCGATTTTATAATTCACTGTGGATAAGACACTGTCCACCTTCCATCTTGAAACGTGCAAGTCACTCGTCACTTGTACTTCTTCGCACCTCGTTTTAAATTTACGTAATACGTTTCGTTTGTAGTAGTGACACATGCATTTGAATTAAGTTTGTTTCCAATTTTTCCCCGTGTGACATCTTTCTCTTTTATATTCACCGCATCCGTCCTATTTTCCACGATATCGTTATACTTCGTCACCAATTCAATTAACAATCCTTTCTCCATTTATGAGAAATTTTTTTCACGGCTTTTGTTTATGATTTTGTTTATCCAGCATTTTTTTTAGCTGTGTGCAGACTGCAGTGCAGACGAAAATGAAAACAAAAGCACATCGTAGTACGTTCAGAAAATAATACGACTCATCCACAGCCTTCTATAACTGTAATATTTACAAGTTTCTTGGCGGTAGCAAGTGTTTGTTAAGGTGTTTGTATGATATAAAGCAGCGGTCCAAGAACATTTCCTTGAAAGTCACCGGATTTGATTACATGTGATTCCAACTGTGCATATTCACATTTCTAATTAACTGTTGATAAATAATTTTTGAGTTATTGTTACTATCGAAAGAAGGATCCTATGTTTTTTCACTATCGCCACAGCTTACGTAACCTGTAACTTTTCCAATAAGGTATAATACGTACTTCACTTTTCATGCGAGATTTTTATGAATAGGGTCCAGGTTGTTGAAGCTGATACAGTTCAGGGAAAAGGAACGACGTTTGCATTAACTCACCGATTTGTAAGCATTAGACACAATATACTGACAGCGGACGAAACTGAAGCAAACACATATTTCTTGTCCTAATGAGGGTTGTCTTTTGTTTGCTAATAGTTATTCCTTATTAACAAGTGGCAGGGGGAGGCCATGTGAGTGGTATGAGGTGAGGCCATGATGTTTTCGAAGAAAAAGTTTACAAGAATGAGTAGAAACTGATGTGAATGTAACAAGTTCTAATATTTCTATGCATGAATGTAGGCACGCTCATGTCAAAGCTATATATATATAACAGTGAACCATTCATTTCCCTTAGGTTAAAGGAATGGGAAGTTGAGGTTGGCCGCACCTTCGTTACAGAAATGTTAATGAGATGCAGTTCTCAGATAACACTCGTGACCTGATGGGTTCCACGTGCCAAGATGTCTGCACCACATTCCACATCAATGCTTGACATGCACAAACAGAGGGGGAAAAGCAGTTCGGCGTACGTACACTACAACATTCTATCTTACCTCGCTGCGGCAAATCCTCCTCACCTTCGTAAGCTAATGTCTTCCCATCTATGCCAAATTAACTTTTACAGTAGTAAAAATAGATGGTTTCACGTACCATCGTTCATAACAGAAAATATCCAACTTTAGCGAGACCTGCGCGAAGGTTCAGATAATTCTCAGCCGTCACTCTATAGATGCTATGAGAAGGAAATTTGCCTGCTGTTCAGAGGGCATGGCAGCCATTGGTTTACCTTACAGTTTTGTAAAGTAGTATTTCGGCAAACATTCTGAATTAACAGGTAAATGCTATAAATATAACTTCAGTACAACTGTAGAAAATTTGTTATTATCGGGCTTCGCTTAAGCAGATGACCAGAAGCAAGATGATTCCAGGATTCGATACTTCGTTTACCAATATAACTTAAATCAGAAACACAACTTCTGTGCTTGCTATAGCTGAACTCAAAGCGTAGTACAGATGTATTATTTTATCTTGACAGGAATCCTGCGCGGTAGGGATGAGTAGCAACTGTGGTGGGGATAGTGCACCTAACGCCACAATGCGTCACACGCGTAAGATTACGAGAGGAGAAGGCGGTGCATAAGATGTTTAAAAACAAATTTCACTTTCGAAACCAGTTCTGCAGCTCTTATAAACTAAGTTGTAATTCTTACTATGGTAGTAATCTCCACGCTTTTGTTGGATCTTAAATAGTACATAGGCATTTGGAACAAAACCCTGTTCTCCTCCAGCAAGCATGTTACACAACTGTGGGCTTTTCAATATCGCTGCAGAGTCCCGGTAACATATTTCGCTCCAAGCATATGGTCCAGTATGTGCTGTATTTATATAAGTTTCATCCATATAAACTATATAAACTTCACTTCGATATCTCCAAATATTTCGTAAATACATAAGCCTTTTTGCACGTATGGTGCGATGTTCGATTAAAATTTGTTTGTCACGCTTAGTGTTTTTTTTTTTCAAATAATCCTAACTTCAAAAGAAATCTTCTTAATGTTCAGACACTGCCTTGGAAGACAGTAGATATTTTAGCTTCATAAGCACTTTCTTCAAGGTTGGTCTTTGTTTTTCTGTACTTTAAAACTTATTCACAGTTCGCCTAACTACTTCTGAATTAAAATATCCAATTTAGATTTTGTGCATGTTCTTAATCTTTGTTTCCTGGGCATAGAGAAGGACGTTGTTGCACTAACACCAATGGATTTTCTTTCCTTAACAACTCTCCTAAACTGCTGTAAGACACAACTGTTGCCTCAGATACCCTATAGCTGACCCAGATCATTGTTCCTTTTTTTATAAATCTATGGATATTGGTTATTGCTTCTTGTGTTTTTAAATGTAGCACTTTATTTCCTAATGTGCTGCTAGGAGGTGTCATTTATAAATGCCCTCTTGGAACCAGGAGACAAGTACATTTTGAAACAAGCTGTAGTGTTACCGAGTAGCTCTGCACGTGTTTAGTTGCTCGCAACTGGTACGCAACTGACCTGCCATCCCCTCCAGTTGCAACCGTTCTGAGGTGGACTTGTACAGATTCCACAGCGCATTGCTCTCCACTTTTCAAGGTAAAACAATACATCTGTACATAGTGACATTTCGTAATGATTCTTGAAATTGTTTCATTTATCATGAAAATACTTCAAACTTCTGGTATGTAATTCAAAGTCGCTAGCGCCACTTATGACAAATTATGAGTTTCAAAACATTTCTTTTGCGTCCTCGAAAGATAAACTTAAATACCTTGTATTCTTTTATTTTTCAGTTATGCTGCTCGGACGTCACAAAAATTCACACCACTGACATTCTCACAAGGAAATTGTGATAGAATAGGCGTTTTTATTTTTATTTTATTCATGGGGCTTCGAAACATGTCCTTCTGCTCAAATCTCTGTTTCTCATTCTTGGCCTTAATATAGGAATTCCTCTACCAACTGCAGGTAAGGAAACTTAAAACTATATGATCAAAATATTGCATATTCATACAATAGACATTACAAAAAGTCATCGGAAGCAACTTTTCTCCTCTAGAGAGATAAACTTTAACGTTTTCTAATTTGTTATACAATATCTCCAAAGATTTGTTCAAGGTTCCCAATGCTCATTATATTTCCAAACTAAACAATATGTGCAGCTTGAATTTTCGGGAAAGATATCGAAAGCACTTTAATTTCTCATTGCATTTTGTAAGAGTTCCTTTCACGTCGTACTCGTAAGGAATAGACAAAATATTCTTATTGAAAGAGTTTAATTTATGTCAAATCATATTATACCATCAATATCCTTCAGGCTGTTGTTTGTCTTTAGTTACAGTATCCCAATATCGATTTCTCTTAACTCTAGCACCATTCATCTCTTTCCCTTGAACTTCGTAGGAATATCATGGAACTTGAAGTATGACATGATTTGACCAACTATACCCAAATGCATTACGAAACTAATTGTGTAAATGCATATGCGAATTTAGAAAAGATGGAATGATACGTCGTTTTGGATGAGTGGGTTGAGAATGTACTGTGATTGTAACACTTTAGTTTATTTCTAAAAAACTAATGTTACGCACCGAATATAGTTTAGCAATGGCTATTATACTCCAGGACAAACTTATTGGAAGTGTTTAGACCGCTTGGCACTCACCAAGAAGCCCGGGTTCGATCCCACGGGAACGTAAAAGGAGATTTGTGACGGACAACATGGCGATGGGATGGGCGTTCTCCGGATCATCCGGTTTCCCACGGCAGCATTCAGCCAGTTGCTCCATCATCTTTACTATCATTCATCTCTCGTTCTTTTATATCTTCCACTTCCGTCACCTTCATACCAGGCATTGGCCTGATCAGCTATCCTGGTTCTCTATGGGATCCAAAGCTTCTGTTTCCCAGGTCCGACCTCACAAGGGATAGAGTAACAAGAAACCTCTAACAGCACGTTAGTGGTACAAGTAGGAAAGTTAAAGAAGAAGACAAGTTTATTGGCTCAGAATCAAGGTAAGCTCCAAGAAACATCTCCCTTCTGTCCATAGAAAGCTCTTATCTTTAATATCTTATACCGAGGAAAAAGGTCGACAATAATTGTTAAACCTTTGTAGCACATGTGATTAACTTCGTTACGTTTAGCAAGGATTTATGTTTGTCTTACTACGTAAAAGGGAAGGGTATATTAATTGTATGCAAACGTAAATTCAAAATAACAAATAACTGTGTGTGAAATGGAAGGACCCTAAATGCAATATATATATATTAATGCCATGAAATAACCAGGATCACGATTCATAAGAACATGTTACAAATATTTCAGTGGATGTGTTCGAAAATTTTGCAAAGATCTGCTAAAAGATAGTTCAATAAAAGCCTCGGTTACAAATTCAATAATTTATTTATTGGTGCACTTCTACTCTGGGGTACAGGTGACTTTGGCGTTCATCAATATATTTGCAAAACAAATAAACAAATAAAATTTTTATCTTGAATATTTTTGCAAACATCTCGGACGTGCTTTATATTTTCAAAATACTGTATAAAGAGTTCATTCAAGTTGCAAATTATAATAAATAAGGAAAATCTTGTTAAAGTGGTTCTTGTTAAAAAAGGGTAATTTATTATAACATACCTCACCCCACTGAAGGTTTTTTGAGAATTTCTTGTCTTTGGATTCCATTTTTCAGGATCGATACAGTATCTCAAAACCGCTAGTCAACGTTCCTTTCTCTCTCAGGCGATTTCACAGAAATAGCTTGAGGCTTGAAACACGGCACGATTTGACCAACATAATCGAAATGAGCTATGGATCAACTTCTGTAGCTATATACATAAAAGTTGGGAATGATGGAAGGATATGCGGTTTTGGAGGATTGGCTCGAGAATGTAGTGTGATAACAGTACTTTCGGTCATTGTTTAAATTATATCTTTTATTATTACAGGGGTATATGTTTTAGTTACACCGATTTTATTTCAGAAACACTTATTGGCTTCGAGGCAAAAGCAATTTCAAAAAGTGCTCGCTGCTGTCCACAGATTGCTCTACCTGTAATATCTTTTACCGCAGAAGAAGTATGGCAATTTAATACACCACTTTTCTTGTCACATGGGTAATTCCTTTAGGTTTAGCTTAGATTACAGTGCGCGTTAGTACTATGAAAAGAATGGTCATTTAGAATGTACACAGACGCAATAACAAAAGAAGAATTAAATTTGGATGAGAAAGGAAGTACCCTGAAACGAGTATATATTGACGGACCTCGCTACATTGGTTCATAGACTATTGCATATATGGATCTTTGGATTGAATCAATTGCACTATTAATCTGTGATTGGAATACAAGTTCCTTTGATTAGTTGGAATCTGAGTACAATTATACCTATTACTACTTAAATGCACACAAATTTTATATGATGTACAATAGCAATCTTCCCTTTTATTTATGATGGAGGCCGTAGATTGTAAAGTACAAACAAAATTCTAATTTGGATGGGATATCCAGTTACTTTAGTACTAACTGGCGTTTGTGCGATAAGTTTATAAGCATTTCCAAAATAGCTTGTTTCAGAAGATCTCGTTTACGGTAATTCAGGTGATGTAATTAATTCAGTGATAATTATATATAGAATTAAGTAGGCTAATATGAAGGTGGTTGCTAAGATTTTTTTCTCTACAAATGGGTTCATATATCTATTATTCGATCAGTCGGCAAGATTTTGACCGATTTTACACAAACGTCTTTTCTTGGCAAAATTATAAATACGCCTTGGTGAAAGTAAGACGTTGTAAGCACTCGGCGACGATGCGGCCATTAATCTTATTGTTCATTTATAAATATTTCAAGAAATAACTGTCTATGCTTGCAATCCAGATAACTTGGAGAACAGGCGACGACGTTACTCTCTCTATAGCGAGCGTGCCAAGGCATCTTATCCCTGCGTCTGCCCGCTTCGTTAGCGTAGATGGTAACGCGTCTGCCACACGTTCAAGAGGTCCTGAGTTCGAATCTCGGTCAGAGTGAATTACATGGATAAGGTTATTTCCGGGGTTTTCCCTTATTCTGAAAGACGAATGTCAGGTAGGTCTAAGCTCCATGGACCCAGGGTCCATTTGGACATCATTTCACCCGTTTCATTCATCATCCGATATGCCTTAACGTTGGAGGACGAATACTACAAAAATGAAAATAAAATAAATAACATCTTATCCCAGCGACACAGAATACCTGTATCTTAACGCATCCTTTGATGTCGCCATGGTTATCTTTTGAGTAGCATGTAAATGTAATGATCAGTATAATGGATAGTTTACGGGTTGCTGACCTAGAGACTTGGCAGGCAAATTTGTTTGCAAAAGGTAAAATAAATTGCGTGGAGTGGGCTTTCTTCATCAGATCAAGTAGTGCAACGTTTTAAAGGACGTTTACTTACATGACTTTCTCTATTGAGTCATGTACTCAATATTCATAAGAACGTTTCCTTCGATCTGCCTAACCTTCATAAGATAAATATTTATATGTAAAACTTGAAAGGATATTTTCGGTATGCAGAGGCGTAGAGGGATCTTTAAATCTTTAAAGTGGTGGTTGCTATGTGTTGGCTTGTAAGTTACTTTTGATAGCGTAGCCGAGAGATTAAAAGGTTTATATTCGAGAAAGGCTTACATTACAACAAATGTCATGTGATATCTGTGAAATGTGTCCTGCAAGAATGTGTATGTCACCTAAATTAAATGTTTAAAGGGAGTAAGTCCTTCCGTATACATTACAGTTTAGCACTTACTCAAAACTGATACAGATGTATTATTTTATCTTGACAGGAATTCTGCGCGGTAGGGATGAGTAGCAACTGTGGTGGGGATGGTGCACCTATCGCCACAATGCGTCACACGCGTAAGATTACGAGAGGGGAGGGCGGTGCGTAAGATGTTTAAAAACAAATTTCACTTTCGAAACCAGTTCTGCAGCTCTTATAAACTAAGTTGTAATTCTTACTATGGTAGTAATCTCCACGCTTTTGTTGGATCTTAAATAGTACATAGGCATTTGGAACAAAACCCTGTTCTCCTCCAGCAAGCATGTTACACAACTGTGGGCTTTTCAATATCGCTGCAGAGTCCCGGTAACATATTTCACTCCAAGCATATGGTCCAGTATGTGCTGTATTTATATAAGTTTCATCCATATAAACTATATAAACTTCACTTCGATATCTCCAGATATTTCGTAAATACTTAAGCCTTTTTGCAGGTATGGTGCGATGTTCGATTAAAATTTGTTTGTCACGCTTAGTATTTTTTTTCCCCAAATAATCCTAGCTTCAAAAGAACTCTTCTTAATGTTCAGACACTGCCTTGGAAGACAGTAGATATTTTAGCTTCATAAGCACTTTCTTCAAGGTTGGTCTTTGCTTTTCTGTACTTTAAAACTTATTCATAGTTCGCCTAACTACTTCTGAATTAAAAGATCCAATTTAGATTTTGTGCATGTTCTTAATCTTTGTTTCCTGGGCATAGAGAAGGACGTTGTTGCACTAACACCAATGGCTTTTCTTTCCTTAACAACTCCCCTAAACTGCTGTAAGACACAACTGTTGCCTCAGATACCCTATAGCTGACCCAGATTTTTATAGCTGACCCAGACCATTGTTCCTTTTTTTATAAATCTATGGATATTGGTTATTATTTCTCGTGTTTTTAAATGTAGCACTTTATTTCCTAATGTGCTGCTAGCAGGCGTCATTTATAAATGCTCTCTTGGAACCAGGGGACAAGCACATTTTGAAACAAGCTGTAGTATTACCGAGTAGCTCTGTTCGTGTTTACTTGCTCGCAACTGGTACGCAACTTACCTGCCCTCCCCTCCAGTTGCAACCGTTCTGAGGTGGACTCGTCCAGATACCACTGCGCATCATTCTGCACTTTTCAAGATAAAAAAATACATTGATACTCCTGTTCAGCAGTGACGGCCTACGCTTGGATCGAATCCAAAGCAACGCATCCAGTTTTCTTTCTTTCTTAACGGGGACATCCATATGTATACAATCTCAGCCAAATATACAATTAAAACAATTAATGGAACTTCTTTAAGCTCCTGATAAGCTCCTCGTTTAGAGAAAATTACATATATGTTTTTAATCCAACTATAGTGTTATTTTCTTCTTCTTACGAATGCTGCATTACGATTGAAATCTTTATAAATTACATGGTAATTCCAATTGTAGCAAATAAAACAGGTTAATATGCCTACCTCAACTGTCAGTCATAACTCCCGAAATGAACATTTTTCTTTAAATACCTCTATGATTCTGAAGAATATTGCCATGTTGAGGTATTTACTTCGGTCATGCACTGTTAATGTTAACATTAACTTACAATGTTGATGGTTTCACAGTCAAGGAAATTAAAATGTTTTAGGTGCAAGAAACAAAATACTTATTTTCAAACTTTTGAGGGAGTTCAGCATGTTTACATTCTTTTATAGTTAACTATGTAGTAATAGACAAATACCACACTATGTAGTAATAAGACACGGAAGTATTGAAAGCAAATGATTTTAATGTATTACATATCATTGAAGAGTACTTAATAGTATAAAATATCGTATCACTGGTCACAAAAATGTATTGTTCAAGAAGTGGACGCCAGCGAATAAAGTAAATAATGATATTAAACAAAACACAATGCAGTTTTATATTATTTCAACGGGAAGCTACCGGTTGCATTATGCAAAGTGGCCATGCACACTTAATTTCTAGAAGAGTCACGTTATCCTGATTCTGCAATCGTTATGAAAAACTGGATCAATTAAAGTTCCTTTTCCATTTCTATTGTATTAACACAATGTTGCCGTAAGTCCGACCACCCCCAAAATATGAAATTGGAGGGAGAAAGGAGATTGCCTCGTAATGGGCAAGCCAAGAAAAACCTTGATTGGACTCCAAAGGCCAGTAAGGAAAGTTTTAGAGCAGGGGAATTGTGAAACTTTTTTTTTTTTTTTTTTTTTTTTTTGCGGCCGTTCTCCTTTGGAACATACCGAAGGTGTCATCTCGTTATCTTTGGTTCTTAATCATTAGATCACGCGCACATTCACACTCTCATTCATACTTCCAGACTCAGGGGAAGATGGGGAATTATCTTGGTCGGAGAAAAATCCCCCACCCCCACCGCCGGCAATCAAACCCGGGACCCCTAGCACTGCAGGCAGGTGCTCTACAGACTGAGCTACGGGACCAGCCTTTGTGAAACTTGTGCCTCAATCGCTTGACTGTTTCGCGGCAAACGGGCTAAGCATTATTTCCTGTATGACCTTACGATACGGCATCCTCTAGTAATGCTCATTGCTGTTATATTTAAGTTATTTTCCATAGCTATATGCTCCTAACTGCTAATAAAATAATAAAAGTTCGGAAATTTTTCATTGGAATTATTTCAACCAATGTTTTGGAAACATATTTGAAATAGTGTAAGCTGCATAATTGATTGTTACATAGTTGATTGCAAGTTGATATATGGTTAAGTGATAATAATTAATAATAATATAATACTATATTATTATTGTTGTTATTATTATTAGTTGTAGTAGTAGCAGCAGCAGCAGCAGCAGCAGCAGCAGCAGCAGCAGCAGCAGCAGCAGCAGTAGTAGTAGTATATCCTTGCTCTTATAACCGTTCTAAAGATATGCTTTTAAACTTAATGCAATCTGACAAAAGTGAAGAATATAAACGTTTTAAAATATCGAAACATTTATATCAAACAAACAAAACATAACGTAAAAAACCTGTAATAGTGGGAAACACAAGATAATATGATAACCAGGAAGAAATATAATAGGTTAAAAGTTGAAATACTATGGAAAATTATACGTCTTTCTTTCTCAATATTTTAAAAAATGTTGAGAAATAAGTAAACCTTCTTACTTAAGTTATACCGTATATTAAGATAGGATGAAAATATAATCAGAATGTTCGCGCTTCACAAACCCCTAATATATCTCCGAAGTAAGGATTGTTTGATTCACTTTATGCAAATAAAAAGCTTTGCAATCATTACCTACCAGTAATTGGCAAGTCCGGCCACGTAATGCTCACATTTATGAAGCATTGGAGAAAATAAAACTTTTCTTCACATCAGGACAAATAACCTATAGTCTAAACAAGCAGGCACAGGCAGGAATAGGTCAAAAAAGGGATCTACACAAGCGCCAAGAGATTTGTAACTCACGACTGTACTTTCTGCAGGTAAACATACTGTTTGGTTCCCTTCAATAAACCACGAACGTGCGAACGTAAATGTTGGTAGAAGCACGTAAGGGACTACTGATTTGGGAAGCTAAGAATATAAGCATGCGATATCATCGTTGCATCTCATTCCGTAGATAGCTTCCAGCCGGAGTACTGTAGTTAAATGTCACATGCTCCTACTGATTTTCCTGTCTATGTAAATGCATCAGGGACGGTCAAAAAAGGTTTAGTAGGTATGTGAATATAAGCTTGTGACCTTGAATCGCTCATTTTAAGGTAAACTACTATCAGGCCTCGTTTCCAAGCAATACTGACTATAGCATGTTTGGATTGTATTACAATAAATGCCATCATCGCGAAGTCCCGGATCCTGATGGCATGGTACCTTGTTATGGTTACTGTATAGGAACTGCCAAATCATAAGAGCCCATATTACGAGACTACATATTTATTGGCTAATTTTCCGTCATTTTCTGTCAATTTCTGTGCATAAGTTTTTTTCCTCTCGTCTATATTTGGTCCTTTTATTCCATTTACAGTGGGTATATAAATATTTTTTATATTACTGGCACTCGAAGGATAACATTTCACACACCAGAGCCCCTATTTAGCTGAAAAATAATTGCACCATATTTATTTATGGAAAAAGCGTGTTCTTATTCAACGGCTAGTCTGTTTTCAGGGCAGCAGGTATAATTATATATAAGAACGAATCCAGTCTCAAAAAAGGGATGGGACAGGCCAGTTTTCCAACATTCATGTTAATGAGCGCTTACAGTTAGTTGCTATAGTCCTAAACTTTATTTGATGTCACAAGCTGTAAATTACTCTTCATTTGCAATACATGTTGTATCATATGAGAACTTCAAAGAGTTAATGCTAGAGTTTTGGTAAAGTGTGCTATTAAAACAATTTTTTAATTTTTTCAGATTCTTCAAGAAAGAACTTAGTACAGATCCAGATTTTAATTACTATTCTAAAGCATATTATTATTATTATTATTATTATTATTATTATTATTATTATTATTATTATTATTATTATTATTATTATTATTATTATTATTATTATTATTATTATTATTATTATTATTATTATTATTATTATTATTATTATTATTATTATTATTATTATTATTATTATTATTATTATTATTATTATTATTATTATTATTATTATTATTATTATTATTATTATTATTATTATTATTATTATTATTATTATTATTATTATTATTATTATTATTATTATTATTATTATTATTATTATTATTATTATTATTATTATTATTATTATTATTATTATTATTATTATTATTATTATTATTATTATTATTATTATTATTATTATTATTATTATTATTATTATTATTATTATTATTATTATTATTATTATTATTATTATTATTATTATTATTATTATTATTATTATTATTATTATTATTATTATTATTATTATTATTATTATTATTATTATTATTATTATTATTATTATTATTATTATTATTATTATTATTATTATTATTATTATTATTATTATTATTATTATTATTATTATTATTATTATTATTATTGTTGTTGTTGTAGATACTACTACTCACAACAGCCATACATTTCTACATTAATTTATAACTGTTCTATAATTATTTTCATAAATTAAACAACTCTCAGTACTAGGAAACATTTTATAATTACGTATTAATGTTAATTTTAGATTTATTTTATCGGAAATGTTTCATTCTTTTAGGTCATCAAATTTGCGTCCTCGTTATTGGAACGAGTGCACCTACACAGATTCCATGACTTAGATTCTGATGTTCTTAATTCATGTCTACCAACCAGACAAAACAGCTTCTGTATATTCAGGGGCAATTCGACTAATTAATAATGCATGCACTATAAACGCGATTTTGTTTAAAACACTTGACAAATGTCCTATATAAATAGTTTAATTTACAATAACACTAAGAAATGTAAACCAATATAACCTCATTTAGTATTTTACACAAGCAGAAAAACAATGCATCTGGATCATTTAGTACCTTATTTGCTGTACCAAACAGAAATTTGGGTTACCATATAAATGTAAGTGTTTCCAGGCAATATTTTCTATTAATTTAGAAGGCGCTTACGCGCCTGTTTTGAACGATAAGTTTTCAGTTACGAATAGTTGTTTAGACACTTAAATATTGATTACTAAAACTCTAAATTAAACTGAGAGTCACTGCACACAAGAGTCACTGTACATTTATTTTAAACTTTACCTTTAACAAGCATAGTCAGGCCAAATAAAAGCATCCGATCGTGATAACCAGTCTTCGCGACAGTCATTACTTACCTGAAAAAAGGAAACATTGTTTAATTATATACCTTAATAAATAATTTATTTAACAACAAAAACCTTATTCTGAAATATTAACCCTTGAATACATGTCAAGAGTAGACATAGGAATCCTTAAGCAGTTAGCTTCAAGTTATCTACACTTAAAACCTTTGTACTACAAAAAATGCAAAACAGAAGGGCTTAAGGGCAAATAACAGACAGGTAAAACCCGGTCCAAGAGCTGTGTGCCAAAAGAATTAATAGGAATGGTGATTGGTTTGGTATCTACAAGCCCTTGCCCATACTTCAGTCTCTGCTTTAGTACTTAGAAATTCCTATGCCTACTCTTCGAAATAGTAATAGAACTCAAGTAATATCCAAGTGTCATATACCTTCAACTAACACAACTTGTATACAATTGATGAGTATAGCTTTAAGACATTATTCTAGGCAATTTTGAGTAGGCTGCAGCACTAACCTTCGATAATAATAGGTCATTCTATAAAATAAATTAGATATTTCATTCATCTGTTCATTACTGTAAAATATTTCTAGGTTATTTACAATATGAAACGTAAGCTTCTCGAAAAATTTAAAAAAAAAAGTCACAAATAAACGCTGTTTAAAATACGTGAACAAATAATGAGGCTCCTATTCTTCTCTACAAAAATAATATAATGATCTGACATCAGAAGCAGGAAGGTGCTAATGATCATGTGGCTTGGGGAGAGTCACTGATGGCATGTTTACGCTGAAGATGTTTTCGTTCAAAAACTGTGTGCATTTATCTCGGTTTTTCAGCGTCCAGAGGAACATGTCACTTTGGTCTTCTATATAATGGACACTTTGACAACACTGCAAGGTGTGAGGGAAAGGGACATGTAAATAAGTGAAAAATTGGAACATGCATATTACTCCTAATTTTTCAAATTACGATCTTCAGCAATAAGGTACAGGCATGTGTTTCAAATTCTCAAATATAAAACTTCTTCTGCTGTCGCGTAATATGGCTTTGTACTGACTGAATGATCGTTCTTCACATGAAGTAATGGGTGCATATTTAAACTTGCACAAGTGTTCTGCTGTGTACTCAATTTCCAAGTCTTAGAATTCTGTTAATAGCACTGATTGTCTTGAATCCTGCGTTTTTCTTCAAACTGGATGAGAGTTTATTCTTCGCTGCAGCTCCAACCGGCCCTAGTAGACTTTCCAGAGAAGTGACCACAGAATGAACAACACCAAGGCTCTCGGAGAGATGATGCCTCCAACGATTTAATGGCAATGCATAAATGGGAAAATTTGCATTGAATGTAGGCAATATCATTGTTAAGTTTCACATCCCTGACTGATTCCTTGGCTGATTCAACAGAAATTGCATCTTAGGGATCAAAATGCTGGAGAACTTGTTTCACGGAATCAAAATTCTTCGCGTAGTAGCCTACAGCACCAATCCAGCTTCCCTGTCTCGTTAAGATTGGCTGAGGAGGGAGTGGAAGCTCAGGAAACAGTTCTTTGAATTTATCAACTCTGTTGTAAACCTTTAAAAACACTTTCTTGTATTCTGAGTTTTATTTTTCCTTTTCTTTTCCCCCCTTTCATTCTGCCCCCGCCCCCCCCTCCCATTCTGAAGCAGTTCACTCTTGAAACCGTAATATGAGCACGCTAGCTTTGTAACCTAGAACTTGGCATTTATTCTCAATGAGGTTTCCATTTTTTGTACCAACTTTTTAAACTCATAATGTTGCTCATATTTTCAGCAGAAGGTATCGATTTTCTTTGTAAAATATATGGATGTTACTACAGTAACCCTTTTTATTATCGAGATCACTTTAATTTCCGGGATACACAAACTCAGATGAGCATTCGGGAGGTCCCAGATTCATAACCTGTGAGCGGATCAATCCGATTAGGTGTTTTGCTTCGTGATTTTCGCAGTCGCCTAGGTAAATAATGGACTCGATATTTTAACATTGTAAGTCTAAAATTAACAGTACAGTTTAAAATAGATGGTAATAGCAAATAATATTATAAATGGCAAGAGCAGTTACTATTACCATCTATTCACAGATAATGAAAGCAGGTACACAGACTCGAATACTGGGCGAAACCTTAATGTCATCTGTTCGTCACGTGTAGAAGCAGAGATATAGTTGCCTAACACTAAGCTCTGTGGACAGGTGAGGAAGCACAATGGTATTCTAGAAATCTAAACTGTCTGTCATACAACGATCCAGAGATATCTCCTAACAGATCCGTCACGATATGACCAAAATATTAAAGCAACGTAAAATAAACAGAGAAAAAAAATTCAAATGAAACAGGTTCATGATAAACTAGATATCTGAACCTCTCCACATGTTTCGCTCTCCCATCTAGAATTCCCAGTTGTAGGGTATCTTGTTTACTTTCTCTCCAATAGTAATGGGATTTGTTTTTTTCTGAACACATTATTCTCTAATCTTTGTCGTTATTAGATTATCAGAATATTTTCCTTTGCATTATCAGCAATAGTGCACTTTAAGGAACATATAATTTCTACATAAATTATCAACTATAGAATGTTAGAATCTATCCTGAATCCTCCGGCTTCTGAACTGTATTATACATGAAAATGTACAGTCGAAACTGCTTCTCAGGTCAATGCAGTCAACAAGCTTATCCAATATGAAATCTCAACCAATGTGTTCTTAAATGACATTACATTCCAAATAGTGAAAGAATGGTTAGGCAGAGGAGCATCGCAGAACTTATTTTTTATTTATTGTTTAGTATGTATTGGATCATTTGTATATATTACATCCTCTAACATATTTTATTATTGTTCCAATAAACTTTAAACCATCTTCAGCTAAAAACGAAAGTTACTCGCGATCATTAATTATGTTTAAATATCCTGCTTATCTTGAGTATTTTTACTAATTGCATATAAAACTTCTTGCATGCAGATTCTGAGAAAGAGGGAGTAATAAAACCACAAAAATACCCGAAATGTGTGAGAAACCTGATTGAAAGTAACGTATTTATTTTAGTGAATATGAGTGTATAGTGAACATTTCATGCCCTATAAAACTTTAATACCTGTGCATACACCTAATTTTGAATATGTTTTAAAAAAACTGGAAAGTTACTAATTAATGAAAAATTATTTTTGGGGGGAAGGGGTAGCTGACCTGCTTTTACAGTGCAGTGAGATAAATTCTTGTTCTCGGACTCTATGCAACATTATTTCTATAAGTTGCGTCCCACCAACGAACAGCCAACGTACATTTCTCTCCCGCCCCTCCTCTTTCGTATTAGCACTCCTCTTTTGTTCTGAAAACACTGAATTCTTTAAAAGATTTGAGCAGCAGTATCTTAGATCTATGCTTATCTTGATGCCTTTTCAAATATCGTCCACATTCCTTAGAGAGCTTAGTGGTTACAGGATGATAACATAAAACAAGAAATAATGCATAGTAACAAATACAGATGCCCTTCTCCAGATATTTCTGTCTCATATGGAAAAGTCACTATTTTTATATCTATGACATTAACAGTCGACTGGAAGGGTGTTCCGGTGGCGGAAATGGCACATTCGTGTCAACTGGAGAGGGGCATGTGAAACTGGAAAACACCAAATGGTCTGGAGCCTGGCAGAGTAAAAAAAACTGTTTCGCCTCTTCTTACATATGCATTATGCAGGATACAACAGTAGCGCCACGTATGTTTGACGTCATTAATTTGACGACCGCAATATTTGTTCCATTGTGTAATAATTAGTTCCTTATGCGGTATGTTACAGAAACGTCCAAAGAACACAACACTCTCGATTCCAGCGAAATTACCTCCTTCAAAATCATTGATGTTAGGACATTTAAACTACAGACTGGGCAGAAAATAACATTCCAGTTAAATTGCAACGGCTGCATTAATATTATGGCTATTTAGATAACGGAGACAGACATAACTAGCTAGTCATTATCGGTTACAAAATTAACAAATACAAATTAGCTAGTTACCCACGATAACGGAGACTATTTATCCGGTTATCGATTACCGTGCTTGGGTGCATTGGAATCACTTATGACGAACTATGAAAGTAGAACCGTAAGTTTCGGGCCTAACCGTTGTCTAGGTATGATAAAGACAAAAACTACATTTCAACTTTTAATACAATCAACCTTCATTGCTATACATTTCTTATATCTTAGAAATAAACATTTCACTCCCCCACAAAGTGAGAAATCTTGTCTGCTTAGTGAGCATAAACATATCACTTGTTCGTCACACTTAAGCTCCTTCCTCGAAAGCGCTATATCAAATTTTGAGAAGAGGAAATAGTCACTGGGAACTAGTTTTGGGCTGTATAGCGGGTGGTCGACCTCCTTGTCACAGCTTTCTTTGCAGAGGCGCGTTGTCGTAAAGACGCACACTACTCAGCTTTCCTCGCCTTTTCTCTTTGATGGAGAAAGTGCAGTAACGTAGAGTAACCCATGGCGTAACAGCCCAAAGTAGGCCTAGGCCTGCCAACTCGACTGCCGGCCTCACTCCCACATACGCAAGGCAGAGGTGGACGATCATTCAATCGATACGGGGAGGAGATGTGGTCAGCATTTCGGCACCCCCAAACGAGAAGTTGGCTTTCTGGACCAGGGTTCGCTACCTAGCGTAGCTCCTCAATTTCCTCACGATAATGAGGGGGCACCGGTCCTATACCCAGTACTTAAAATCTGTACCCCCCAGGAGGATCCAGGGCGCATTCCGGACGCAGGAAACCAAAGCACACACTCCAAACCACTACGCTACGGCGCAGGATATTCTGTGCAGTAGGTCAACATTTACTGCCGTATTCTTCTCCTTGAAGTCCACGCAGAGTACTCCTTCACGGTCCCAAAAGATGGTAGTATTTGGCCAGGGTTACGCCACTCCACTAATTCTCTTTTGGATCAGCGATCATAGTAGAGAGTCATAGCTTCAACTCTTGTAAGTGAAATTTGCACAACTTCTCTCTCGTTGCCACTTATGGAAATTTATGGATCTATTCTAGTAGCTACTTCAACGCGTTACGAAGTAAACTGTCCTCCGCAAGAGATCACGAGTGTCATTGTGAATCTTTAAGTAGCATATGTTGAATATATTCATATGGCTAATGACATGTTTGTGTTGAAATTTCTAGAGATACCTTAGAAGAGCTCTTCGTTCTGGAGGTTCTTTGCATAATGAGTAAACCTAAGAGATCAACAGAATTGTACGACACAAATAATGCAGATCTCCCTAAAGGCATACAATTCATATGAAATAGAAATACTAATTATATTAATTTGTTTTGGTATAACAAATCATTTCTTAGATGATCCTATATATTTGTAGCTTTTAATTACTTAAACTTTTCTCAAATGGGAAATCGTTATTACTTTTTTTGTGACATACAAACAGTATAGAATTTCAAATTCATCACACAGTGACACACCATTTAAAAATATTATCGCTTTACCTCTGTATCCAGATGTGTAATGAAAGTTTATCTGGAATACCAAGAAGTAATTAGAATAATAGCTTTCGTGAGAATAGTTCGTGATAATAGTGAATGAGAAAGTCATACGAATGTAAAACATCAGGTTTTTACTGTAACAAGTCAAATTAGTATTCATGCAAGAAGAAAGCCAATAGAAAACAGACCACTGAGTGGTTTACCTCATTTAGCATATGTTCTTGCCAAGAATTACACATTTTACTTGAGATTATCGAAACGCTCGTAAAAACAAGAGTCAACATTTATACCGAAATTATGTATCAAATAAATTAAGACTTATGATAAAATCAAATATTTTGTACATTCATTAAATGTTACGAGATTTTATGTTTAGCAGTTAATTATGAGTACAGTTTTGCTCGGGGTAATATGTCATTAAGTAAGGTCAAGGGCTAGTTTCAAGCATTTCGGAGAAGTTATGTAGGTTAGCCGACGAGATGGCAAAGTTACTATCCAAAGCTGCCATATTAGGTATGACCGGCTGTTGTTTGCCAACACAAAGAAAGTCCCCGAGAGGAATGTGCCATTCTTACATAGTGGCACAGGACAGTACACTAAACCGAGAAGATTTATTCACAAAAGTAGAAGGCGTCAGAGTATTTATGAATGGGCTGTAACTGAACTGACCTGAGTGTCATAAACATGTCGATGCAGGATGTTGGAACCTTCACCTTCTCATTCCCGGGGAACTTCTTTGCTGTGGCCAACAGTAACTGGTGTGTGTAGCGTTTAACGCCCGCTTTTACTACATACGGCACCGCAGGCGGTGACACTGATGATACATGAGATGAAGATGGAGCATCGGTGGAATGAGATGGCGGGGGAAACCAGAAATCCCGGAGAAAACCCGCCCCAGCGCCGTGTTGCCCACCACAAATCTCACTTTGCGGTCGCCTGAGATCGAACCGGGCCGCCTTGGTGAGAATCAAGCAGTCTAACCACTGAGCCACGGTGCGGCCAAACAGTAACTGGGAATTCGTACAATATGTGAGAGCATTTCTTAGAAATTTATAGAAAGCGTTTAGCATGGAAGCAGAAAATTGAGTAATATAGAAATGAAGTGGTAACATCGTACTAGAAGCTAGTAGTGGGGGCCAGACACATTTAATTGTGAGCATTTAGGCACGCATAATATAGCATTGAAAGGATGATTAAAAAAAAGTGAAAGCACAGATGTTTCATGCCAGAGATCCTTGAGATACCACCCGCTTCTTATTGTCACTGCAGGGGAACTGAACCAAATCTTGCAATCGCCATGCCCCAAACATTAAGATAAACTTGAGTTATATACCATTCACCAGTGCACTCTGACCAACTATCACTGGCTTAAACTTGAAATTAGTTTAACCTGTTCGTCATATTTAGACATTTAACATATTTTCACAAATGAGAAAATGGCTAACATACTTATGCAGCATGTCGCTATAAATGTACACGAGCAATATGCCAAACGGTACCTTGATAAATATCAATTTGTCCTACCTTCACTAATATTGTTACAAAACTTCTAGAAACTGGAAGCTTGCCTCTATGAATCTGACTTTATTATTATTATTATTATTATTATTATTATTATTATTATTATTATTATTATTATTATTATTATTATTATTATTATTATTATTATTATTATTATTATTATTATTATTATTATTATTATTATTATTATTATTATTATTATTATTATTATTATTATTATTATTATTATTATTATTATTATTATTATTATTATTATTATTATTATTATTATTATTATTATTATTATTATTATTATTATTATTATTATTATTATTATTATTATTATTATTATTATTATTATTATTATTATTATTATTATTATTATTATTATTATTACCATCATCATTATCCTTATTATCATCATCATGTTGCTCATTGTCTCACTGTTATTTCTGGACTTGGTAATGTATTCCGTTTTCCTTGACGAAGGGGTCTCGCAATCCTCACCTTGAAACTGTCATCGTTACGTCAGCGGGAACAGGATGCCAAACATTCATACTGAACTACCAGGCAATTGCAACATGGTTTAGCATCGTGATTTCAAGCAAGATTTTCCTTCCAGACAAGACAGGTGCTACGTCAGGCAACTGTTCAGTGTGACGTAAACATGAAACAAATGATAGGATGGTAATATTTACATAATATGGTCCATAAGGAATGATATCGATAGACCATCGAAACTTATACTTAATGCGACTTATCGACTGTTTTCAATTTTCGCACAAAATAATTAAATTATGTGTAACGTTTATATATTATACAAGGTTACTTGAAAGCGCTGCTCCACCTAAATAACTTCTGAGGCTTGTGACTGATTAATATTTACATAATATGGTCCATAAGGAATTATATCGATAGACCATCGATGCGACTTATCGACTGTTTTCAATTTTCGCACAAAATAATTAAATTATGTGTAACGTTTATATATTATACAAGGTTACTTGAAAGCGCTGCTCCACCTAAATAACTTTTGAGGCTTGTGACTGATTAATATTTACATAATATGGTCCATAAGGAATTATATCGATAGACCATCGATGCGACTTATCGACTGTTTTCAATTTTCGCACAAAATAATTAAATTATGTGTAACGTTTATATATTATACAAGGTTACCTGAAAGCGCTGCACCACCTAAATAACTTTTGAAGCTTGTGACTGATTAACACAAAACTCGATATATATAAGGATAGTCACGTAGAACTAAAAAATTATACCATCGATTTCACTACTTCCGGTTTCAACGGAAGTGACTGCAACATTCTCATTTTTAGGGCACACTTGCTTTCATAAATGCCATCCCTACAGCTTTAGGTGCATTATACTAACCTTCTCAGTGGGGCAGTGGCCTGTATTACAGAGCTGAGTTCAAGTGACAATGATATTTTCGTTTTTAATGTAAATCATATAAATATTTTATAGATGCTTGCCAATAATTTCAGTCAAAAAGTTTTCTCAATCTGCTATTTTAAAAGCAAGCTACATCTTTAAGTTATCGTGCGCTCACTTTTAATCCCACTGTATCCGCCCTCTTTTCCATTCCAGATATACGGTACTCTCCCTCGGTTTTTTATTGTTTTGACATGTATTCCTTAACTGTTAGTTTACTGCGACTGGTGTATAAATTTACATACAAAATCTCAAATGTGGCGTGGAAAGTTTCAAATATGGATTTTATTAATGGTTCATTATTCGCTCATAAAAAATAAATAACTTAATAGCTTCATAAACCAAAACTTAAACTTATTTCACTCAAGTAATAAAGTCAACTTCAATAACATTATTCAACTTATTTTCACTTTACTGAGGTATCAGAAAATGCCACTGTCCTACTTCTTTTCCTAAAAACAAAACAAAAGTAAAACAAAAACCTTGAATGTGCAATGCAACTAAAAAGGATCTAGTTTTGCTAAATAAAAAGTTAATTGTATTGTCTCATAAATTATTTGATTTATACATTCGAGGTTCTGCAGTCATTTGTTTACTCACATTACGAGTGCCAATTTTCAAGTAAACAAAAGTAGTTGGAAAATTCAATCTCGGTGTTTATATTTGTAGTTGACGCTCTATCGGGGAAGAATAAATTTGTGGGTAGTGAGTATATGGGAAGAAAATTTGCTATCTAAAGATATTGCTCATATGTGAACAATCTAGAACTGTGCATATAATGTACGACGTGAAAATTTTAACAACTTCTCCTTGCTACACATACGCACCTATGAAAGCCCGTAAATTGTCTCCCGAACCTGCAGTGACGGCATAAATGGAAGTGTGCAAGCTAAATACATTTTATATAGGTTGTACTTTTAGGATAGCTTTTCAAAACAATAGAAAAACAAACACAAAACAAAAATACGAAGGGAAAAAAAAGCAATTCATCTTTTAAATTATGTGTTCAAACTGGTAGCCCTCAGCTACTAAACAATTTGACAGTCGACAATGGAAACCGTTTAAGGGAATGACTTGACCATGATTTAGGAATGTGTCTCACCGGTTTCTTTGTTTGCGCTCCACATCTTCCAAGCTTTTGGAGATTTCTCGATATACCACTGATTTCAAAATGTCCCAACAAAAACAATTCCAAAGGCAAAAAGCCTAAGGAACTTACTGGCCATTCCACATGTCCTCTCGTACCAATCTATGCAAGGTGAGCTGGAGTTCCATCTTGTTGAGAAAAGCTGTCATTTACGGGTGGAGGAGGGGGGTTGCCGATGGGTGAATGGATGTGCATACAAGTCAATTTCAAACTGCTTAATTTCGAAGCGACTCAGTATCCAGTAGTATTTAGCATTTCTCTAATGGAGAATGGACCAATAAGGTGAAAAAAGAAGCTTTTTCTGTGTCAAGTCTACAATTTTGACATTTTACTTTAACAGCAATGAACTGCACAGAATTATCTTTGGGGGCGGTACTTATTGTAAAACTATTTAAGAGTACTATAGAAAATTTTAAATGAAAACTGTTGCATTTTAAATAAGAAAATTGAAGGTCACTTCCGGTATTATAATTTCTGAGTTACCTGTCCATGACTTTTTCTATATATCAAGTTTCATGTTAACAAACCACATGGTTCAATAGCTGTTATTCATTCGGAACTATGAACTAATCCGGTAAAACATTTAAGCATTTTAACGCTATTTAGGCTGTGTTCTTTTTATTTTACTTCTTTTTTAAAACTTTCGTCACTGCTTAACTACGGTAGATGAAAGTATTCTACCAAAATATTCGAATTCAATGCTTCACCGGTAATTCACGTATTGAGGTTTCCAGAAGAAGAAAGTTTTAATAAAAGCTCCATGTGTGTGAGAGCTGTTGTATTTAGTAGTGTGTTGACGTTCGTTTATACTACATATGACGCCACAGACGGTAAACTCTGACGATACTTGTAATGAGATTATATTTGTGAAGGAAATGTTACAGGCCTAAATTTAGGGTACTCCAACCGCATTTAACAATGATTGAGACTTAGGAAATCCTGGAAAACCACATCAGTAGTGGAGCATGTTCCTGGGAGGGTGGAGGCTGAAATGCGGACCTTCTGTTCACAATTCGGTCTTCCTAATCCAGTGGTGTTCAATTCAAGATAGGAAAAGGTGAAATCACCTCCTACCCGCTGACAGAATGACCAACTTACTGTTCTTTCACTGTCGTTATAGCTAGTGGGACGGGGTGCCCTTACTAGCAGATAGGGGTTGAGCTAGTTGTGTTTACTTAGTACGAAATTTCTGAGTAAAGGCGCGTGACAGGGTGAAGGAAGCATCACTGTTACCGCTAATATGTGTGAGTCCACTGTTGAAAGTTTTAGGATTGTCATCATCCGACTCCGAATGAAGTCTTGCAAAACTGTAAGCTATTTTCCACTGTACGCGACACACGAAGCATGGGTTTCGCATGCTGTCTGCCCCTTCCACCAGTAAGAGAAGTCACCCCAACACACTAGCTAAAATGTTACTGCATGAACACTATGCGTGATAACCGAGTTCCAGTGCCGGCAGTGCGGTGTAATTCTTACGTACAGGAAATGAAAATTGTACACATTCATCCAGCTCTGACTAGTAGGCCTGTTGCCTTAGTCACTGGTGGGGGTAAAATAACATGTGTAAGAGAAGTGAGCACATGCTCTAGGGTTGAACATACCTAGCCTAACCAAATACCGCAACGTTGCATAAATACCACAGTTGTTATGTAAGTTCAGCATTTTGCAAGCATGAGACATGAATATTTTCAAGAAATCTCAATCTGAAATCATTTTTACTTTAAATAATTTGTCTGTTTCTCAAATAAAACATTTGATTTTAACTAAAATGACACGTTTTAAAATATCTTTGTGACAAATAAAATACACGTCTTGAATAATTGTGCATGGCCAGTGAAGAGCTTTTCATTCGAAATGCATTTTGTATAGCTTGTAAATCATTTAAAATATACAAATTATGTAAACTAGCATATCTGTAACATTTACACTACGGTTACATCTATAGAGTATATAATGCAATAGAGCACCTGGTGCGATCTACGTGAGGTTTATTAAAGCTACAAATCCCCAAGAGGGAGAAATGGAATTCAGAAGGTTTCAGAACGGTAGACAGACGAAAGAGACGCGCGGAAGTTCGTAACAGCCCCAGGCTCGAAGATTCGTCTTTCTATTGGAGTCGTCCAGAGCTGAAAATACACAACACGTCAACCAAGCAGCTCTCTAGTGTCTCTTTAAGCAGGCATGCGCGCCATCTGTACAGCGCCACCATAAGCCAGGAAATGTAGAAGCATTCCTTGAAACAATAGAAGGAAATGGAACGAAAGCGAAACGATAGAAAGAAATCCGTGTTAGATGAGAAATCACAGCCCAGCATTCATTGCCGACCAGGGAAACCGCTAAAAGCCCACGGTTTATGTGGCCGATAGACGGAAGTTAAACCCGGCAGTTTTCAAATGTGAGCTTTACTTGTTGTCATAGAATCATCTCCCTCGGTGGCATTTACCGATATTAAGGAAAAAATCAATTTTATTTCAATTCAAAATGGCGATTAAGCGAATTGAGGCTATCAACCAGAGAAGGTAACTGCTATTCTTTGCTTTGCTTGCTCCGTGCAGGCTTTGATTGGATTGGATTGTACCGAGGGGATTCGACACCTCGATCAGACTGTCTTTAGTACCTATGCCCACAAGTGGCACACCCCGCGAGGGAGGAAGTGGTGAGAGGATAGGGGAGTCAAAACAGTACAGAGGGCATGGTGCCCACGCTTTACTAGATAGAAACTCCCCGGCGGCCCAGGACAATCGTCATCCCAACTACCGTGGCCCCGGGACAGTCACGAGGCCGGTTCGGAGACCGGAGGCCGCACCCTCCAGAGCAAGAAAGACTCCAGGCAAGCTTGCACAACCGGCATCCCGCCCGCCGCGTTCCTGAATCGGCCCACTAGGCCGGCTCGGAGACCGGAATCCGTCCCGCCGGAGGAGAAAGTCAGAGCATATCATCCTGCTATGCACCGCCGTGATTCCCGACGACATTTCTACCCTGAAAGAAACCACCAGATGAGATATGATATGAAATGATAATGGAGATGAAATGGAGGGACAGGAAATTCGGGGGATGTAGTTAACCTATCTAGCATTCGCCTAGCGACGAGGGAAAATTCCTGAAAAATCCCATGGGTCGGGTAGGTGGGCCACGGGAATCAAACCCGGACCTCCCGAATGCGGGCCACAGACGATACCGCCTGAGCCATTCCGCTCGGTTCAGGCATTGTTTACTAAAATACAACACATTTTCTGTGCTTAGCTGCAATGGAGCTTAAATCACTTCTCTCTATTGAAAATACTGGGAAACTTATTTTTTTATCCTTCTCTGAACATTTTACGGTGGTTTTGGGGTTTGCAAGGACTTCTGTTTTCTTCATCAAAACGTCGTGTTGATCTACACAACAGAAGTTCATACATAACCTCTCCCACCATTCCAACAGTATAAATTACAGTCTATTGTCATATAAACCCACAATCGGCTACCACTCCTGCCATTCTTCTGTTCTGGGGATGAAACAACAAATTTTAACCATTTTACTGTTCAACCAGGCCTACGAGTCTGGAAGATATGTTGGGAGTATATTTTACTAATAACACCTCCATTTAAGTCCTAAAACATTCGTTGTTTACTGCGGATGCACTCGAATTTACAAGTGCACTGTACTTCTGAGACTGATGAAGTCTACATGAAATGTGAACCTACTTCGTTCCTCTCATGAGAATGCGTCACGAATGTGCTTCACATCAACAATTCTAGTGCTTTCAGAGAAAGATGACAGCCGGAGTTTCAATATACACAAGGAATAAGACTTTATACAAAGCATGCACTCTAGTGCTGCCAATGCTGTCATACTGATGTTGCGCATATCGCGCTACAGTTATTAATGTCACTTTCCTTACAGCCACATGCTCGTGAGAAGAACACAGTTGTTAACGTAAAAGAGTGAAGGATGGACCGCAGAGGGACACCTCACGCACTGCACCTCCACACATAGCTATCACGGCTAACACTCCCAGGAAGATGGGATGAAGTGAGGGCAATGAAGGTGGCCACAGGGTCTCGGGTAGAGAGGTCACAGAATGTGGACTCGTTGAGTAGCCACCAACACTCCGGGTCCGCTATCTAAAATAGCCGTTCCCATATGACAGCCACCACACCACGCCGCCGAGCTCGAGAACAGCATGTACAATACGCAAGCATCCGCGCCATCTATCTGGGATCATGAGCTTAAAAGCACACCTGAAAGGTGACCAGTATGAAATGAAGGGAAATGATGGAAAGAAGCTGCGGTATTAAAATAAGCACCTCAGCATTCATCTAAGTGACTAGGGAAATCCACGTGCACGGTCAACGGGAATCAAACTCACTACCTTTCGAATGAAGTCGCACGCGTTATCGCTACAGTGTCACCTCGCTCGGGTTCTGTGAACACGCGTAAGGTTGCCGCCTGCTGTGTGAACTAAAGTGGTGATTCACGAAGGAAATGGGCGAAACGGGACTTCCGCCATGGCAACAGACTTTCTGCTAATACGGTGCATCTTTTGTTTCTTGGACAGTTAATCAGAGCTATATGGCGTGACAGCACTTCGTAAATAGCTTCCCATCGTTAAGTTGTTTAGGGACGTAGAAATGGCGATTCCCAAACTGGTAGGAACAAAATATGGAGTGTTGTCAATCTTTAGTACTTTGTAGCGTTTTTATATGGGCAAATTAGTATTTTGACAAAATTAAAATCACTTTCGCCACAAATTAATAGTGAAATAAAACCACACAAAGTGAAGTGGGCATGTTTTTTGTATAAAGAAAACATACGTCAAAGTAACACAGAGAAAGATGGAGTTGATACAGCTAAAGTTACTGATTTCTCTGTGTAATCCATATGGGTTAGGAGAGGAAATATTCATATGCAAAAAATAAACATATCAACAAGTCGAAAAAACGCTATTCTAATTTTTACTTTCACTTATAGCTTTCAAGATCACTGACAATACCGGGCTAACAGTGATACTATTGAAAGTTTATGAATCTTTTGTGAGATTAAAAGCAATTTTTTCCCTCGCATTTTCTTCTACAGAAGGGTTGAAGTTGGAGACTTAAGCAAATATTCCATACACAAGTTTTTATTTTGCTTTTAACATATTAGGCAGTAAGCTATCGCAATGCACCCGAAAATTGGATACCAAGATTTCAATGAAAATAGATATTTTGGTGTCACCAGAATCCGAACCAATTAGAATAGCTCCGTATGGGTATGTGTCTGTAAAGGGCACAGCGCAAAACAAAATCTATTAAATATCATGTAGAATGTGGTACGAATATTTTTAGAAAAATCATCTAGCTCCAAATTACTGTTTAGACATAGTTTCCAAAATTTTGATTCTCTCAAAAATGACTTTTGGCATTAATTTTATACTTTTCTTAAACAGGAAGTCATTTATTTTTTATGGTCTGGCCATGTAAAGAGAATGGGTTCACATAGCGACCGCTGTTAACAGACTTGACTGACGTATTAAACGTGTATATTTCACTATACAAGGAAATGTGTAATAAAAGGAAACATTTCTAAAAATCTTTATTATACTTAGCATGAATTAGACCCAAGAATAAGCGCTTGTAAAATAAGTTTGTACAAGGGTGAGTAGTGAAATTCATATTAGTACACACATCAGGTTTTCGTTTTTTTTTAACAAAAGAGAACACGAATTTAAACAAATTTCGTATTTACAAAGCATTTTATATTACTTTCTGTACTGTAGGTCCATTTTTCAGTTTTAACGAGTTGTAGTGGGCTAGGAGCCCATAGGAGAAAGTACTTACGCAAAAATCATAAAAAATGTAAAGCAAAATGTAAACACTAGAGGAGTACTGATAAATCAGAAAAGCAAAAACAGCAATGGAAGTATACAACTAAAAATGAAAGGGAAAAATGCAAACGAAAGATAAGCCTTCAAAGAGCTGTTAACAACAAATCTGTTAACAACCAAAGCTAATAAATAAAACTTTGATGATCTTGGACATGAACGAGACAGTCCAATAAGATGAAGTGAAGGAGATCCTAAAACAGGAATCAAATGCAAACGCGAATGAAGAAATCGTATATTTAAAGAAAGCCGATAAAGCTAATGCAAGAGAGGTAAAGTGCGCCTTTGCAACCACCAATATAGAAGTAGCAAACCGATTAATTAATTAAATGCATATTATAAAGCTTTAAGAGCATATTTAACAGATTTTTACTGCATAGATGCATGCATATATTCATAGTTTATAATGCATACAAATCTGAGCTGTAGTTACAACACTACTTAATTATAACAAATATGTCCATTATTATAAATTATATAGTTTGCCCTTATGTTTATTTTAGATGTCACAAGAAAGGCTTGGACAGCATACCGAAAGACGATGGAGTGCACATGTTTCAAGAATTCTACAATGTTGACAGTAAAATTCAGCAGGACACTGACTGCAAGGTTTCTTGGAGATAAAGCCAATTGAAAGACTTCTACCTAAACCAGGTCCGCTTAATTTTTTATTTTTATTTTATTTGTAACTTAACGTCCTCAAACGTTAACTCATATCGGACGGTGAATGAAACGGGTGAAATGATGCTCAAATGTGTCCAGGGTACCATGGAGCTTAGAGCTACCCGACATTCGTCTTTAAGAATAACGGAAAACCCCGGAAAAAACTCTACCCAGGTAACTCACCCTGACCGAGATTCGAACTCGGGACATCTTGAAAGTGAGGCAAACACTCTACCATCTACCCTACCGAGGAGGGCGGTCCGCTTTAGAAAACCAAAGGTAAACAATATACGGTTGTCACTCATTTTACGTAACAACAGAGAAAATATTCCAGTTTGCAAGAAGGCTATTTGAGCCTTGTGCTGTGTAACTAATAAACGGCTCAGGAGGACTTCTCACCTCTTATCTGTGGGAAAAGTACTACACGATTTGCTACACCCCAAATGCTTATATTATGCTTGAAGAAACTTCTCAAAAACGAAAAATGTTATTGGATGCTTCCAAACTAAAGTTTCTCATTAGGTATAATGAAAAACCAATTATGCATTTATCAGCAGATTTAAATAATACAACTATGCACATGTTATTCAAAGAAAAGCATTTAGGCGTAAAAGTAAAGCACAGTACATTGTATCCTTTTTCAAAAACAACCATACTATCGATTAGGAAGGCCACAGAGAGGTGTTCACATCACAAGTGAGCAGTTTCTACCAAAATTAAAAGTAGCACACTAAATGAAAACCTTAAAAAGTGACTATAGCAGGGAAAGTGGTGCACTTGAGATGTACCAAAACTTTTTATTCATTGTAAATATAACACAAAAATATGCTGATGAGCCAGACACAAGTAGAATTTGTGTAGACTTCATGCAAAACTTACCGCTGCCTAATATTAGAAAATATGTATAGGAAATACGTGTTCAGGAAATATTTTATTACCGTCAATTCTGGGTAACTTGTTTTTGTATATATTACATGAAGACCAAAAGCAGCACCAAATTTTCTGTATTATCAGGGTTTAGCAATAAAGGAGGGAAAGAAGTATCTTCCTTTATTCGCCATTATAGGTACATTCCTATTTACTGAAATTGCCAAAGACATCACGTATTCTCAGATGCTCACACTGGGCTGAACAGAATAGTATTAATAACCCTACCAGGTACATCACTAAACAGGAATATATCTATCAAGTTTTTTTTTTCCTTCTTTTCTTTCCTGAGCGGGGCCTTAATTTCCTATCGTTTGTCCATATTTTTAGACTCATCAAACAAGCTATTAAAAAGAAGGATTAAGTATACGTACAAAAAATGATGCAACATTGGTAAGTGAGGAATAAAAGGGCAAAAGTGGAACAGTGTTATTAAAGAACAGCAATTCCTACATGTATATCAGAAAACATGTAACTTAAACTGAAACAATTCCCATAACAAATATGAAACATAGAGATTCGTTTAGAATAACTGAGTTACACTACTTTTAAACGGTCACAGGAAATGTTAAGAGAAATATGTTTATCAATGGAATGGTACAACGTACATTAAGAAACTAAATGTAGCGCATGTATCTTTATCCAGGTCTTCAGCAAGTCTTTCAAATCAAAAACTCTATTAATAAAAACAACATTGCAGATACAAAAAGGTTCTAAATTACATAAGCAAAGAGGTAGAATCATTCTAGAAAATCACATGAATGGCCAACTATATCGCAAGACGATAGAGGGTTAAGCTTGTAACTTTTTTTTTTTTTTTTTTTTTTTTTTTTTTTTTTTTTTTGTAATTTACGTCCTCCAACGTTAAGTCATATCGGACGATGAATGAAAGGGGTGAAATGATGCTCAAATGAGCCAGCGTCCATGGAGCTTAGAGTTACCCGACATTCGTCTTTCAGGATAAGGGAAAACCCCAGAAAATACCTTATCCAGGGAACTCGGGACCTCTTGAACGTGAGGCAGACATGCTACCATCTACGCTACCGAGGCGGGCTAAAGCTTGTAATGTCTGAAGAGAAAATCAAATGCATATTTTCATACTCATGAATGTGTTGTACACTTAACATTGAACATAACTGATCAAACGAATTTTGAATCAATGTTGGTAACTCTCTACTGGTTTTTATTTCATGGTTTTGGTTGTCAGTTTGAAAGGGCGCATGTCCACGACGAACATCCAAACTACACTTTTCATGTCAAAACTCAAAACTCCTGTGTAAAGTGTATTTCAGTATCCTTTGCAAATTGCCACAGAGAAACTTTAAGTCAAACTGTTTTCTGTTTAAAATATGCTTCCTGTAAATTTTGAAAAATGTGATTTGTTTCCTTTCAAAAATCAATTATTCAAATGTACGAAATTCACAGTGTTAATATACTGCGTGCATATGGCCAGAAAACAGAAGATACGAGTCACGTTGTGCTCCAGTATCTGACTTACACTTTATATTTGTTGGTATCTTATATGGAAAGATCAAACAGATTTATAAATTTTCATTGCTACGCTCGGGATTTTAAATGAACATCTTAAACTTAACATCTACGCACGAGGGCCGCGCGGTGGCTGAGTGGTTAGATCGCTCGATTCTCACCAACGCGATCCCAGGAGATCGCAATGCGAGATTGATGGAACACGGCGCTGGAGTGAGCTTTCTCCGGGATATCCGGTTTCCCCCGCCAAATCATTCCACCGGTTCTCCGTCTTCATCTCATATATCATCAGTGTCACCGCCTGCGGTGCCGCATGTAGTAAAAGAGGGCGTTAAACACTACACATTTCACATTTCATTTTCTTCGCATGACTATGCAAAAGAACAGTGAATGGGTAAAATATTTATTTTGTACCTATATACAAACTTTATTTTGCACTCCGCTCCTATTCGGTATTGGTTTTACTGGTTTACTCTATGCTTGCGATGTCTCAGGGAAATTGGACTTAGGCGCCGTAGCTATCTATCTTGTTAGTCACGTTACAAGTGGAAATTTACAGCCTTAAAAATGCAATTATTGTAAAAACTTAGACTGTAACTCAAACTATTTTTAAACTTTGCAAGTTATGGCAAAAATTCGGGTTTAAAATTTAACGTGCTACTTATTTATTCATTTATTATAGTATTAATTTTTGCCACTTAAGCTGTTGCTTACATTGTTATGAGGGATTTTAACAATAAATACAGCGGCTATGCTTTCTGCATATATTCAATACTGAGGTGGCGGTAGAGCAATTACAAAGTAAGGATAGAAATGGCCAGTAGGTAAGCTTTGTGTATCTCTGGTCTAAAACAGGATTTGTTTGACTTCTCAAGTTTGTTTCACAAGTTTTTCACTCGCTCTATTGGCCCGCCTCGGTAGCGTAGATGGTAGCGTGTCTGCCTCTATTTCAACAGGTTGGGAGTTCGAATCTCGGTCAGGGTGAGCTACCTGAATAAGGTTTTTCCGGGGTTTTCCTTATCCTTAAAGACGAATGACGCGTAACTCCAAGCTTAATGGACCCTGGGCTCATTTGAGCATCATTTCACCCATCGTCCGATATGACAACGTTGGAGGACGTAAATTAAAGAAAGAAAGAAAGAAAAGAAAGAAAGAAAAGAAAGAAAGAAAGAAAGAAAGAAAGAAAGAAAGAAAGAAAGAAAGAAAGAAAGAAAGAAAGAAAGAAAGAAAGAAAGAAAGAAAGAAAGAAAGAAAGAAAGAAAGAAAGAAAGAAAGAAAGAAAGAAAGAAAGAAAGAAAGAAAGAAAGAGAAAGAAATCTCTGCACTGACATTGATTTTAATCCTTAGGATGAGATGAAAATTATATATTCATTAATTTCCATTAACACTAATGCAAATGCAGATAAAATTAATAAAAATAGCCATATTAAGCTTACTTACAAGGAAACATTGAGATGGGATTGCTGCATATCAATGTAATTTTTGAAACAGACATTTGAAAGAATAATTTCAGAATGCAGCACAAAATATATGGAACAGTTACTTATATGTTCTGATAAAGATTTCTACGACGAAAAACTAGAGATATGGGGGAATGAATGAGTGACAGAGGGACAGCAAGTGTGAGTCAGTAGTTGAGTGTGTGAATCAACAAATGTGATAATGTAAATTAATATATGTGAGTTAGTGGGTAGTAAGTGAGAAAGTCATGATCAGGCATAGGAATTCTTCAGCTGCTGGCTTCAACTTGTCTATACTCAAACCATTATCACCACAAGGAATAAAAAACGACGTAGACCACGGGTCATTATAAGACAGATAAACGTCGGTCTAAATGCTGTCAGCAATCGCAGAAAGATTACACCAAGCACGGAGAATTTGTCGTTTGCAACACCCCCAGCTATAGTCAAGTGGCAGCTCAACCTTATTTCTTTCGGTCATAGCTTCAATGCTTAGAAATTCCTATGCCCGGTAGAGAGTGAGTGGTGAGTAAGAGTGATAAGTTATTTGTATATAATGAGAGACACACATGTACTAACTTTAACATTTCACTCCGCACTCTTTCTGTACTCGAGGAGATGTTCAGGACATTTCCTTCAGCCTAACTCCGACGAACTTGACAACCATTTGGTTGAATTTTATCAATGATGTACACAAAAAGTTTAAAATTTTAAAACTAATGAATTTATTTATTTTTATTTATGTAAATTTTTCCAATCATACGTGTCTTGCAAACACCTTTACATTCTTGTAAAACTCCACCTGTAGAAATTAGAGCGGCTGTAGTAAAATGCTATTCTCTTAAAGCAATAAACTTAAATCCGATACGTTTTGTAATATTTAACGGTTTCGGAAATGTTCACTGGTAAGCATGTATTTACATTTTTGCAGTTAAATATTTTCAAACATTGTATGCGTCCATCGTTCGTTCATCACTAGCTCAATAAGAATTTTATCACACTGTGTTCAAAGTAAATTATGTTCGTCAAAATCTCCTTAATAAAATAACTAAACATGTGTTAAATAATCTAGACGCAGTGTGAAAAACAACCTTGAATGAAGGAGTAATTGGCAGAGGTCAAGGTTGTCAAATATCACAAATTCCATCCAGGGTGTAGTGTAGTGCCTGGTGTGTAGTTCTTTTCGAGTTTGCCTTCAAAATGTGTTTATGTAATGCTATCTAGTTTCCAGTTACTCTTTGGTTTACGTTTAAAATGTTTATTTTTGTCTTATAGTTTCATTTCTGAAGTGATATTTAAGAGCAACTCTTTCCAGAAACATCATTGCTGCTGTTTCCATTTTTCTACAATCTGACATGTTCACTACCCGGTTTTCTTATCCATATATGAATGTGGGTGCCGCCAACACTTTGTAAAACTTCTTCGAAATGTATTTTCCTGCTTATTTCTTAATATTCTTACTAATGTTCCAAAATTCTTTCTCCAATTTATTTTATGGTCTAAATCTTCACCGGCATAAAATGACATCTTATATTAAGTCATTAAAATTATATACTTATTCAACATTTATGTTATCAATTTGGTAATTTTAATCTCATTTTATGCTTGCCCCAGGAAAACATATTGAAAGTAGTCTATCTTAAAATTAGACTGACATCGTAACTAAGTTTTTCATCTGATTTACTACATGTGTAAAAAGAAAAGAAAAAAATACTGTGTAGGAACAAATTCTACTACAGCCGGAGAAAGATGTCGCCGCTTCCATCCAGTAGGAATCGATTGATATCTAACTTACCAAGCAGAAACATTAGAATATCTTCCCCACCTGAACTAAATCATTTGATGGAAGTTGGTGTAACTTTACTAATATGCACACCTTAGTTGCTATGTCAGTCTAATTATAAAATGAACTACGCATGCCAATAGTATTGTAATATTGCTTCATGAATGTATTTACTGCCAACGTAAAAAACTGTAACTGCTTTGCTGACTATTTAATTATTGATTGTGTATACACAAAATGTCAATTTAAAACTACATTTCCTTTTAAAACTAGCTCTAAGTTGTTTCTTCCCTTTGGAGATAGCGACATCAGGGCCCTCCTTCATCAAATGTGCAAAATAAATGAATGGTTTCCGTGCTGCAGAAGATGGGGGCCATGTCGTGAATGAGTTCACAGAATGGTTACAATGCCAAAATCTGTAGCTAGATGTCTGCTAGGAATACACAGCCACTTAATTGTATTAACCAGTGGGGATTTAAAATATACAGTGACCTGAAGGTTGAACTGAAGCCAGCAATTCTATATAAATTCTGCGAGCGTGTTCGTAACATGGCAACGCGTGATTCATGGATCTCAAATTGAGGACTTGAAGCTTGTATTACCCAGACTTTGCTGGACCCGGCATTCACGGGGCCAATTTTCTTTCAAATCATGAACTCCTACGTGTGTTTAATGTAAACGAAATAAAAAGGCGAAGGGTGTATATTATTCCTAAATCTGCTTTTCGTTTGGGATTCAAGGCTGATATTCATTTTGAGTCACCACCAAAATTTTATTTCTTTTTCAGCCGAACCTTTTGTATGCACTGTTCCCTTCTTTTGTTACCTTTGTGTTCTGCGGTAACGTATGTGATTCACATTTGGGAGGTCGCGAGTTCGATCCTCATCCCCCGTAGGCTCTGACTTGGGTTTTTCGTTGTTTCCCCATGTCACTTAGGCGAATTCTGGCCGGGGAGTACACTAATATCACTATTCCCTATCCATCATTTTCCCTTCCTTAACTTTCAGAGTGCTTCTGGGATTGTAGCGTAGGGCAGCGCAGGATTGATGGCGTGGACGGGACAGATGGTGCACAACGTGCCTGATCTGGAAGGAAGAAAGTGAAGTAACGACAGAATGCTAAGGAGTGGCAAATTCAACTGTTTAGTGAAGCCCAAGAGCATTGAATTTACACGAGACCACATACTCCTATACAGTCGAAAATAGAAAAATATATTAGTGTTATATATTGTTTATTGCAGGGCTAATACATAAGTTACTACGTCGTTTTGAAAGTAGTTGCGGAAAGGCATGTGCCTACCCTCCATTTTAACATATGGAGCATTTGTTCAACACTGCCATCTTGTGACCAACCAAGCAGAATGGGGTGAGACGGCGCAATGAAGCTGGAGAGTGATTGCGGAGCGTCTTATGATAACAGACATATTTTCTCTTGATGGACCTGCAGTACCTGATCAATAATCATGTATAAGAAAATCCTGGGATAGATACCAAACTAGGTATTTAAATTCATTATCTTCTAAAGATAGGGTACGAAGATTTCCAAAAGCAGCCTCCCACCCCAGAACTTCATCTAATCTAATGCACTCACTGACTTTCTCTACTCGGTTTTCTTCAAACGCTTATTCTTCTATCGACTTCACTTTAATCGAGATACAGATTTCTAGAATGTTTTATCGCAAACTTCCTTGTAGCAACAATGAGTTAGGTTACTGCAGTAGAATTTAAGAAATAGTCAAATCTTTTAAGATCTGGTCGCTTTGTAGTGCCTTTGGTATTCCGTTCTTTTTTCATGACCGATACAGAGAGAAAGACAAATGACTTCCTATTTGAGTAAAGTATACGTTTTAGAAGGTTCAAAGCAATAACAAAAAATATCTCGGAAATCACTACAGTCCCCCAGAAAATTATTTCATATAAAATGGATACTACAACAAAATAAGCGTTTGTTCTGAAGTAAAATTATGTATATTACAGTTTACCAGTTACGTAGTCATTCAGAAGAAGAAAAATTCAGAGGATATTCCCAGAAAATTCAAGACACACATTTCATTTGTCATAAAGTATTTTAAACATTAAATAATAATTCAATCAAAATCATTAAAGCCAAATGTTCCAAATAAACGATGTTTTGAGTTTTTGGAATTTTAATGAAAACTGTTGTCTTGGAAGATGTTTGGTATTTCACCGACTTCTCCGTTTTGAGAAGTTATGTAGTTCTCTCTCGCTCTCTCTCTCTCACTCATTGACGTCTTCTTTCTTCTTCTTCACTTCATGGCATAGGCAATAAAGTGCCTGTTCCACCTTCGAAGTCCTCCACCCATCGTTTCCTGGGTCTGCCCACCGATCTCCTACCTTTACGATGATACTGTAATATTTGTTTTGTAAGTCTATTATCTGGCATTCTTTCAACATGTTCCTGCCATTTTTGTTTGAGATCTTTTAACTTATCATTCATACTAAAAATGTCCAGCTCTTCTCTTATATTTTCATTTCTTATTAAGTCCCTTTTCATGCACCCTTTCACACTTCTCAAGAATTTCATTTCTGAGGCCTGTATTTTACTCTGTTGCTTTTTAGTTAACGTCCAAGTCTCACTTCCGTATGTCAGTATAGGTACAGCCATAACTTTGTAGAACTTTAATTTTGTTTTTTTACGTATTTTGTTTATAAATGTTCTATTTATTGTTCCATACACTCTTTGAAATTTGCATATTTTATTGTAGACATATTCCTTGTCATAACTAGCATCAGTTCCCAAGTAGTTAAAATGGCTTACCTGTTCAACGCAACCATTATTTATAAGTATTTTAGTTCTAATTGGCTCTTTCCCAATGAATGCCATTACCTTTTATTTTATAAAAGAAATAATTGATGTAATACATATATCACGCCCGCACACGCAAAATCCTTTTTGGTACAGCCAGGACCTCAATATATTTACGTTGAAATTTCCAAATAGAATTGTTAGGTAGAATAGGATGTATACACACCCCATTTGTTATGCATAGTAGAGAAAATAATTTCACTATTCTTGATTTTTTCAACAATACCTCTAACGTGTTTAACTGAAAGACGCGGTATTAGTATTATCATTGTTGTTATTGGGACATTTAGCCACGCGTATGAATTGGTGACCTGAACGTTTTAATCAAAAACAAATACGTGATAACCAATTTTCTGCTATAACAAGCTTTGCAAAATGGTTTTTGACTTACGAACTACCATCTAGGAATGCTCATGAAGTATTTGTAAAAGTTTATGAGATATAAAGCGATCAATGAAATGCTCAAAACTTGCATAATTAGAGGTAGACTAAGACACTGTTGAACAAGTTTCATTTAGGAGCATGTGATATGGGTAATATTTTATTCTTTCCCTGTAACAAATTAATCCTTCCAATGTTTTATTTGAATGGTAGATCCGAAGTGATATGCATGTTGTTTACTTGAAGAATCCGCGTGAGAATATGAGAACAAGATGAAACACCGGCCTATAATTTAACCGAGGACGAAATGTAGAGGAGGTGTAGTGGAATACTTTGAGAGTTAATGAATCGCGGTTGTAATAAAGGTAAGAACCATCAAGATAACAGGCCACATCTGGCATTCCCCGAAGCACTGCTCTCGATGAACCTGTTTGTCTGTGCTGCACCTGTGCTACCCAAAACTCACATGTGGGCAGCAGATCATCTGCAAGGTCAGCATTTTAATGGCACGCCAATCTATTTGCACTAATGCTTGTTCAGGAACAATTGCTTTAGTACATTAGATTGAAGAGTGAGTGAGTGAGTGAGTGAGTGAGTGAGTGAGTGAGTGAGTGAGTGAGTGAGTGAGTGAGTGAGTGAGTGAGTGAGTGAGTGAGTGAGTGAGTGAGTGAGTGAGTGAGTGAGTGAGTGAGTGAGTGTGTGGTGTTTTAGGGCCCATCGACAACATGGTCATTTGGGCCCAAAGTCAACATTAAAACCTAAAAGCTACACTAATCAAGCTAAAAAGGTAAAATAAAATAAAAACACACAACTATTAAAAGTACATAAAAATTCATCCTGTCCTAATAATTCAAAAGCTCTAAAAATTAATAAATATAAAATTCAAGTCAGACTTGTTTATTAAAACCGATTTTAAAAACAAACCGCAGTGCCTTAACCACGGCCACTGGGTCGTCACCTAAAACACCCTGCAAGTTAGGCCCCATTAGATTGAAGAAATAATTATCTCAACATTGCGGCCAAGTGTAGTCAATATGCGGCGGATTCCCATGACATGTATTTTTAATGAAGCCTTTAATCTGAGTTTTATAAAACATATATTATATATACAACATGTATTCTGATGAAAATTATACAATTTATATTGGATCTTAAAAGTCATATCTCCCACTTTTTCAAATCCTTGGTCATATCTATGCTTAATTCTATGATAAAGTTATATTTTGGGGATTATTATAATGTACTCAGCAGCCATTTGAAACAAAATAAACGAACATTATGTCTGCATAAAAGTCGCCAGCAGCACTGCCCACTTGTTTTGTTTTTTGAAGATTGCTTTAGTAGGTAACAAACGTTCGTACAGGTGGGCTTGAAGCAAAGTTTGAACATTCTGAGTCGGAATTTTTCCCAGATAAATTAACTTACTTTAAATATGCTTCTATAACCACATGTGATGTGGGACATAGGTTCTCCAGATATAAGAACATTCTGTCTGTCAATTGAAGAGCCTTCCAGATTGACAGCTTAAAATGGCACATTGTTATTCAATGTTATTTTGTTACTGATGAAAGCTAACCCCCAGGTATAAATATTTTATTTCTCTTAATTACCTATTCTTTTTTTAAGTTACAACAATTATTCTTCTCTAATTCAGGACCTTATAAACTTACAGATTCCATAACATGCTGAATTAAGAAGTAGAGAAGGTTTTTTTTCAGCAGAAATAATGAAAATGTTTATGCATGAACATTTATTACTTGTTACTTAAAGTTTAACTGTAAATTAATATAATGTGATTAAGAAATTCATTAAGTTTTAAAGGACATATTTTTTATTTTTAGGTCATACATGCATGCACATTTTCCATTTTTAGGTCCTAGAAATCCGTCCCTTAGTAATCAATGACTTCTACTCCAAATAGGTTAAGCAGTACGATCCTGATGTGAACATATGGCTAGAAAGGGAGATACGTACACAAATACTTTCAAGGAACGCTCATAGTCTGCTACTTGGAGGAAAATTCATGAGTGTTTACAGAGGCGATTCCCGCTCTCCCTTTCTAGCCATCCATATGTTTATAAATTATCATTCTAATTTTAGACAAATTACATATTAATTTGAAAATTGTATTACTATAATGCTACGTTTATAGCTTTGGGTAAGAGAATAATACAAGGGAGGGGGATACCTCACGATGAGACCTACATAGATCTGTATCGAATGGAATGACTCGGGCGGGAAACTTTCGGGAGGCATTCGGGAGGTCAAGGGTTCGATTCCCGACGCCAGCCTTCGTTACCCCGGAGATTTTGTCAGGTCGCTAGGCGAATGCTGGGAAGTAAAGTAACATAACCTGATTTCCTTTAACTTCCATTTCACCTCACTTCTCAGTTCACTTAACATCTTTTATCCTACATAGTTGGCTATTTCACGGTTCCATGGCAAGGTGCATTGATGCCTGTAAATACTTGCCCTCCGGATCGGGGATGTCTCCGAGCCCAATCCACGGAGGAGGGAAGGGCTCGTACGAGCCGCCAACGGGGAGTTCTGTTGTCTCTCCGGCCACCAAACCTCTCCCATATTCTTCCCTCCAGCGACTCACCACGTCAGGGACATACGCACAAAAGATTTCATTTGTTGAAGTGCTAAGCCCCATTCCGAACTTTGTTATTGTCAAAGTGAACCTTTGGACACGCACGCGAAGAAAACAAAAGCGAGCAGAAAATACTGCCCAGGGCTGTGATTCTGAAGAAATATCATCATTCAATTATTGCATTACAGGTATTGATAACCTATACATAAATCCTTACAATGGGATCAAAATTATGTAAATGTATCAGGTGTTTTGTTGGCATTTTTATGCCATTGTCTGCACTGGGGCATTTTTTTTTTTTTTCGATTTCAGAGCATCTTCTCTTAAGATACGTATTTTGACTGGTCTGCGAAGTCCTCTTCAATCGGAAGAAATTCTGTAACTATTCTGTTATTTCTCGCGATATCGCAGAAATATTATGGAATTTGAAGTACATTATTTATGGCGATTCGGTTTTAAACATCTGATTATAAATTTGGTTTCATCTATCCCCCTTGTAACTACAGCAAAATGTGTAATGCAATATTTCTGCTAACATGATGTAGAAAAATAACCTTCCATAAGAATAGTTTGAAGTTATGTACGAATGAAGATAATGGGTAAAGTAAGCTCACCCCGTTTTTTAGTAACAATCTTAGGCCTTCCATGCTCCATTTGACCGCGAGATGTAGAAACAAAGACTGGGAAGCAGATCTTATTCGTAAGGAATTAGCATGCAAAGGGTGCATGATGTCTTAAAAAGGCAAACGTAGGACTTGAGGAGTTAACTGTAAATATGTATGTGTCGGCAAGCTGTCTGAGTAGAGCCAGCTTCACCTTGAACAACACATGTTACCAAATAGGGAAATGTTCTGAACGTTAGCTGTTGTCAATGCCGCCCTCAACGCTGGAATCTTGCACCGCGATTCTTTCCTTTTTCCTGCGACATGACCCTGAGAAGCGTCTCTTGTGTACATCATTCGCGAACCAAGACACGGATCTAATTGGTTTGGTTTTCTGGTCTTTAAGGACGAAAATACATTCCGGAGCAACATTATCATCTGCCTGGGTACTTGTGAACAGAACATAGCAACCCTTTTCCTTCTTCACTTACCTATCAAAAGGAGAGGAAGCACCAAGCGTAATAGCTCCGCGGTAACGTGTAAGGCTCGCGTTCGGGAATTATCGGTAGACTGCCGGCGACCGCCTATTCTGACCTCAGGTTTTTCCTGCTTTCTCGTCTCCGGTATACCATTACTGCGGTGTTTTCTCATTTATTATGAATTTCCCCCATTATTTTCCTTTGATTCCGTTTCCTTATCTTTCAGGTGTACTAATAATTTAAGTGGCGTATTATTGTGCTGGACAAATTTTCGCGGATGCTTGCTCAAGGAAACCATGGAAACTAGAGGGCTGCTTGATCCACGGGTCGTTAATCGCCCTTTCTAGACATCTCCATGACAGCATGGGTCATCGAACCTGTAACTATTAGGAACTTCAGTGCTCTCTATGGCCTGCCATCCCATGTGGCTTCTTCAATTCATACCTTCCGCCTGAGGAGTGCTATCCACTATAGAACTATCTTTTAAACAATTTTATTAACAACTTGCTGCAGTACAATGTAATAACACTACATGCTTATGTTACCTTTCATTTTATAACATGAAAGTTTTATAACATTATGTAACTATGTAGGTTGCAGTGTGCAAGGTATCACCAATTATTATATATCTTATACTTATACCTAAGCAGAGGAAGTATGTATTGCATTCTTTATAAAAAAATTAAAGCAAATGCAATTTTTGAAATTCCACCAATCAAATAAAAGCATTTAAAGGAAAAATAATCCTTGCACGTGAGTGTTTGCGCGTGCGTGCATGCGTGTGCGTGTGTGTGTGTGTGTGTGTGTGTGTGTGTGTGTGTGTGTGTGTGTGTGTGTGTGTGTGTGTGTGTAACTCAAAAACGAAAATTCGTTGTCTTCCAGGGACAAACCCCGAAGATGTTCAAGTAAATCTCTAATATTTTTCTTAAAGAAATGTTTGTTAGTTTTTATTTTCTGAAAAATAACTATTTTTATCAACACAACATATGTTTGCTATATTTCCAAAACGAGTAACATTTGATTTTCTGTGAGTAGCCTGCGGAGTCCTCCACATTTAGAACACCCTGCATAAATGGTAATCCGTAAGGGATGCACACAATCTTACTGCACAAAAATGCAGGTAGATCTCGTTAAAGCACGTAATTTATGTTAAACTGTATGTACCATTAAGCATTTTCAAGATATTCTTAGCTTTCGGTTTGCATATACAAATACAGCTTATGCTAGTGTAAGTTATTATTCGTTTTTTTTTCTCTTGCTCATTCAAGGAACATGGGGCTGGCCCCGTAGCTTAGTCGGTAGAACACCTGCCTGCCGGACCCTCCCGTGTTCGATTACCGGCTGGGGTGGGGATTTTTCTCCAACCAAGATGATTCCCCATCTTCCCGAGTCTGGAAGTATGAATGAGAGTGTTAATGTGTGCGTGAGCTAATGATACAACCCAAAGGAGATCGGCCGCCGATATGAATATTGCAGTTAAAGGCAAAGGAACAATTAAAAAAGAAGAAGAAGAAGAAGAAGAAGAAGAAGAAGAAGAAGAAGAAGAAGAAGAAGAAGAAGAAGAAGAAGAAGAAGAAGAAGAAGAAGAAGAAGAAGAAGAAAAAGAAGAAGGAGCATTGATGTTCAACACATAGTGACACGTTTTAAAAATATGATGTGTGTACCCAAATTACGTTATTACAAAATATTCTTCTTCTTTTTATTCTTTACCTTCCCTAGTATAGCACTATTGTGATGTTAGGGGATTGATGTTCCTCTATCCCTTTTAAGGCCGGCCTGAGGAACCGAAGTTATGGATCTGACAGAGAACCAGGTTGGGTGATCAGCCCAATGCCTCTTGTGAGGGTGAAGGGATGGATGTTTGAATGAGGGCGATATGAAAGGAAAGATGGAGCAATTGGTGGAATTCTGGCGAGGGAAACTGGAAGCCCGGAGAGAACCCGCCCCAGTGCCATTTTGTCCACCACGAATCTCACCTTGCGGTCGCCTGGGATCGAACCCGGGCCGCCTTGGTGAGCCAAGCGGTTTAACCACTCACCATGGCGCGGCCGTACAAAATATTCTTACTAGTAGCCATGGTCGTTAGAGCGTATGTCTCTAGCGTTCCGTCACGGGTTCGAGTTCCGCCTTGGGCATGGGTGTATTGTGTATGCGTCTGTGTCTTGTGTTTATGTGTACAACTAGAGAAAGCATATCCCTTCGATGGCCAAATGAGTTCTTCCTCAAAGGCCAAATATATATATATATATATATATATATATATATATATATACTTAGAATATTTATTCTTCTATTCACTTAATGTCAATCCAGAGAAATGTTTGTAGAAACAGCTTTATTACATATTTGTTTAAGGTAGAGTACAAATTGCAAAACACAGCAGGCTTAACCGATAGTCAACATTCTAAGAGAGATGGATGGTATGCGATGGCTTTGAAATTCCATTCTCTTTGCATGGCCAAGACAAATAAAAAATAACTTCGCAGATAAGAAAAGTGTAAGTATGGGAAAATTCAAATAATTAACAAGAAATATCTCGAAAATGGTTCTCCCCACAAAGAGATATTTTGGTTTCCTAAACCAGAAATACACTTTCTGAATAGCAAGATTTTGTATCTGTTACGGTTTACTAGTTATGCAAAAGTTATTGAGAATGACGGGGACTTCTTACGGCATTCCCAGAAAATGTAACATATACATTTCATTTGGCATGAAAATATCTTAAACATATTGCATTTTAGTCAAATACCGTTAAAGCCATTTATGAGGAAATCTAAACCTAAAGCGAAATCTGACGTGCGGGGTGAGGCATTTTCTTGAAAATCTTCGCGTCCCTTTCTCGGAGAATACTGAACTTAAATACCACGTATGATATTTAACTGACTTTAGTTTTTGAGTTGTGCTGTTCCCACACACATAATGCAAACTTTTCTAAAAGTTTTCTTTTTATTTCAAGGAGTGTAAAAATTCGATATCGAATTTTTGGTTGAAATACATACTGTACTTCCCTTGCTTACTGATAGTAGTAGTAAAAAAAAACTATAAATATAACTTTTGCTTTAGCCTACTGAATTCTTTCTATACTTACAACAAAATGTAACTGAAAATGTGTCACGAATGTTTGTCTGTACTAAGAAGAACTTTTAATCGTGTTTATGGCGGCACTAGAACGCGCGGTACCTCACGCAAAAGAGTAGCATAGCCCAGCTATTCGCTAGTGATCACCGTCATCAAGGACCGCCACCGCCATGTTAACGATGGTAAGTTAATTTTGAAACAGCATGTAAACGTTAGCCTCGTCAATAACTAGAGACATTCAGGACCCTATTCATAGTTAGTCTTGATGCGGACCACCTTGCTACTTCCGATGGATCATCGATTTCCTTATTCATAAACCGGGATTTGCGATGGTCTGGAGAACAAACACTTGGTTCGGCGCAAAATTTTGATGTACCTCATAGGGGTAGATTAAAGACAGATCATCTTAGCAAAATGGACGACTATGAAGTAATAACCGTAGCTGCGGTGCGTAGAATTAGTGAAATAAGATGAGGGAGAAAAACCTCTCTATCAAGATTGGACATTATTGGAAAGCATGACGACCTAAGCTTCAAAAATAGATACACGTTTAGTAAAGATGTACATTAAAAACAAAACATGCACTAATTAGGTTACATGATAGAATTGGTATCTGATTCCTTCCCATCAGGCAGAGTTAACCTACATACCTAGCAGGTATTATCTCTGCTCTAGCACAATTTTATTTAACGCCAGTTTTTTGTTGTTGTTGTTGTTGTAATTTACGTCCTCCAACATTTAGTCATATCCGACGATGCATGAAATGGGTGAAATGATGCTCAAGTGAGTCCGGGGTCCATGGAGCTTAGAGTTACCCAACATTCGTCTTTCAGGATAACGGAAACCCCAGAAAAAACCTTATCCAGGTATCCCACCCTGACCGAGATACGAACTCGGGACCTCTTGATTGGTGCATCTCCCTTAATACCCAGAAAACTGAAGCCAAGATTTTTACTTTACGCCGCTATAATCCACCTCCGCCTATACGCCTTCTGACTGATCATGTGCCGTGGCTCCCTTCACCTACACCAGTCAAGTACCTTGGAGTGTTACTGGACACTGGGCTTACGTGGAAGCCTCATATTGACCGCACCATTACCCTGGCATCCGCTCGTCCTTCACAACTGTCTCCATTATTTCACAAACATACTTCACTTGCTTTAGAATCTTCACTGCTCCTATACAAATCTCTGGTTCGACCTCTTATGCCTGCCAGGTCTGGGGGGCTGCCAGTACTTGTCACCTGAGGCGTCTACAGGTCATCCAGAGTCGATTCTTGCGAATCGCCACCAATGCTCCTTGGTTTGTCCGCAACCAGCAGTTGCATCACGAGCTGGGACTTCTTCCTCTCCACCATTTCATCCGACAGACTGCTCGACGCTTCTTCTACAATCTACGCCACGTCCCAGGGGCTGTGACGTATAACATCGGCGTCCGAAGTCGCCGGCCAAAGCAACTGAAGCGACGACTACCACTTTACAGTGATGACACTTCCACTTCTGATTAATCTACTGTTTCAATTTATATTTTCTATTCTTCTGTTCTACTATGTAAATTCTCACTGTGGAAGTATGTATACCGTTTTATTAGTTCAGTGCCACATTTATATTAGTGCAATAACACATTTGTTTTAGTTCAGAGGAAGCACATTGTCCTACCTCTACAATGTTATTACTCTATAATTATTTTGTATCTGTTCTCTCAGATTTGCAAAGCATATATTATTGCTGACGGATCGAAAAAATAGAAAAATAAAAAGCAAAGAAAAAACGGGACCTCTTGAACGTGAGGCAGACACGCAACCAACTACAATACCGAGGCGGGCTATTAACGCCCGTTCTTAATATATGTCACTACGATAGGCTCTTTAATGCGTTAGATTTATCTATGGAACCTCTTTGAATGAATAAATAAACAACTACTGAATGACCATAGCGTATTTACTTTTACGTGTTAAACAGCGGTGAAATAAATTAATTAATTAGTTTTTGCAGTTAAAATAAAATTCCACATTAACGGAGCCTAATATCAAGTGCCAGAAGTGAACAAGAACATAAAGGCTGTGCTTAGTGAACATTCGCATTCACACGTACCTTCTGTTATATCGCTCCTTTAAATGGAGAAGACTTCATTCTTTTCCTTCAAAATACTGCAGAAAACTCTCTTATGAATTTCCCGCCATGACTCCTCCCTTATCGTATTGGCATATCTTCAGACTGACTTGCTTTCTACAATGTCCATCCTTTTCTGTATTAAAGAAAATTGTTTCTCTTCCTCAGAACCAATGGACTACATGCTTTTTCATTAACTCCATGTTCACAGAACACTACACTTATGCTGTTGAACACTAAGCAGCAATCATCAAAATGATTAAAAACATCTGTGAAACTGCCATAGCGATTTATAAATTTGTAGGTAACTGGTTTATTTACTACTCTATGGGACTCGTGCATGCACAGAAGAACCTTTCTTCGTCGTGTAACATTTACTTCTTGCTAGTCCATGACTTTACTTGGTCAGAGGCTTTTTATTGTCTATGAATGTCAAAATGTTAGACCGCCTTTGGTTCGGACCAGATGAGTCGGAAGATAGCCTTGACCAAAGTAAAGTCTGTTTAGTTAACTCATGTGCACGTCGGCCGCTGCCTTTGACGAACCCTTATAATCGTTTTACAACACCGACCCTCCTTCTCCCAGACCTTTCTGCAAGGTTGCCACCTTTCTCGATACGTCATGGGTATCGTACGAGGTTTCGTCTAAATGAATTATCTTATGTCCATTACTTGAAAACTTCCTTAGTTTTGACCAATTCGTCTAAGGTGGGCGCTCTCCCTTTGGCATAGAATCTATAAAGTTCTCCAAGAATTAAATCGCACGTGAAATTATCTACTTTAGAGAAACGTTTCCTTCTGTTTTTACATTTGATCAGCGTCTTTGGTATTCCTTTCGTCACAATATTTCTTACTGTATTTCTGTGAATGCCCAGAATTTATCATGAGGTTCATTGCATGACCCCTTACCAAGATTATTTGTCAGCACATATTTATATGTGTTCAAAACAAGCGCTTGAATTTACTTAGGAAGAATTCCCGTTAAAACTTAGTTTTTTTAGGCTTTTCCAGTAATATAACTCGGCCCAGTTATTCACACTGTTATCATCACTTTGATTATTTTCACTTGACTGAATGTTATCTACTACTTCATTTGCATTTACCACTGTATTTGCCTCTCACGGTCTCCACATCGTGACACACAACGAATTTCTGCACGTAATGAAACAGATCAACTGGAAGTTGGAACTTTGGCAACTGAGGCTCCACGTGGAGTAGACATGCGACTGTCACTTCGAGAAAATCAGGGTTGCTATTGGTCCTCAACGACAGTGTTCCATTTCTGAAGTGTGGAGATACATTTATGACGGTCATTAGTGGGCGGGAGGGTGAGTTCCCTTTGAGGGGCGATCTGCACACGCGTTCACTAAACACACTTTAATATCGATGAATAGGGTCCTCAATGGCTACTTTTTAAAACTCAATGAAGTATTCGTCCCGTTTTAGCAAATGCAGAATAATGCAATATTCATTACTTCTAAAGCGTGTAATCGTGAACGTGACTCCACCTTCATCCTTTAAACCAAAATAAATTTCAAGTTTATTGAAGATTCTTGAGTTAAGTGGCGGTTCCAGAGACCGGATATGTCCTACATTTCAGAGCAGTTCGTGATCTGCTTCCACGACATTATCAGACATCAAAGAAATCCAGTTCTGGTAGAATTTGTTGGCTTTCTCAGTGTATGGCTTTATTTAGTCAAGACATGTAACAAGTTGGTCAGTGACAAGCGGCCTTCCATTGTTTATCCCCCATGCCGTTGCTCTGCTGGCTTTGTGCGAGCCCACAAGGTGGTCCGGTAGGCTTCTTAAGAGGACGATAACGCAGTCAACTCTACGGCGAAGTCACTTCATTTGTTTTAGACGGCAGCACAACCATCTGCAAAACGTACCCATACTGATGACACCCTGCACTTTCTGTTCCGTTTACTTAAGAGCATTGCCTTTGTAGTAGGTAAAAGAAATACTGAATTACACCAACAGTCTGTTACACTAAAGTCACTTTCTTTGACCAATTATTGTTTATTACCTTCACTGCTCCTCTATGTAGGCCCTTACACCAAGTAGAAGAAGTATTATATTTCAATGAAAAAAGTGATACTGACATTTCATCGGACATACAAGCAAATACAAGTTTAAAACTAAATAAAATTACAAAAGTACAAAACGTTCTGTGTGGGCGCGTGTTTGCTCATGAACAGCTAACTCAAAAATTAAACGTCAGTTAATCACCAAACTTGGTATTTAAATTCTATGTCTTCCACGGATGCGAAAAGACGATCTTCAAGAACATTTCCCCATTCCGAACTACTCGTCATATGGATACCTTTTATTCGAAAAACAAAATATAACATTGAATTTTCTACCAATAGCCCCTAAAGTCTTAAAATTCGAAATGGCTTTTGCAAAATCGAAAAGAGACAAACTCTTACCACACCAAAATATGCGAATCTTGTTTAATAATTGCCCATAATTTATATAAGGAGTTAGCCATTTCCAAAACATTTCTTGCTTCCGGTTTGAATTTTTCAACTTATGTGTATCAAATGGGAAGTCATTATTCTCTTTTCTGATCATGCAAAGAGAAAACAATATTTCGAAGCCATCACATAGGAACAGCTCTCAAATGAATGGAGTTCCTTAATGGAATATTCTTACGAAAGTTCATTTTTTCTAGCAATTTCGTGTTGATCAATTAAACCTTTGCAGAAATAATTTCATTATACGTTTTGTTGCAGGCAGAAGGGGGATAGAGCTAACCTTAGATGTTTAAAAGCACTTAACTATATGCTAAATGAAATTCCTTTTTCTTTCCATGATATCGCCAGAAACAACCGGACAGTGAGAGCTTTTAAAAATGGACTTATGAATAATTAAAATCAATAATAACGGATACCTCAGAAATGACTGGCGCTATAAGAAAAGTCATTTGAATAAATTGCATTCTATTTTTTTTTAATTTACATCCTCCAACGTTAAGTCATATCGGATGGTGAATGAATTAGATGAAATGATGCTCAAATGAGTCCAGGGTCCATGGCACTTAGAGTTACCTGACATTCGTCTAAAAGGACAAGAGAAAACCCCGGAAAAACCTTATCCAGGTAACTCAGCCTGACCGAGATTCGAACTCGGGACCTCTTGAATTGCATTCTAAAGATATCTATCTTTTGTGCAGTATATTTTTTACAGATCTTATCCATAAAAGTTACACAAAATTATATAAAATTAATTTTAAGCAAGAGGTAATGCCCAGAAAATCAGGATGTACACTTTGTTATAGTAAATCTTAAATATACAGCACTAAAATTGAAATAGTTTGATTCATATATTCTGAGAAAATAAAGCAAGAAAGAAGGATCAATTTTCCACTTCAGGCATAGATTGGGGCCGGTGGAATTTTTTGACCCACTTTTAAACATTTGACTATCAGTAGCCCCTTTGTATCTAAAACATGTATAATTTTCTTGTAGAAAGTATGTTTAATGAATCTTATAAAATGTATAATGAAACTATGAAAATGTTTACTACATCTTGAAGAAGATAATAAACTTTTTCAAGAATCGGTTGTAGAAACTATATAAAACAATGTGTGTCGAGAAAGTCACGTGAAAGCTTGTTTCGACTTGGCGCTTCCTCTGCATAGGAAACAAACGTGTAGGTATTTTGTGTCAGTGTTTTGCTGCCCGGTAATATTGTTCAGATAGGCATTGTGGACGCATGTTTGTCAAGGAGGCTTGACAGAAAGACTTCGTCAATAAACAAATCCACAATGTTCGCCCTTGAGGAGCCGATGAAGTAGGTGACATTACATAGCGACGTTGTTACTCAGTTCCGTTCCCATTTACCTACTTGAACAGAACCACTTGAGTGTGAATTACACTGGCGACAACGTGTTCATATACATATTTGTGTATTGACATGCTTTACAACTGTCTACTTGTGGCTGGAGTACCTCATCTGTGGCGAAGACTGAAGCTTTTTACACATAAAACATGGCGCTACACTATCCAAAATATTATAAAGCATGAGAAACGTAACATTATCTCATTTTACACATAAAGAATTAGACAGGTCGTTGTTCAAAAATTGGTATATATCACTCACCATTTCCTTCGTTGACGCTACCCCCCCCCCCCACACACATTTACAGATACCCTTTTCCTAAAAACAACTTTCCTTTTTGGATTCCGGGAGTTTCAAAACATGTGTTTACCGTGAAAATTTGGTATCGAATCTTTGGATGGAATACAATACTTCCTATACTTACTGTAAGTAGTAAAAAGTAAACGTTCTGTGTGCGTGCGTGTGTTTACTGCTGTATACGTGTTTGTCACAGCATACATTATAAACGCAAAGTCGGTTAAATACTAAACTGGTATTTACGTTCGCCTTCCAAGAATGTGACGCGATTATCTACAAAATCATCCACAAGCAACACTACCTTTTACATAAAAATGTTTTTCATATTTTTGATTTTCTCAAAAATGACCTCAAGTTTCTATCCATCACAGGTTAAACATATTTCAAATTAAAATGCATATCTTGAATTTTCTGAAAGTAGTTATGTACATCGAATACATTTTGGTCAATAATCCTTACTACACATGCCTTGAAACACAAAAAGGCGCGTGCTTAATGGCGAGTTGGGTGTCCAGCTCTCAGTCCATTCCATTAGCTACACCAAACGAGTTGGTGTATCATTTGCTATTGGGAGACAAGGTCCGTTGTCTCACTGGCGATGTTGCTGCACGATGCTTTACGCGGAGCAAAGTTTGAGTGACATTGCACTGCGGCGTTGAGTGATTCAAGTGATACAATTGAGAGTTTTATTACTTTTAATAAAACTCCATCGAGTTTTCGTACTGATAAACATAAACGTGCTTTCAAGCATCCTCCCATTAGTTCATTACCGCATTTAATCTCAAGTTTCTTAATTTGCATTTCATTAAAAAAAATTACAACGTAAGTGTAAGATTATTTGCAGCAGTGTTTTTTTTATTACATTATACATGATTTCTAATGTTTATTTGCTAAATGTGACTACACATGACTCTGAATTGTTTTCACTCTCGAAGAAATTCTAAAAGGTGTTGTATACAAAACATGTATGTTATTTATTTTGGAATGTATATTAATACAGTTTTTAAGGGTAATATGAAAAATGTGACAAAATGGAATTTTTGTATCATAATGTGGTTAATGAGGTATCAACAGTAGGTGCAAATATAATGAAATCACAGTTAAATAGCATAAGCTATTGTCCAACTTTATGCAAAAGAGGGAAAGGTGGTTTTGCCTCCACCGATGCATTCATGGACTGAAAAACAAACCTCTCTAAACCTTGGTTATCTGAATGAATGAAGGGGAAATACGTACTTCATGCACTAAACGACGAGGAGAGGGCGACAAGGTGACGTCATAAGCACAGGAAGAGTTTGGTCATCATTGTTATTGCCATTCATTTGTCTTAACGCATGATGTAACGCGTGTGACAACGCTCTGTTGTGAACTGACAAGCGGACGAAAACTCGAACTAGTAGCTAAATGCCCACTTCCCACCAGAGCGCATGTCGCATATAAAACAAAAGCCTAAATATAGTACGGTTTATAGTTCGCTATATCCGCTGCAGTCCCCCCCCCCCTTTTTGTGGTAATTTTACGTCCTCCAGCGTTGTCATATCGGACGATGAATGGAATGGGTGAAATGATGCTCAAATGATCCCAGGGTCCATAGAGCTTAGAATTACCCAACATTCATCTTTCAGGATAAGGGAAAACCCCGAAAAAACCTTATCCAAGTAACTCACCCTGACCGAGATTCGAACTCGGGACTTCTTGAACGTGAGGCAGGCACGTTACCATCTACGCTACCAAGCTGGGAGCTGCTGCTGTAGCTGGAGGTCTAAAAGGCCACCCGTGTAGCGTCAATCAAGTCAGCCTGTTTGTGTATGCTTTTATCAAATTCATACGTTTTATGTTTGGTATAGGCAAGTGTTCAAGTTTTTATATGATAATTTAATGGCCTGATAGATATTCATAACATTTTTATTTGGCTTTAACAAATAAATATAACGAGAATCACACTGGAGGTTTGTGATGTTTAAATGAAGTTATAGGAGAAGAAAAAACAAACACAGGGACAGAACCTCAATGCTCCGAGACTCGGTATCAAGTATTAAGATAAACGTTCAATTGTTTTTCGACAGGTCTGAAGATTTAAATACTTATTTTTGTTTATTTTCCTGTGATATATTGCATGCACATTTATGATAGACAAGGAATGAAAGCAGTCAAGACTCACGCTATTTCCTCACACATTCCGCCAAAGAGCTGCTGCACTATAGTTCTTGATAGGCCTTCTGCGTATTCTGTGAGTGAATGCAAAATAACATAAGCTATCGTCTCTAAATAAAACATGCAAAACTATGAGGGAAAGAGTAGAGATACTCATGTAACAAGTAGCGTTAACTGAGTTGGAATGGATCTGATTTAGCTGTCACACTAAATCACATTTCTGCAAAGGCCTGGCCTGGTGACTCACTCTCGGCCATTTACCTATTCCGACAACCAAAATTTTGAATCTAGCAGAAACAAATCAAAGACCTGAAGTAAAATAGACCCTGAAAATATCTGTTTTTCCTTTCCATTTGTTGGTTTATGTTTCAGAAGTCAAACTCGGGTCATGTTCGTATCTTATAGGTATACCTTATTATTATTTATTAACTCTATTGGAAATTAATCGTTCTTCCATGCTAGCCAGTGTAAGCTAAGGTGTGAATAGACTGAGTCGGACTGAAAAATTCAATGCCATAGCCGGGACATGAAACACGGATCTCCCGGTTTCCCCCCTTTTCATATAATTACTGTTTGTGCTTAGCTCAATGGTTAGGAGCACCGCACGAAAACCGGAAGATCCTTGGTTCAAATCCCGTTTATGGCATTTAATTTTTTAGTTTGACTCTACCTATCCAAATCTTAAATGTGTTTTTTTTATCAATGTAAAATATTGATATAATGATGTTAAATAAAAATGAAACGTGAAACTATTCTGAAACATAGCCGTGTGTAGAATATGCATAAAAATATGTCCTGCTGTGGTAACACAACAAAATAAATTTAAAGTAGTATGTTACACCGATACACGAGTGAAGCTTACAGAACCTCTATTGAAAAAGCAATGTGTGGTTTCTGGTTGCTGTCAGAACATATGCCACAACATAAATGAACAAAGCAAAAATTTTAACATGCTTTTATACACAGAAACAGGAACATACCTCAGTGAAGAAACGATTGCCTTTGTAGGGTTTTTTTTTTTTTTTTTTTTTTTTTTTTTTTTTTACAAAATATGTAATATGGGTGCTTGAAACTTCATACTGATATGAAATATCGAGTGTTCAGAAACAGATTTATCTGGTAAAATCATTGAATCAAACATATCCATTTGTGTTTCTTTTTCCAATTTTATGAACATCAAACTAAAAATGTAAGCTCCTCAAAAATTATGAGATTGGTAAGAATTTATAAAGTGTACTGAAACGTGAGGGTTAACAGGTCAAAAGCTATGAAGCAACGAGCATTTTAAGCAATAAAAATGTTAAAAAAACGTTTTATGTAAGACTACAGTTATAACTAGGGAGCTGATTTACAGTCACTAAAAATGTGTGAAATAGGCGAGCAAAAAGGCACCAAAAAGGGGCAAAATAGGCACTTAAAGAAGGTACTAAAAATTTTCTAAATAAACACTTGGAAATATACAATTTTAGTAAAGGGGCTCTTAAAATGCACTATAACAAAATGACAATCATTGCAACATTAGCCGCAACAAATTCACTAAACATACTATTTTGCGGTTCCCTAGGGGAAATAGTTCTACATTTATTCCAAATTTCATAAATTGCTCCAAGCAAGCTAAAATAACAGACACTGTCGTATAATTAAAACACATATAAATCCACTTCACTAAGTAAGAACCATAATGTGCAGAAAGGTATGAAGTAATTAACTATGTCAAAAAAGGGGCTAAAGAGTGAACATTGAAATATCTGAAGCGTTTGTTAGATTTGTTTCAAATTTATACTTTTTTTTTATCAATCAAGAATGAAGTAATACCAAGTTTCAGCTTTCTAGTTAAAGTAGTTTCTGAGGCATTAGCAGTTTATGCCTACATTATACGCTATTTTCGAAATGTCCCACATATTGTAATTATAAAAATTAATGCTTGGGGTAATATTTTCTGCATCCATTTTAACCTACTAATTACCTGTACTTATGTGAAATATTTGTCTTCGCCATATCAACGAAAGGAAAAAATAAATCATACCTATTTAACAATTTTAAATTTACTAAGCATGTTTAATAAGAAGGAAACATTTTTATATAATTTCTTTTAAGGTCGCTTTACAACTACTAAGGTTATGCGACCACATTAGAATTAATACATTATTGAGTTAACAATGAAATAAAGTAAGCATAATAATCCTTTTCAATAAAAATAACAAAAACAGAACAAATGTAAATGGGTACACTTAATATGTAGTTGCCCTTACAGGCATGTTTAGCTAGAAAGGATATAAAGCTTTATATTATTGAAGCATGTCTATATTAATTTTAAGACAAAAAGAACTAAATTTGGGATTGTAAGTTTTGGGCCAATTTGCACAGATGTGTCTCCTTAATAGAAAAGATTGTTGGAAAGATAAGAAGTTCAAAGTTTCATCGCAGCAATCTTAATATCGCATAAAAAGATACCACGATGTGTCAGAAAGATACAAAGCAAAGAACAAAAATTAATTAAAAGCTAAAGCTGCAGAATCCTAGTTTTTGTAATAAAAACCCTAAATGCCTCACTGTCGACTAAACACAAATAATAAGGCACAGCCTTTTAGTAAGCGTTTCCTGTTCATTCAAATAGAATTACAGCAATTACGGCACCGTGAAAAGAATTCTCGTACTAACTTTTATAAAGGGAGTTCTGTAAAACTTTACACAAACCATTAAGATATATTGGTCTGCAGTTTCATTTCCAATGTTGGAAATAACACCGGAAGTATCCAAGCAATCAATTTCATGATACCTTGAGATTTTTTTTGTGGTAATTTACGTCCTCCGACGTTAAGTTCATATCGGACGACGAATGGAATGGGTGAAATGATGCTCAAATGACCCCAGGGTCCAAAGAGCTTAGAGTTACCCGACATTCGTCTTATAGGGTAGGGCAAAGCCCCGGAGAAAACCTTATCCAGGTAATTCACCCTGAACGAGATTCGAACTCGGGACCTCTTGAACGTGAGGCAGACACGCTACCACCACGCTACCGAGGCGGGCATAGCTTGAGATGCGTGTAGAAACTTGACATGACAAAATCACAATATAATCTTAGTCTGTGTAGCCTAGCTAATTAAGCGCTGGCCTTACAAGTTTAAGTTGAAACCTGAAGAGTCCCAGAATGGTGATTTTAAAATAGGATGAAACAACAGCTTCGTGTCAGTAGATTTACACACATGTAAAATAAATGTTACGGGAGTAAATTCCTGGTCACCAGCGGTACTAATTGTGATCTGATGATTGTGATACCGAAATTAAAGGATTGAAATAAGTAAAGAATCATGATGGATTTCAAAGGAATGTTGGTTCTTTGTTACAACGCGTGCAGGTGCAGTGGAGTCAAATAGCAGTTGGGAAAGAATAGTTGTTTTAACAAAAGAAACGTAAGAAACATTGTCCTTAGCAGATTTCTAAAGGGTAGTACTTGACTTTGTGAATAGGGCATTCTTCGGAGCCTTAATAATGGCATGACAAAATAGTTACAAAGGGAATCTGTTTGTGAAAAGAGTGCTTCCAGAAAGTGAAAGTCACATGTACACCCACGCGCAGCTGTGGACATCAGTCCGAGGCGTGAAGCCGATTAGGGCAGTCAACTTCTTCTGTCTTGGTTGAGGGCAGACCAGAAGTTATGAGAGAAGATATTTGTCGGTTTATACGTAACTAATTAAGTATTATCGAGTAATAACCATTCCGCCTTCAGTAACTTTAAACAATGATATTGGTAATCCTTGGTCGGCAACTTCAAGATCGATGTTCGAAGAAAAAGAAGTAGTCATTAAACCAGTTTGATACAGGCATTCCAGTGTCATTAAAACTATCCTTCTCATAGATGCTCACGCATACCCTGTGAGAAACCACATTGATTTACCCTGAGCTAAACATTATTGTATCAAACTGTAGCGGAAAGTGGAACTGAGCTAAACATCCATTATTTACATTTGCATCAAACTGTCACCCCCAACGTGGAACACTTTGCTCGCCACATAATTCGCTTCAATTGTTAACAATTGACACCATCTAATTAGTAATCCCTCCTCCGAGTATTACTATTAACTCAGAAAATAAGCCTTTACACCAGCACAAAAATATCACGCTACTGCATTGAAACTGCCAAAAGATAATACTCGTAACAAAATTGTGAAACCCAGTACACTGAGTTTGCAAAGCTATACCTATAAGTTTCAAATAAATAATATTCTAATCAAGATGAAATGCATATAACTGGCTTGTTAAACGACCCAGACATGTTTTAAGCTAAATCTCAAAGTAAAGTCATAATGTGTTGAAGAAAGTTTTCACATTAGGCAAATTTTTGCTTTACTTTGGAAAACTGAAAACATTCAGTTTCTTCTTTCTGCTTTCCTCAACATATTAATTTGTGTTCGGCATAATGTTGCCACAGGGGCTGATCTTTACAAGGTATTTGCAACTAGGATAATATAGTATGGTATTAATACAAATATGAATGACTAAACTCGCCTGTTTAACACAAGGCTAAAAAAAATTACTTTCCCATCTGTGTTGGACGATGCATTTATCCACTGTTTAAGAAGTGCATTTCTCTTTCTTCTCTCTTTTGACACATTTGCGTAGGAAACTGATCTATGAGTGCGCTTGAAACACTGCTTACACATTGGGCTTTCGATTCCCCACATAAAGAGTGGTCATTTGTCAATCCATTGAAATACCATTTAGCTGGTCTTTGAGCGAATTCTCAGATTTTTCTATGACGTCATTAGCGCATTGTGATACGTCTGTAAGACAGATACTGAGGCGGTCCTTGCCCGTAAAGCACCTCGTTGAGCCCTCCCGGCACTCAACACCTCATAAGATATGACATGTGATAGGTGAGGACTACGGATGGGAGGTTTCCAACAGGTCGGGGTTTTTCTCAGGGTAGGTTTGCATGAGTACTCGCTTTTTGAGTTCCAGGGAGTGGGTGCGTCCTGACAGGGTGTGGGTATTATCACATATAAGACACCACGACCTTTGAATACCAAGTTTATTGTTATAATTAGTCCTCTCCACTCGCCACTATTGACGATGTTATTCGCACATTAGGCGCGAGATTTGAGACTTTCACGTTGCTGTGCGCATGACACGACTTATATGTATCAGTGTACGCGTTGTTCCTAAACGTCGGTAGTGAATTACTTCGCATAACGTAGTATTTCCGGAGGATTATTAAACAAAAGAACCGAGTTTGGTAACATCTAAATGACGTTGTAGCGAGTGCAGTTTCTCTCATTTGCTACCACAGAGTGTTCGATAACCACTTAATGTGAGTTACTCCGTCTATCCACGAACGCGGACTCTGATGAAATTTCTGTACTTGTTGCCTCCCTCACACGCCGAAACAGAGTGATTATTCTAGCAAACATCGAATGTCGCCATTACACGAATTTCCCCTTCCTTTCGCCGAATTTTGGACACTTTAGAGGTCATGTGACCGGTTGCTTGTCCCTTATAGGTTGTGTTTTATCCCTACTCTTGAATAAATAGCAATTTCTAGTGTATGAGGCATGTATTCCACGCGAATTTCTCTTTCCCACAGTCTAGCTAATTAATGCATAAGCATGTTTGGAACTGTGTGCCTTAGATTCCAGAGTCTATTCTCTCGTCACGTATTATTTTCAGGTCAATACTTATGCTGGCGCCGAGGGTCTATCGTTGGACAATGCCACTTTTGTCGGCTAGAAATACCCAAAGAACCTGTCTGTGCGGGGCAATGTTCATTTTGCCCTCTCTCTTAACACGTTGGGTTCATGCTTTTAATAATATAGATTGGGATTGCCTGTTTAGTACCTGCACTTGTATGCTTAATCATTATCCTATATTTATTATAACTTTAATTCATATTGTGGTATCTATCCGCCCTTAATTATGCATGTAATAAGACTTTTGGGGTTATTATGATGATATTGCCTAACAGGGACGGTATCAATACCTACCTGGCTTAATCCCTTTTGGTATATCCAATATGCAGCAGTAAGAAATTTCTTGTTCCCGAAAACTTCAGGTTGAAACCAACAAATGCAAAAGCTGTTGTCAGAAATTACAGGCAGAAGAAATTGGCCAAACAGGCCGTTTTAGGCACTAATAAGCAGAATAGGCATAAACGTATGAAACGGACTTTTATATGCACTAATAAAACTAAGAAATTAGGCTAATAATTGTACGAAGAATGCTTATAACTTAAAAGCCTAGGAACACAGGAATAAATAGGTAAATAGGGCAAAATCCACCCCCTACTTATAACTGAAATGTGCGTAAGAATACTCTAATCAGCATAGTTTAAATGGACGCAGTATTCAAATTGGTAAATCAAAACTGTCCAGTGAAACTGTAAGATGTAAATATAATAAACAAAAACAGAAAAACATCTGGCTTTAACCCGATAGTAAAAGACACATGTAAACGGTTTTAATTCAACTTTTCGTCCCGTTGTACTGGTGAACGTTGAAACATTTTTGGTTGTTAAATCTTAAAGCATGGAAATGTTATTAAATAGTAGTGATACGCATTTCAGATAAACTTTTCATACATCATGAACCATTAGCCTCCTTTACTAATGCCATCTACTGCAACATCTGGAATCAACGTTTTAGGTCACCAAAATGGTTGACATCAAAGGCACCGCCTTCCTTGATTTATCTCTGCGGGTTCTTGCAGTAAGGCTACACAGTTTACTAAACAACATTAAAAAAGTATATTAGACTGACGTGCCATTTATAAAGCTCTGTATCATTTATCAATATACTTAATTAAGATGGTCTGCGAAAAATGTAAATATGCCCTTCTGATAATTTAGAACAGGGCTTTTATATTAAAAGTCACTTTCGAAATTCTCAGAATATCCCATCATTTCGTGAGCTGGTTGGTGTATGCGTGTATGTATACTATGATATGCGTCGTCGGTAGTGAACGAGTGGAGATTAATTACATATTAACATATACAAAACATTACATGAAGTACACAAACAATATTTCTTAAAACTATTACAATGAATCATTACACAGTGGTTCAGGCTTTGTCCCTGACATACCAGGTATTTGACCATTGTCTCTCTGACCTGCCGCTGTTCTATTTTCCGGCCCTTATCTCTACGTGTCCTTTATAGTTCACAAACAGGTTTTTCGAGCTTAGCAACCGCTCAACAAAGATATTTGTGTCACTAATTACATTGGAATTCCATTCATTCTTTCATTACCCATCCACAATATAACACTCATATGGAACAATTATTCCCTTGGTTAAATATACAGATCACATAGTTTTTTTTTATTTAATTTTTATTCCTCCATTTGTTGCCTCATTACACATACCTTACTTTATATAAATTGTTTTCTTTTATACATATTATACGTGTACTTTCTGACCTAGCTACCAATTTCACATTCATTTGGGAGATTAAGGGGTCCTTTCCCAATTTTACGCTCTACGTGGGACTTGCTTAATGCTTTCTCGTCGCAACAACAAAGAAGGAGGGAACGAAAGAAAAGAAAGAAAGCATACTCGAAGGGACATACTTATTCATTTGATAAAACTGCGTTCTCTTCCCATTAGATTATCTGTTACAGCCTTATTCTCTCTCACTAATTTAATCTGAATACATCTATCTCAATGCCATTCCCTCGCGATAATGCCTGACGGTCTGTGAGTCACGATTGTGTCGATTTACGCGCCTCCTTGAATGGGCGTATCGAGTCAAGATGGTATTTCCCTACTTCTCGTCCAGTTCTAATGTCACCTAGTTTAAATGTTCTGTCACCCACGCAGCTGATTACCTCCAGAGGTCCTTTCCATAACAGGTTCAACGTCTTATACTGTTTCTTCAGCAGTGAGGACTTGTCATAATTCCTAACCAAAACTTTGTCTCCTGCCTGCGGTTTCCAAGTATGTGCGTGTCTCGTGGCTTTGCTCTTTCGTTTGTTAATTCTGTCTGTTATTTTTTTAAAGGCTCGCTTAATTCTTTCTGCTTCCGTTTCTTCAATAATGGGTAAGGATTTTGGGACGCCCTTTATTATTGGGTCTGGTGACTGTCCGGTCATGAGCTGCACCGGTGGGCATCCATGGCTGGGGTGTACAGAATTATTCATAATCCATTGAACGTAGTGTAGATACTCAGGCCATCTAGCGTGCTTTACATGGCATAATACTCTCAGGTACGTATTCAAGTCGCGCATTGTGCGCTCGGAGGGATTACTTTGTGGGTGATAAGAGCTTATATAGTATAGTTTGACATTTGCTTCTTTGAGCGTGTTAACAAACTTATGTCCATGGTGTACAGTTGCATTGTCCAGCAAAATTGCATCCATCTTGCCATACCTAGGGATGTATTCCTTAACTATCTTTTCTGCGCATTTGGCGCTGGTTAACCTCTTTAGTGGGTACAGGGTTACAAACTTCGTCATTACGTCAACCATGACGAATATGTACTTTAGGCCAGTTCTACCTGTGGGCAATGGGCCATGTTCATCCAGAGCGATCATTTTCAAAGGTGAATCTCTAGATATGGCCAACGGTGCTCTATCGAATTTAATATTAAGGGGCTTTGCCTTCTGGCAGATCTCACAAGTGGATATAATTTTTCGGGCCTTTCTTCCTAATTTTGGCAAGTAGAGGTGTTCCGATATGGTTAAACACGTTCTGTCTACGCCTGCGTGAATTAATGCAACATGGTATGCCTCAATTACCAACTCCTCTAATTCGGCGGGTATATATACTTTCCAGGCAGGTACGTGTCTTTCATGTAATTTGTATATCACATTTTCAAATAAACCTAACTTTCCTTTGTTTTCTGGTCCAATTGGGGGCAGAGTTTCCCGAATTTTGGCCAATTTACTGTCGTTTCGCTGGTATTCCTCTAATCGTTTCAACTTTGTAGCCACTCTGTCATTCAATTTTAAGTCTAATTTCATTATTTTGACTTCTCGTTGCGCACTCGGTACAGTCTCGGGAAGGTTCTCACCGATGCTTATCCTCGAAAGAAGGTCACTAAAATATTACAGCTTCCGGGGATGTGCCTTATATCTACACGGTATGACATTATCTCATGGATATACCTTGATATTTTTCCACTGGTCATCTTACAATTCTTTATAAATGCTAGGCTCACGTGGTCGGTGTATATGATGACTGGTTTGTTATAAATATAATGTTTGAACTTTTTTATTCCGTAAAATATAGCACCAATCTCTTGCTCAGTAACACGTACGATTCTTTCAGCAGCGTTTAGCGACCTTGACGCTGTCGCAATGACGTGGAGCTCCCCTTCGGAGTATTCCTGGGTTAGAATGCACCCGTATGCAACCATTGAAGCATCGGTATACATAATGAAAGGCAAGTCCGCTCTGGGGCGTGTTAATAATATCGAGTTGGCAAACAACTGTTTCAATTTATTGAATGTATTCTCCTCTAGGTCCGACCAACTCCATTTAGTGTTCTTTAACAACAGTGCCCTCAAAGGAGCCGTTTCCTTGGCATAATTTATTAAAAATCGGCTCTGGTATCCTAACACACCTAAAAACTTCTTCACTTGTTTCGCATTCCGTGGTCGCGGTATTTTCAAAATGGATGCTATGCGTTCCTTATCCGGTGATATAGTTTCACCTGAAATTACATATCCTAAAAATGTTACAGTCTGTGCGAAAAACTTGCACTTGTCCCAGTTTAAGGTTAGGCCACACTCTCCAACTCGGTCTAGTATCGTTTCCAGATGGTCCAGGTGTAAGTCGGTGTCTATGTCATGCACTAATATGTCGTCCACATATTGGGAAATGTAATTTCCAGTATTTGTTCCAAATACAGCGTGCATGGCTCGCAAGAAACCACTCCCTGAGACGCACAAGCCGAACGGGCATCGTCGAAAGCAGTACACTCTTCCTTGATGGATGAATCCTAGGTATTTCCGCAATTTTGGCTCTACTTCAATTTGTAAGTATGAGTTAGATCTAGAGATGTAAACCATTTCTGTCTCCCGATTCCGGCTAATATTTCCTCTATGTTTTGCGTCCTCGCATTATCAGGCTTGATAAATTGATTCAAATGTCGCGCGTCGATAGTTATTCTGACTGTACCGTTCTTTTTCTTAACAATACACAGTGGTTGTACGTACGGTGTGTCCGAAACTTCTATTATTCCGTCCTGCAACATTTCGGTTATCTTTTCAGATACCGCCTCCCTTATTTCCTGGGGTATAATCCTACATTTGTAGTGGTTGATTGGTACTTCAGCAACTTCAAATGAATATGTAAACATATTGCATCTGCCAGTTCTAGCGGAAAAAATATTTCGGTTCTTTAACAAAATGTTTTGCAGTCTCTGTCGTTGTTCTATGGAAAGTTGGGTCAGCTGACCGATTCGTGTTTCTACCTGCTCCGCGAAGGGCTCTATTGTCTCCGTCTGTTTATGTCTGCCCCTCTCTTCTGCGTGCATTATGCCATCAGCTGTCTTGCTAACTAGGTCACTGCACTCCAGTCTATTTTGTAAACATTGCAGACTTCTATCGTTTACTCCACCGTCATTCCCAATATGAATGGCTTCTACGTAAAATTCTTCGTCCTGTAATCTGCTCTCCCCCTCGGACAGGTGAACATGACTTTCCTGAGGCCCAGAGATAAATGGAATTTCTACCTTAGTCCCTGATATATTAAATGTGATTTGGGATTCTTTGTAATCAATGTTTGATTTCAACATGTGTAGTAGGTCGCTTCCTAAAATAATATCAGTTGCGAGTCCTCTCACGACAAAACATACAAACTGCATTTCGTTGTTTTGCACCCTGGTGTTAAGCAAGATTTGTTTAGTTATACGTTGCTTTGTCCGTCCAATCGCGCCACTGCATACTGCATTCTTGACCGGCAATGTTTGCATTTTTATTTTCAGACTAACCAACTGGTCGTAAAGGTTTTCGCTGCATACGGTTACAGATGACCCAGTATCAACTACCATATTAAAAGTCACTCCTGCTATCTCACCACTTATTCTCGGTGCCTCCATAACTTCTTGCGTTGCAGTGTTCCTTTCTAATGACGTAATTTTGCTACCGCTTGCTCCAAAACTGTTATTTTCTTCAATTCGCGGCACTACTGGTTCCAACTGTTTTTGTATTCTTGTACTGCTTAATTCTACGTCCCCAAGGTTTTGTGCGACTCGGAGTGTCTTCTTATCGGATGCGTGCGGGGAATCCACCCATCCGGACCTTAGTTTTCCGTCGGGGTTGGAGTCCTGGGTTGACTCGTACTGGCTGCATTTGCATTGTAAAAGGTGTGCGTGCTCGTCAGCGGCGAAGGTGGGCGTGGCAGTGTTGCCTGCGTCTGGCTCTCAACTATGGGACGGTCGTTAGTGGTCGTAGTTCGGTAATTCTCTTCACGGCTTCTAGGTCTATTGTTTCCCCGAAGTGTATTGTTATTACTTGCGTGTCCACGCCGGGCGAAGGACATGTACCTCAGAGGGTACGTTTGTGGAGGCCTGTTATTGCTATTTTGATGGCTGCTGTGTCGCCATTCTTCCCTCAGCCGTGTATCATATTGTCGCGGGTTCCTATCCCTGTTGCCTGGGTTATAGTTATGGTACCCGTTTCTAGGCTGTTGTGCCCTCATCCCATCATTGAAATGTCGTCTGGGTTGTGGCCTAAAGTCTAAGTTTTCTTCAGTCCAACCTGTTTGTGTTCCATGTCCCTGTAATGCGGTCAGCAAGTCTATCGCTTCTCCCATTGTCCGTGGTCGTGCCACTACGATATGATTCCTGATTACATCGGGATAGTGATTTCCCATAAGCGCTATGAATTGGTCTTCCGGCATGGCTGGTTCCAAGAGTTTACTCAATTGTCCTAGTCTCAAAAAGTAGTCCGTCATCGATTCGTGAGAGCCTCTGGGGTACCTACCATTATTAATTTGGTTCCTGACGTTGTATTGTGCGGCGTCACTCCAATATTTCTGTATGAAGGCCGCCCGAAAGTGATTGTACCGTGCCGATTCCCCTACCGTCAGCCGAAACCAATTTAAAGCATGTCCTTTCAGGCCCCTCTGAACTATTATCATCTTGTATTCTTCCGGGATTCCTCTTAAGTTAAAATATGCCTCTAAATCGTTGATAAATTGTTTGGCGTTATCGCGCGTGCTATCAAATTGTGGAACAGGCAATTCGCTTAGAAATTGCATAGACATAGGTATTGTATGGCGAGTCCCGGGCGCGTTATGAAATCGGTAACTACTGTCAGAATGTGACAATGGGTCATCTACACTAATATTGGTTCTTTCTTCACTCTGTCTTCCATTGTCTGATGTGACGGGAAGTATATTTTCTGAGGTGACGGGAAGTGTGGAAGGGGGACTTTGTAAAGGGTTTTCTCCGCGTTTCCATAATTCCCTTACCTCTCTAACAGCTATTTCTTTCATCTTCTCTCGTACCTTATCACATTGTAAGGTGACTACCTGTGTCAATTCATCCCGTACTTTAACTATCTCGTTGGCACATGATTTTTGACTTTCCCCTATTAAAGCTCTTACACTTTCCAATTCGGATGCAACCCCAACCTCTAATTCGTTACACTTGTCTGAAATATTGACACATGTAGTCATGGTCTCATTCCTTAACTCATCTATCTTATTATTCATTGTTACACTGATGTTATTATTCATGCTGCCAGCTTCCTTATAATCTGCCCTAATTTGTCGCACCTCTTCCTGAGTGGATCTGAGTTCGCTCCTCACTACGCATATTTCACCCTGGAGGTTACTTCTTACTCCAATTACCTCACTCATGACCTCACTAAACTGCCTATTTATCTGGTTACTCATTTCTCCCTGTGCCGTTGTAAATTTACTTTCTTGCTCCTTGAGTTGTTTACTAATATCTGCCAATTCACTACTGTGTGCGGCAATTTTACTGCTTAACTCGCTACCTTGAGCGGTAATCTTACGGTTGAGCTCCCCTAATTCATTGCCTAGCTCATTACCTTGGGCAGTAATTTTGTGGTTTAGCTCACCTAACTCATTACCTTGAGAGGTAATTTTGTTGTTTGGCTCCCCTAACTCATTGCCTATCAAGTTCATGTACTCTAGCAACATTTGCATCATGCTATCCATACTTGCTGTATTCCTGTTCGGTACCGGAGTAGTTACCTCGGCCTGCCTAATATTACATTCTCTGTTTCCCTCAACGCCTACATCCATTCCCTCAGATTCCTGGTACACTTCTAAAATGTTATTGTCTGCCATGTTGCTACCTATCTCAATTACTTTCTTATTTCGGAGTATCATCCGTTTATTCCTTTTTACTCACTTTTCCGGGTTCTCAAAATTTCGTTAATTTTTTTTTATGCACGCTTTTCTAAGTCCTATTCCTACTGGCAGCATCTATCTACTCATGCAAATACAACAATTAATTTATAAAACAAAAAATACATTTACATCCAATTATCTCCACTTACGTACTGTTGATGTCCGTGCCTGGTGTTGCTGTCTTCCTGAGTCAGGGTTTTATTACTTTCACATGGGGGGGGGGGTTTGAAGCTGTGTTGCACTACGAAGTATTGTTGCGTCTACGTTGTTGTCTTGTCGACATTGCCTGTCCTGCGTGAAGTCGTACTCCGTTGCGTTGTTCACTGGTGCATCGTCCTAGGTGTTCTGGGCTCCGTTGGTTCCAAGGTCTAGTTGGCGGTACTTACGACGGTGAATACATCAGTCGAGACGCCGAAGAATGCTCCAAATGTTGTAGGTCACTGGTACAGTCAGGACTAGGTTAACCACGTTGGGTTGATGGTACCGTCAGGACTACGTTAACCACGTTGTGGCGCCAATTTATAAGGCGGTCCTTGCCCGTAAAGCACCTCGTTGAGCCCTCCCGGCACTCAACACCTCATAAGATATGACATGTGATAGGTGAGGACTACGGATGGGAGGTTTCCAACAGGTCGGGGTTTTCTCAGGGTAGGTTTGCATGAGTACTCGCTTTTTGAGTTCCAGGGAGTGGGTGCGTCCTGACAGGGTGTGGGTATTATCACATATAAGACACCACGACCTTTGAATACCAAGTTTATTGTTATAATTAGTCCTCTCCACTCGCCACTATTGACGATGTTATTCGCACATTAGGCGCGAGATTTGAGACTTTCACGTTGCTGTGCGCATGACACGACTTATATGTATCAGTGTACGCGTTGTTCCTAAACGTCGGTAGTGAATTACTTCGCATAACGTAGTATTTCCGGAGGATTATTAAACAAAAGAACCGAGTTTGGTAACATCTAAATGACGTTGTAGCGAGTGCAGTTTCTCTCATTTGCTACCACAGAGTGTTCGATAACCACTTAATGTGAGTTACTCCGTCTATCCACGAACGCGGACTCTGATGAAATTTCTGTACTTGTTGCCTCCCTCACACGCCGAAACAGAGTGATTATTCTAGCAAACATCGAATGTCGCCATTACACGAATTTCCCCTTCCTTTCGCCGAATTTTGGACACTTTAGAGGTCATGTGACCGGTTGCTTGTCCCTTATAGGTTGTGTTTTATCCCTACTCTTGAATAAATAGCAATTTCTAGTGTATGAGGCATGTATTCCACGCGAATTTCTCTTTCCCACAGTCTAGCTAATTAATGCATAAGCATGTTTGGAACTGTGTGCCTTAGATTCCAGAGTCTATTCTCTCGTCACGTATTATTTTCAGGTCAATACTTATGCTGGCGCCGAGGGTCTATCGTTGGACAATGCCACTTTTGTCGGCTAGAAATACCCAAAGAACCTGTCTGTGCGGGGCAATGTTCATTTTGCCCTCTCTCTTAACACGTTGGGTTCATGCTTTTAATAATATAGATTGGGATTGCCTGTTTAGTACCTGCACTTGTATGCTTAATCATTATCCTATATTTATTATAACTTTAATTCATATTGTGGTATCTATCCGCCCTTAATTATGCATGTAATAAGACTTTTGGGGTTATTATGATGATATTGCCTAACAGGGACGGTATCAATACCTACCTGGCTTAATCCCTTTTGGTATATCCAATATGCAGCAGTAAGAAATTTCTTGTTCCCGAAAACTTCAGGTTGAAACCAACAAATGCAAAAGCTGTTGTCAGAAATTACAGGCAGAAGAAATTGGCCAAACAGGCCGTTTTAGGCACTAATAAGCAGAATAGGCATAAACGTATGAAACGGACTTTTATATGCACTAATAAAACTAAGAAATTAGGCTAATAATTGTACGAAGAATGCTTATAACTTAAAAGCCTAGGAACACAGGAATAAATAGGTAAATAGGGCAAAATCCACCCCCTACTTATAACTGAAATGTGCGTAAGAATACTCTAATCAGCATAGTTTAAATGGACGCAGTATTCAAATTGGTAAATCAAAACTGTCCAGTGAAACTGTAAGATGTAAATATAATAAACAAAAACAGAAAAACATCTGGCTTTAACCCGATAGTAAAAGACACATGTAAACGGTTTTAATTCAACTTTTCGTCCCGTTGTACTGGTGAACGTTGAAACATTTTTGGTTGTTAAATCTTAAAGCATGGAAATGTTATTAAATAGTAGTGATACGCATTTCAGATAAACTTTTCATACATCATGAACCATTAGCCTCCTTTACTAATGCCATCTACTGCAACATCTGGAATCAACGTTTTAGGTCACCAAAATGGTTGACATCAAAGGCACCGCCTTCCTTGATTTATCTCTGCGGGTTCTTGCAGTAAGGCTACACAGTTTACTAAACAACATTAAAAAAGTATATTAGACTGACGTGCCATTTATAAAGCTCTGTATCATTTATCAATATACTTAATTAAGATGGTCTGCGAAAACGGTAAATAATTTACTATGAACTATATAGTAAATGCTATGATTAGCAGGAAACAGTTGAAGGTTACACAAATAATATTTGCCACTTAGGCTTCACTTAATCTTAACAAATTGGAGTTGATAATTCTTTTCAAATGGAAATCGATTTGTCTGTTAAGATAAGTGAAGCCTAAGTGGCAAATATTTTTATTTGTGTAATATTTATTGCTTCACTGTAGCTAGTTTCAATTTCTACGTAAGCAGCAGTTGAAGTTTTACTAAGTAGAACGATATTTAAAGCCAGTGTAGCTAATAGAGGTCAATAACAAGTGACTGTGACTGCCAGCTTCTTTACGACGTAGTGCATGTCCTTGCATGCTAACACTTATATCTCATTGAGTTTTGTAACTGTTACGTACCAGGAAATAACCTAAGAAATGAATAGTCTTCTCTGAATGACTGGTTTATAATAAAAAAGCTGACTTGCTGCTCTCACATGACTCTCTATTCTTCCCCAACTCTTCTTACTAATGCTTATCCTTCTGTCCACTACGTATTTATCGAGATAAACATCTTATTACTTCACTATTATCAATAAATGATCTTAATGCACATTTCCTAGTTTGTAAAAGGAGAATAGGAGAATAAAGTAGGCTTCAGCGATACTTAAAACATTTAAGAGCTCGTCGCTATGTGATGGTTTTGAAATTGCGTTCTCTTTACATAGCAAGATATAAAAAGCTAAAAGTAACTTTGTATTTGAGAAAAGTATAAGAACGTTAACATTAAAATCAAGAATAAGGAATATTTCGGAAATGGTTAGCCACACACACACACACACACACACACACACACACACACACACACACACACACACACACACACACACACACACACACACACACACACACACACACACACACACAAACACGCACGCACGCACACACACGCACACACAGTATTTGTCACATTACTTGCGTTTATAAAATTTACATTCTTCTGTGTAATACGGTTTTATTGTAATGGTTTACCATTTATGCAAATTCACTCAGAAGAGAACTTTAGAGGCCATTGCTAGAAAATTCAAGATATATATCTCATTTGTATGAAAATGTCACGGACATACATAATCAAAACCTTTATGATAAAATCAAAATGTTCTAAAGGTTTTCCATGTAAAGGATGATATAGCATGGTGGGGGTTTCTGAAAAAATTTGTCCTTGGAAGACGAACTTAAATATCAAGTTTGGTACATAACCGAATTTTCATTTTTGGGTTACGTTGTTCAAGGCCTACCAACGTGCGTGTAAGCGCACACAGCCCTTTTTCTAAAAATGCCTTTATTACTCAAGGAATCTTAAGAACTGTATTCTGGATAACTTTCAATAGTTGAATGGAACGCTAGTTCTTTCACTTAATGTAAGTGCGTAGTGGACAATGTAAAACTGAGCAAAATAAATAAATAAATAAATAAATAAATAAATAAATAAATAAATAAATAAATAAATAAATAAATAAATAAATAAATAAATAAATAAATAAATAAATAAATAAATAAATAAATAAATAAATAAATAAATAAATAAATAAATAAATAAATAAATAAATAAATAAATAAATAAATAAATAAATAAATAAATAAATAAATAAATAAATAAATAAATAAATAAATAAATAAATAAATAAATAAATAAATAAATAAATAAATAAATAAATAAATAAATAAATAAATAAATAAATAAATAAATAAATAAATAAATAAATAAATAAATAAATAAATAAATAAATAAATAAATAAATAAATAAATAAATAAATAAATAAATAAATAAATAAATAAATAAATAAATAAATAAATAAATAAATAAATAAATAAATAAATAAATAAATAAATAAATAAATAAATAAATAAATAAATAAATAAATAAATAAATAAATAAATAAATAAATAAATAAATAAATAAATAAATAAATAAATAAATAAATAAATAAATAAATAAATAAATAAATAAATAAATAAATAAATAAATGACATTCAAAGCAAGCACTGTCAGAGCTCGATTTTGAGAGGCAGTTAACAGTTCTTGGTTGAATTCACTACTGCACAACACTTGCAGTGTTGTGATATTTTTATAAATTCACGGCATATAACAAACACCAAATTTGCAAACTTATTACATATACGAGCTGCAAAATCAGTTACAGATATATTTCATATTTGGCTGAAATCGAAATACATACATAAATAGTCTCCCAAAAACTTTATTGTAGATGATCCGTTGTAGATGTACCTACTGACGTGCATAAGTGACCCATAATGAGTCAGAGTTGTTTATGTTTCTGAAGACAAATTTAGTCTGACTCCTATTCCTCTAGCAGAGTACTGTCAATGGACCGGCAGAGTAGATTCTGAGCACTACAAAAAGGCAAATGGGGTCTGAGTTATGAGAGGGCCCTTGTATTATTGTTCTCCTCACGTAGTCGCTTTGTTTACTAAGAAATGTGTGTTTGAGAATTGCCTATACTTTACATCTAATACTTCTACTGTGTTCCTATCACGCGAAATGTGGCTGTAAGGGTATGTGTGAACATTAACAAATCTACGTTATCTGAGAAATGTTATGGCTAGAGTTTCCTCACATCAATAAGGATTGGGCATCGTAGAAAACATACACTCTTGTACTAGGAATGCTGAGTTACGGTTTGTCTCAGTGCTTACGAGGGGGTGTCATAAAGTTTTAATTATGACCCTTTAAAAATGTGATATAGAGTTTGTATTGTTATGTGCTTGTTAGTTCTTCTCTACGTAATCATCATTCAGATTTACACATTTTTCCCAGCGTTTCTTGACCTTCCGAATACCTTGATTATAGAAGTCTACAAAATTTTCTTTAAACCACGCTTCCACTTTATTAATGACGTCATTTGTGTTGTCAAATCGGCGACCACGCAACGGATTTATTTCCGGGAACAAAAAAGGCCATTTGGTGCGAGATCGGGCGAATAAAGCGGATGCTGTAAGGTCTCACTTAAGATGAAAGAGCTGGTACATTGTCAGCCAGAAGACGAATACCTTTGGAGAGCATACCGCGTCGTTTCTTAGTCAGAGCTGCTCGTAGCTTATCCAGGAGATTGCAGTAGTATCCGCCAGTAATGGTTTGACCCTTGGCAAGATAATCTGTAAGGATGACTCCACCACATCTCCAGAAAACTGAAAGCGTGACCTTCCCAGCTGACTTTTGCACCTTTGCCTTTTTGGGAGGGGAGAATAGGCATGTTTTCATTCCATGCTCATGGCTTTTGTCTCTGGATCATACTGATATGTCGAGGATTCATCCATGGTTAAGAGACGATCAAAAAAAGTCTTCTTCATCCTGTTCCAATAGCATCAACATCTGTCTTGAAAGGTCACGCCGTGTTTGCTTTTGGAAAGGGGTTAGCAAACGTGGATCCCACCGTGCAGACACCTTAGACATGTACAGTTCGTCATGAATAATTTGCCACACACTACCATAACTAGATGTGTCTCATTCATGATCATTTGGATGGTTGCTCTTCTATCTTCCAGAATTAAACACTCCACTTTCTTCACTGTGACAGCATCGTCTGTCACTGACGGTCTACCAGTTCTTGGCTCATGTGTCACGGACATGTGACCAGTTTGAAAATACCTTTTCCACCTAACAATAGCGTCATATGATGGGCAATCATTTCCATAAACGCCACCGTCTCGTCATGGATTTCCCAGGCAGTTTTGCCCTTCAAATGCAGGAATTTCATCATACTATGAGCCTCAATTTTCTCCATCTTACACCTCAGTCACTTCTGGAACTCACTGTACGAAAAAAAAGGACTCAAATCACTGAAACTACCAAAATTATGTCCCGAGGGATCAATGATGACACTGACAAATTTTCATCACTCTAGCATAAAAACTGCTGGTGATAATTAAAACTATACGGCATCCCCTCGTACATCCACATTCTCATGAGAGGTACAAAGAGATTTATGTAGACAGTAGATCTAGTTATACCATATTCTACTGTTCACCCTTGCCCCTTTGGAGAGCAGAACATCCCTCAGACGTTTCCTGACCAGAGACCTACAGCATGCAACTGCTGTGATTGGTAGAAGTATTGCATTCATTTGACTCTATTGTGTGCTGTGTAATTTACCAGCGTGTATAAACATGATGGGGTCACCTTCTTCTGGTGGTCAGACAGTGCTTTACCTTTCCCAGAATACGGTCAATTTAAACATTGTATTTTCATGCGACACTTTAGCTTTTTTGAAATCTAATTTCTCAATGTCATTTGTTGGCGGCAATAACTTTCATCAACATTTCATTGATGAAAGCTCTCATATAAATGTTGCAAGTATAGTCCTGCTTAACGATACATACAAAATAATTTTATATTCCTTTCTCCAGATGACCAAATTATATCGAAAAAGGCTTAGCAGTTTCTTGTGAACAAATTATAGCGAAACTGTTTCATAGAGGCGGTATCAGACCAACCCACTTTATTTCGCACAGTTAACTAGAGACCGGATGTTTGGCGCTAAAATAATTAAGACAATGAATGAAATTAACGTCTAAGCCACGTCTCATTTGATGATTCAAAGTATTTGAGCATATATGACGTAAAATACAAATGAAATACAGTTCCGTGACACCTTGAATAAAGTCTTAGCCGTCAGCAAGAAAATAAAATGTCATTGATTTGACATAAGTATATATTGTTGTAGTTTTTCAACTTTCAAATTGAGCTTTCTGTCAGACAACACACATGAACAAAAGATATCTCTATATCTATTTCTTGAAATTGTTGGGATATTTGGCAACGGCTGTTCTGTACCATGTTTGTCATCATTGCTGTTCCCATTTTCAGTATGCGGTCTGTTATTTTCGCGACCTAGCGAATACACCTTATTGGCCGCACTATCTTTCTTTTGTTAGGAACGCAGTTAACAATTTCTATCATATCTGAAAAATCTATAGATTCCATTAATACTAAAGTGTTTGTAATGTTTTGGTCAGGGACGGTTTCTCAATAGGGTAGCATGTTTGCGCTACAACCAAAATACTGGGTCTCCCTTTAATGCAATGACACGTTCCATTTGGAGTTCATTTTGACCTTGTCTAGTGCAGTGGACCGCAGCGCGCTGTATTGTTTGCAGGTGCCGAGTAGTTCACTGCCTAGCTAGGGGCTAGGGCTTGGGGGGAGAGTGCGGGGCTTAACGCTGGATAAGGTTGGTTAACCTAGCAGCCGGAGAATAGTGGATGCCATTCCTGTTCCATCTGCTTTCAGCACCATCTATTATTCTCATATTAAATATGTTGTTGTTTTCAAATACTAGGCTTTGGCAATGAAGCCATGAGCTCTCTTGCTCTCCAACATTTCTGTGTAGTGGGTCCGGCAGGTAGGGCTTCACAGGTTAAAAGATGTTCTTCAGGCATTTCTTCTTCATTGTTGCACAGAGAACAATTTGGACTTGTATAAATTCCTATTCTGTGTAAGTGTTTGACCAAATAATCATGTTCCGTAAGTATTCTAAAATGTGCTACTGCAGCTTTACGTGTGGTTTCTGGAATAATTTCTAGATTTTTAATTAAAATGTTCCATTTTTTATCTTTGACTTTGTTAGATATTGATTGGTTTTGTTTGTTTTTTATTAATCTTTTTATGGATGTAAAGAGTAAGTTTTTACTTTTGTTCTGAATCAAATTTGCACCTTTTCTAGCAGGAAAATCAGCTACTTCATTTCCAGCAATTCCACAATGTGCAGGTATCCACTGTAACATAATACTTTTCTGTAGTTTTTGAAGTTGTTGGATCATTTTATGACATTATTTAATTTGGATTGACCTCATTTAATATAAACTTATTGCGCACAATGCTGCTTTAGAATCAGACAGTATGACAACATTTTTTGAATTTATCTATTCTGTATAGAAGGTGCTGGCGTGAAATATGAATAGCCGTACCTCTGCATCAAAATTTGTTGTGTGGTATCCTACTGGTTGATAGAATGAGAACAGTGCACACTTAATTCCTGCTCCTGAGTTGTTGTCCAAGTTAGATCCATCTGTGTAGATATGTAACCATTCTTCAGGTGGGTATCTATTGTTCACAGTTTCTAATGCTAGTGCTTTTAGTACAGGTTTGGAAGTTGCACATTTTGTAACTATTAGTTCTAAATCTAACTGAATATTAATTGGTTCAAAAGTCAGTGGGTTTTCTTTGATTAAAATGTCTTTAGAATTAGGAAGATTGAGATCTGTTTTTAATTCCATAACTTTGTGTAGGAAACTTTGTGTTTTCATCTTGATTGGTTGTAGTAACCTTTTCTCCCATATTGTTGTTTTTAATCACAACATTTTTTCATGTTGTATTAGTGTCTGCTCCTCTAAAGCTAGATGTATTGGATAGTTCCAAGTTAAGGCTTGCATTGCCGTGTTTGGAATTGATTTTGCTGCAACATTATGAGTCGCAGGGCCTGACTTTGACATACTTCTAGGTGATTTATGTTAGAACTGTTTGCTGTAATTATTACTTCTGCATTATAAAGAAGTATTGGCTTGGTGAATGTTTTGTATGTGGTGTTTAGGATCTTCCGATTACTGCCCCATTTGACTCCAGCTAATCTTCTCAAAATTGCTTTTTTTTGTTGATTTGTTTACTACTGCTTCAATATGATGTCTCCAAGATAATTTTGAACGAAAAATTGTTCTTAAATATTTTGTTTCATATGTTTGTTTCAGGTTTGTTTTCTTGAACTGCAGATTTTATTTAGGGATTTTCTTTGTTTAGCTAAATATTTGGAATGTTCTTTTATCAATATTTATTTTCATCACATTGTTTTCAGTTCACTTTTCCAATAGTATCTGAGCCTTTTCCACTGAAGTTTTGGATTTCTCTATTTGTGGGGAAGATATCCACATGATCATGTCATCTGAAAAAAGGGTTGTCTTTATTTCTGTGTTTGATACAGCCGCGGGAAGACCATTGATGTAGATGCTGAACAAGGTTGTACTAAGTACTGCACCTTGTGGTAGGCCCATTTTGATTTGTCAGAATTTGGATGTACTGTCATTGTATTTTGTAGCATATTAATAGGAGCTTTAATAGTATTTCTTCATATTAAATGTTCGCATCGGTCAACTATTACCTATCAGTACATAGCCACATGAGTTGTGCCATGTTTTGTTATCTGTGTCGTGTTTTGAGTAGTGTATCATAGTGATTTATTTAAATATAGGTAAATTGTGTTATATAAGGAGAAGCAATGAGTTCCATACAGTTTCTATTAGCACATCCTTTTTAAAAAAAACGAACTTAGAAGAAGAAACTGAAATTAAGCGACTTGGGAGTCCCACGCCAAATATACAAGTCACACAGTTACTTAAAAAAAAGAGTGTTTTAACAGGAACTTGAACAACGATGCATATGAGAAATATAATTTGATGTATGGTTGTGATATTAAAAATGGCCTGTTTTGCTTTCCTTGCATTCTGTTTGGCGGTGAAAATCCGTGGACAAAACACGGCATGAATGATTTGCAGCACTTACATGATCGCGCTAAAAGACACGTAACTTCAAAACTGCACATGAAAAACAGTCAGTTTTGCTGTGCTTGGCAGTGTAAATATAGGAAATCAGATGGACAGTGCATATCGGAGAACAATTGAACACAACCAGAAGGTGGCTCAAAATCGGTATGGTTTAAACATTATTGTTAACTGCATTGGGCTTTGTGGAGCCTTTGAATTAGCTCCTCCAGGGCACGATGAGTCAGATACGTCAAGCAATTCTGCATTTTTCGAGGACTGATAAATTTCAGTGCAGAGTCAGACTGTGTTCTGAAAAACCCATCTGGAGAATGCTACAGTGTTTAAGGGGCCTCAAAAACAATCCAGAACGAACTCTTGCAATGTACCCTTGAAGTTTGTAATGAAGAGATATCAAAAGAAATCAAAGACTTCCCATTTTAACTGTATAAATAGGTGAGTTTTATGCTCTAGAGTGTTTTTTTAAATACGCACGTTGTGCTATACACTGTGAATTACCGTTAACTTGTGTATACAGCAGTCTGTAGTGACAGGCTTGAAAAAACGTTTGTTACTTTAAAAATTAAATTGTATGGATAACTTTGTGAACCACCGATTTTCAGAGCCACCAGCAGCCCCTGGTTAAATATGGCAAGCAACTCCATACTATAAACAATAACATCTTAATCAGCATTCAACTCGATACAGACCTCGTTGCGAGAGGGCTGCCTGGTATAGGAATTCAAAATATTATATAATAGCAAAGTCCTTTAGTAATTGTTAAATAAAATGCAGCTTAATTTAACATAATAATTTAAAGGTGTGTATAATTTCGCCAGTCTTCTGTCTAATTTGTATATTGCATACTATTATGTATAAATCTGTTGTAATTATTCCTTTCATGACTCACGAGCCCAGAACACATCTTTGTGATATGTGAAGCAGAAAGATAAAATGTGGGGCTATTACGTTTATAAGAATCGAAACATTTGCATACTTTTCTATCTCCGAAATCAGCTCGCGCAGAGCAGTGAGTGATCAGTAAACTACTTGCAGTACTGTACTTAAAGAGGAGTTTATCGTGTGCATGCAAATAAAATAAAACGCCCATTAACTTCAGTAAACCAATCAACAACTTAACCGTTTTCTGTCCCAATATCTGTCTGTCTCTCTTTCCATCCAGATGTTCCACCCATAGTGCAGCTTACCTAGAAAATAACGTTAGCAGAGTTCATCTTTTAAGATAAAGGAAAACATCCAACGTTAAGTTATATCCGACGATGAATGAAAACAAGCTCAAATGAGTCCATGGTCCATAGGTATAAGAGTTAGCAGACATTCATCTTTCAAGATAACGAAAACCTCCAACTATAAGTCCAAACGGACAATGAATGAAAAGGTGTTCAAATGAGCCTAGTGTCCATGGATCTTAGAGTTACCAGACATTCCTCCTTCAGGATAAAGGAGAGCCTCCAATTTTATGTCACAGCTAAAATGGTGCACGCCGTTGTTTCCGCCATGCATTCGGAGACTCAAGTACCTGGACTTTGGTTTTAAAGTCACTCCAAAAGTGTGGAATTGGTTTGGTAACGGGAACGTTACGCTGGATATTTAAGAAGAATGCTAGAAAAGTGGCACCAAAGGGGGAATGGTTTGTTTTCCTGAGAAAGGAATCTTGGAAGTTAATTACTTATGGCGTTAGTGGTTACGTGCAGCCCTATATCGCTCGATTTATGGTTCCTTACCCTGGTAATTGAGGTCGAAAATAAATTACTTATTGTTGACACAGTCAACATCACTTACCAATTACCATTACCTAATTAATGAATCTATTGTCAAATATATATTTTAAAATAAAAAATAAATAAAATAGCAAAAACTTCACAAATAAAAGATGTGTGCGTGTATGGGCACGGTAGAAGTCGAACGAAAATAGCCGACAGAAGACTGCAGTTTAAATGTTTCGCGTATCTCCTGAGCTCCTGCGATTTCAGCGCTGCACAGTGAAAGTCCCATGAATCACGAAGTACACGTAGGAGGTTTTAGATGTCGCTGATGATGTAATTGCTATGTATACATCAATATGTTACAGTTATTGCAATGCTTTCCAAAATATGAGAGAGAACAATAATGCCTTGTTCTTGTGCAAAACATTCTGAATGTTAACAATATTAAGCTGAAGGTATATCGCATACAGGAATCAATATAGAGAAATAAGAACTATTGTGTTTTGTAACAAAAGTCTGCGTTAACTTCTATATGTTCAAAAAATCATTGTGTTTTATCCGTATAATCATTTAAGCTGTTCTCATAAACAAGAAAAAGTATATACTGTTGCTTTGTGGGTTCGAAAAATTAAAAGTCAAGTTTGCAGAAATTCAAACTGCTCTTTATTTCCGTAGAAATACATTTTACACTCCTCAGCAGAAACAGAATAACGTAAAATACACACATACAACCTTCAAGGTCCTCTGCCACACGGCCACAAACAAAAGAGTTCACTTTCAAATCACAGTTACACACACATGATTGTCAAGTTTAATTACGACTGTCCAACTATTGAGGCACGGCTTCTTTTATAGCTTCACTCATTGTTCTAGAAATTAGTGGAACGTTCTTTAACAAACAAGATGGTACCGGAAGTCGTTCTTTCCAGACATCTATCTGCCTCTTTGTTTCTCTGGTTCGAAAAGCTTTTATCTCCGCGCTGCACTATCTGTCTCTTTGCGCGCGCTCTTCGTGACACTGCTCCCTGCTCAAGGCTGGTCGTCCGAACAACACCATCTTAGCGGGCCAGACGATCCAATTGTACCACCAACATCATTCCTCTGGACACCTTCTGGATGCGGTAGAGCACGCCCTTAATTCTCTTTACCACCCGGTAAAGACACCTTGCCACGGTTGCTGAAGATGCTGGCAGTGGCCCTTGGTTGGGGTAGGGCGGTACAAGCAGAATGTCACCTTGCTGGAAACCTTGTCTATTGGCTTGCCTATCATACCGTGTCTTCATGCGGTCGCTCGCCATCTGGATGTTCTGACAGACCATCTCATGCATGTGAAGATGGTCCACGAGGTTCTCCACATACTCGGCTGCGGGCTCTTTGGCTTCCAGGAGGCTCCCAAAAGCCAGGTCACAGGTAAGGCGTAGCTCTCGGCCGAACATTAAGCTAGCTGGCGTCATCCCAGTGATGTCGTGTGTTGAGCGGTAGGCCAGCTAGAACAGTGGTACCTTGACATCCCAGTCTCGCTAATGGCTTGCCACGACCTTTCTCAGGTGTTCTTCTAGGGTCCTGATGTACCTCTCCACCACGCCGTCCGGTGTTGTGCGGGTCTTGTTCTCCCCAAGTCTTTCCAGTGCCTCCTTCATCAAGTGAGACTCAAAACTGGTGCCCTGGTCGCTGTGGAGCACTGACGGGACTCCCAAAAGGGCAGAATAGTTGCTCCACGAGGAAGTCGGTGATTGTGTTCGCCTCCTGGTTTGGCCCTCCGGCCAGTTGGTGAAATAGTCCACGGCCTCCATCAGGTACTTGTTGCCCCGGTCGGACACTGGGAATGGTCCAGCAATGTCGACAGCGATGCGTTCCACTCTACCGATAGAGGGCAGTGCATTACCAGCTGCGTCCACATTTATGTATTAGATGGTAGTACATACGCTTGTTTTATTCCCTTTTATATGTACAATATTTATAGAAAAGAGAATGAAAATTCTGGTTTTGATATTCATCTTCAGAGTGAGAAAGATCATGCTCGACAAACGCAGATAAATTCTTAGTCTAATGGAAATAGATCGTTAGATATTTCAATTGTGAGGAAGACAAAATAGTGATTGAACAATATTGAAAGAAACAATCTTGCTAACGCCATTAAAAAAAAAAAAAAAAAAAAAAAAAAACAGCAGTGCTGCCGGTCTGCCATAATTTTGACCTGCACGAATTAGCTTACCTTTCAGAAAGTTTTATAACATGGCGCCGTCGATTTTAGTCACATGTAAGAAAAACCAGACTGTCCTGGAGTTGAACTGCAGGTTTCCGCCGCCTATTTTCAATCTTTAATTTACCGTCCTTCTACCGTGCCCATATACGCACTCATCTTTTATTTGTAAAGTTTTAGCTATTTTTATTCATTTTTTATTCTCATATATATATATATTTGTCAATATATTCATTATCTAGGTAATGGTAATTGCAATATATAGACTGATAGACTGTGTCAACAATAAGCAATTTATTTTCGATCTCAATTACCAGGGTAAGGAACCATAAATCGAGCGATATAGGGCTGCACGTAACCACTAACACCATAAGTAATTAACTTCCAAGATTCCTTTCTCAGGAAAACAAACCATCCCCCCTTTGGTGCCACTTTTCTAGCATTCTTCTTAAATATCCAGTGTAACGTTCCTGTTACCAAACTAATTCCACATTTTTGGAGTGACTTTAAAACCAAAGTTCAGATACTCGAGTCTCCAAATGCATGGCGGAAACAACGGTGTGCACCATTTTAGCTGTGACATAAAATTGGAGGCTCTCCCTTATCCTAAAGGAGGAATGTCTTGTAACTCTAAGATCCATGGACACTAGACTCACTTCAACATCTTTTCATTCATTGTCCGTTTGGACTTATAGTTGGAGGTTTTCCTTATCCTGAAAGATGAATGTCTGCTAACTCTTATACCTATGGACCATGGACTCATCTGAGCATGTTTTTATTCATCGTCCGATATAACTTAACGTTGGATGTTTTCCTTTATCTTGAAAGATGAACTCTGCTAACTCTATTTTCTATGTAAGCTGGACTGATTTGAACATGATTTTATTCTTTGCCTGGTATGACTTAACCTTGTAGGTTTCATAGTCGCGCTGTTCGAACGGTTACCATGATTTATCTTTGGTATAAGATGCCTCTAAGATAATGCACGGATAACTCCACGTGGAGTGAACATGTATCTGTCATTTGCGATTCTTGCGAATTCCATTGGTTGAAGTGATGCGTCCATTGGTGCTTAGCAAACGAACGGGAGGCGCGTCAGTATCCCTCTCACTTTTACAAGAATAATCAGTGCGTTATCTGAGAGGGTTCTATTAACAAAGATAAATCATGGTAACCGTTCCAGCAGTGCGACCATACCTAATCCTTAGAGGTGAATGTCTGGTAGCTCCCAGCTCTATGTACCCTGGACTTATTTGAACATGATTTCATTCATCGTTCGATATCATTTAACATTAGAGAGTTTTTTACTTTAAAAAATTAAATTGTATGGATAACTTTGTGAACCACCGACTTTCAGAGCCACCAGCCACCCCTGGTTTTGGTTGATATGGAAAATATTCCTAAATCACTCACAGGTGGATCAGACATTTGTTTGGCCCGCCTCTGTAGCGCAAGTGGAAACGTTCAAGAGGTCCCAAATTCAAATCTCAGTCAGGGTGAGATATCTGGATAAGGTTTATATCCGGGGTTTTCCCTTGTCCTTAAAGAAGAATGTCTGATAACTCTAAGCTCCATGGACGCTGGGCTTATTTGAGCATCATTTCATCCAGTTCATTCATTAAAGTGCCTTCAAGATTACATTTACTTGTAAGTAATATGAAATTCAGTTTTAAACCGATTGCTCTCAGTATGGCTATGCCTCAAATAAGTCGGAGTCGTTTCAAAACGATCACTTCCCTGCTTCTTTTGAAGTCGTTCTATGACATTACTTCCTTCTCCGTCGAAGCTACTTCCACTTCGAATACCATCATGATCATTCTACCAAACCAATTCCATCACCATTCCAACTGGTAATTTATACTATATTATGTTCTGCGTAATATTTAGAAGTCACAATCAAAAAATAATATATATTAGTTTTACAAACGTATATTAAAACCATTTAGACGCTTAATAGCAAATGGAATTTTATTAGTGGACTGCATCATGTACAGGACGTATGCTATAAAACTTGACCGGCAGCGCACTGCCCGTGAGACTTTCACTGTATTTCCCTGCGCGCGCGTTCTACATCTGTTCTAGACATCACGCGTACGTCAGTTTTATGTTCTAGTCCAGTTCACTCGTCAATAAATTAGGAGTGTTTAAGTATTGAATTTCGCTTGAAATGTTTTCAAAATGTCCCGATCGCAATTTACAGTTCCAAAAAGTGTGTACGATACATATGTGACTACACCATCTTGTAGAAAAGTGATAACTTAATTTAAAACTAAATTGTCTGACGTGAGCGTGTTACACGTGGAGATGCCGTTAGTTTGCTGGTAATTGAATTCAATAAAAGAGAGGTAAAAAGGCATGTGCTTACGGAGAAGAAAGTATGAAATCGAAGATAAGTTACAACGGTCGCTGACATTTTGACATTTCGAAAGCTTCAACATGGGAAGCAATAAAACCTCTGGAACTTAAGCTTTCTATGATTTAGAGTCAGGTAAAATTTTTAACTGGATTTTGAGAAATTTTAATAACGGAGCAATCGATTCACGATTAATAATGTTTTGTGTCGAAACATGTTTTCATTTATATAAAGTGTCATTACAACACAATATACAGCATATTGAGAGAGAGAGAGAGAGAGAGAGAGAGAGAGAGAGAGAGAGAGAGAGAGAGAGAGAGAGAGAGAGAGAGAGAGAGAGAGAGAGAGAGAGAGAGAGAGAGAGAGAGAGAGAGAGACGGAAAAACCCAATTTTTCATTCACGAAACCCCTGTGCATAGTAACAAAAAAATTACGGACATGATGCGAATAATTGGATACAGAATAAGGCCTATATTTTATGAGTGTACCAAAAATGAACGAAAATACAGAAATAATATATTGGCACCACGTTTCGAACATTTGACGGACACTATGTCGGTCAGAATATTTTTAGCAGGATTATGACATCGCGCATACAACTGCTGAGCCATTAGTATTATTACAGTTTATTGCGGAAATTTTTAAGGATAAAATCATTCATAAGGATTTATGGCCCACATTGTTTATATATATATATAGGTACAAGGCAAACATGAAATGGGACCACATTTGTAATTTATTTTATTTTCATTTCTTTGCTTGTTTTATCTTTTAGGTTTTATGTTATGAATTACAGTAGTTTGCCAATTTCATCATCAGTTTTACTTTCGTTTTCTGCTTTTTTTTTTTGGGAACCCAGTATCCTTGTGCACACATTCCAGTTCCGTTAGTCCCTAAAGATTCACTTACTACTACCATTTCTTTAATTATACTAAAAGGTATTGTATAGCAATCTGATTTTAAAATCTCAGCCTCATTTCCTACATTGCTTTCGTGATTGTACAATTTTGCCTGATGTCACCGAGTTCAACTATTTTAAACTTATCCCTAACATCAATAATTGTCTCCGTCTGAAGCTTAACTTGCTCAGTTATAATTTTTTAAATTTTTTATTTATATCAGCTGCCAACTGGCCTTGTTATTTATTTCAGTAGCAAGCTGACCTTGTTTCTTTGACATTTCCCTACTTATTTCTATCTGATCACTGGCTAACTTTTCCTGTTTTTCAGTGATTTTCATAGTTGTTTCTTTCAGTTCTCTGGCTATCTCCAATTCCACCTGTCTCAACAAATTAACTATATTCAGATTTTTTCCGCTATCATTATTAAGTTCTTCCCTCTTATCAGTATTTTCTGGAAGATCCATTTTCCTGAAGTTTTATTTCTGATTTTCTTAGATTAAGCATAGATTACTCTACTATTTCGTAAGTGCATGCAATTTATTAAATTTAACCAAACGCTTTCTACAAGATTTACAATTCTATATTTTGATTGTTTTAAAGTTGTTACCTTAATACTGAGGTATGTTTTGAGGCTCTAGGTGTCACCGACGTCTTTTTTATTTTCGTCTTTGTGATCCCTGGATTGTGTTGCAGGTCCCTCGAATGGCATGCTGATCATTAGGCTTCAGATGATCTAGTCGTTCTTTTGAGTGTTTTTAGGTTTTACTCTTTTACTTATTTATATTATATCTCAAATTTTATCCATGTGCCACACTCATGTGCTTCATTTTATAATGATTTAGAGTATCTGTATCCGTTAGTTTCTCCTCCCTCTGATAGAAATATTAAGAGAAATGGTTTAGGAAAAGAAGAGTAACAAAATGAATCATTAAGAAAAGGTTATATTAGAAAACTCAGTTTGAGAAGAATGAATTTGGAAAAAATGGTCAAAATTAAATGGTACAGGTAAAAATATATTCCATTCATTTTTTCAGAATGTTCATTGCAGGCCCATAATATTGTGACTGTGGGTTCGTAGAATTAAAAGTCCAATCTGCAGAAATTCAAAATGTTCTTTATTTCCGTTGAAATACACTTACAGTAGCAGCATTACGTCACATACACAATCACAATCTTCCAAGGTCGTTGACCACAACAAAGAGTTCACTCCCCAAACACCAGTTTCAATTTCAACCCTCGTTACGTCTCTGTTTACAACTGTTTACGACTACCGTTTTACCACGCTGCGCTGGCGTGTCGCCTCTTATATATATATATATATATATATATATATATATATATATATATATATATATATACCACTCTTGATATCACTAGATATTTCTGGAATATTCTGTAACAAATAAGAAATCGAATGTTCCGTAAGACAATCAAGATGTCACTAAAATGTTCTAACTTTATGTTTGGCATACCTTTTATCTCCGCGCTATGTTTATCTGCTTAGGCAAGCTGTTTATCTCCGTGATACACCATCCGTCCGTTATCTCTCTCTGCGCCGAACCTTCTTTGCGCGTCGCCGCGACAATATATTTCAGAAAGAGGTAACATATTCCTTTGTCGAGACAGTTAATGTTGAAGTTTCTAGGTACCCAAACGCATTGTGACGGCACATTTCATAAAAACGAAACACTTTGCGTTGATCAAACGTCTCTACATAAAAAAGTAATAAGCTCGTTCCGTTTTCAAGTTAGCTTATATCGGTATAAAAATTAAGGGCACTTTAAAAAGAGAGCGTGAAAAACGCAATAAATATATCACTTCCGAAAGCATTAATCATACTAGTAATAAATATTGCAGTGCTTTCGCATTATTTTCGTTACAAATTAAACGCAGCCAAAATGTAGTGCTAAGTAAGACAATCGAATTTAAAACACAGTAATATAGATGTCTTCTTATAACAAAGGAAACGTCAAAAGACATTATCTTCCATTCCACAGGCTTCTCATAAATAACGCGACTCGCCACCTTGCTCTCACGGCACTGCTAGGTATTCGAAACCGTTCATGCAATAGTGACGGACTGGACTTTCGTTTTTCCACTTAATATATGCTATAACAAGGCAAGATAATGTGAATCTGTTGAGGAAAAGTTTCTTACAGATGTTCAAAATGATGTTCCCCTATATCTATTAAATCTTGGCACCTATCGAAGTTATTAGCAAACAATGAGCAAATTCCGTAGTCAATATAAAAGAAAACGCAAACTGGATACTGTTTCTCAACTCATCAAGTGTATTTTTGTTTTGCTGCATAAATTTTATATTTAAACATTCCCCACAGGAAATATTCACACGGATTGGGTCTGTAGAGCAAGCAGATAGGTCAGTTATCCTGCTAATGTTAGAATGGTTTTACAAAATGATGAAGAATGTGCAGTCCAGTGGCTTATTCTGTTTGAATACAAGTAATGCTTGTACAATAATGAAATAACTATCCTAAATACATAAACAAAATATCACAGTTTAAATGACAGAGGAATAAAATATAACCCACAAATTAACAGAGATAACCATGAATTCTGTTCTATAATAAAGAAGGCTTTACTGGGCCGAATAGCGGACCGCGTGTTTTTGTGCTTTCAACAGCCTGGGCGAGGTACTGAGGAATACTCACCATAACGTGGTATCGCGGTGTGTGAAACAGGAAAATGCATGCACTACATGTCAGTGCACTCAAGGTGTGTACTGTGCTTGCTGAGTGCGTTTAATTAAATTTTCCCTTTGAATATTTAAAGTGTGGGTAATTCTGAAAGTGATGTTATTTCAAGCGTACCTATTTAATAAACCTCTGATCAGTTTCATTCTGTGATAAGAGTTCGTTAAAAAGGGAGACCTAATCCTGATTTGAAAAACTTAAAGACGATGAATAAAGTGAAGATCCTTACGTACCCTTAAAGGGTGAACGGTAGACAATGGAGGGGACAGCTCGCGCACTGCGACCTCCATACAATCTATTGAGGCCATCACACCCCGGTAGAAAGGGATGATGTGAGGAAATCTCAGGAGGTCACAAGGTCGCAGATGCCTGCTACGTAGCCTCCCACAGTGACTCTATTGTCAACAAGCGTTCCTCCATACAGCACAGCGACCACACAACCCCACCCAGAGCCGAGAACTGCACTTACATTGCGCAAGCATCTGCGCAATCTGTCCGGCACCACCTAAAAGCATACCTGAAAGATGATAAGGAAATGGAATGAAGGGAAATGATGGAAACGAAATCATGTTATGAAAGTAAACACCCTGGAATTCCCGTGACAAGGCGAAACATGTACACAGTCGATGGGGATCGAATCCGGGACCTCCCGAATGTAAATCACACCCATCCCGGAGGTGCCATCTCGCTCGGTGTGCGTTCACTTAACACTATATTTTATAGAAGAATAGTTTGTTTATGCGGTTGTGTAAGTTCTTCTGGTTATGTGTTTGTTGCTTCGGAGGATAAATCTCTTTGGAATACTAAAGATCGAAGCTATTCCCATGTATATAATTTCGTACGTACTTTCTGATTCACGTTGCTTCGAAAGGTCGGTTTAAAACACTAACCGACGTAGCGATTTCTTGGGCATCCTTCTAAGATTACCCATAATTCGTCTATTTTGTTTTTGATAAGCACGATTAAGAGTTTGATTCCCGATTAGGATCGGTGACCTGGTTAAGAATTTTAATTTATTCTGAGAGATCGAATGGCGGGTAACTCGGATCTCTAGGGACCTGGGGTCCATTGAAGATCATTTCAACCATTTCATTTATTCACCCTCCGAAATGATCTGACCGGATGAAGGAAGTTAAATATGAGCCCCCACTGATAATAGTACAGAAAAAACGCAATAAATACGAGCTTAACATTAAATGACTCCCACTTATCTATTGCATTTCCATGGGAATTGCATCTTTTCCCATCCCACGGTCCGCCTTTCCAAGTTACACTCAATGATTTGGATATGCAAGGTTCGAAAGTATATTATTCCATCTTTTATGTTGGCGAACCTGCGAAACATATTGTGTTAGTTTGTTGTTCAGAGCATTTTAAACAGGTTTTGTTCATATCTAGTAAACTTTTTGAGAAGAATACATCTCCAAGTTATGGACAAAATAAAAGTGGCTCAGTTGAAATGTTTTGTTACAGTTAGTTCCGCTATGAAAACAAAATGACGCATGTTACGAGTACAGTAGAAGATATCATCTTTGGCCTTTTCGAACGGAGGTGAATATGGCTGGTGTTCTCATCCAACAGAATTTGACCAGACATTGAAGATTCAGTACGATCTGAATACATGATTCCATGCAGCGTTTAATCTGGAATGAGGACTGAAATCATTCCCCATAGAAACATGGAAGTTATACAATATGTCTACTTATAGTTACGTTTGATTGAGCTGGGCTGCTGTAGACAAACATTGGATCCGACACTCTTTAGGAGCCAGATTCAGTGGCCGCAGTACCTTTATTCAAAATCACCCCAGTATAAAAAACACGGTCTTTCCACCCGAAGTAATAATAATTGAAAGTCTGAATATTCCACAGATATGTTTCATAATCCGATGTAGAGTCTTCAGTCTCGGGTATAATGGAATCATCAATACCTAAAACATTTGGGTATATATTGCCACATTATCATTTTCGACGGAGGTTCGCGTATATTGAATACCAAGTGTTTTTCGAATGCTCATCGCAAGTAACCCACCAAATCCTTAGCATGTAGCCATACAAAGTTTCACTGTAATATCCTCAGTAGTTTTAAAGTAATTAATTCATTAAATAATTATTTGAATAACTATCTAATATAAAACCTAATCTTGGAGACAAAACCTCGAGCTGCAAATAGACAAAGCTTTGCTAACAGTCTATAATCTTAACACCTCTGCAGGAATATCTAACATACTGTGACTTTGTGGGTTCCTGAAATTAAAAGTCCGATTGCACCACTCAAAAATGTTCTTTATTTCCACCGACTTACAGTTGAACACTTGCCAATTACACAGAATTACGTAATGCACACAACTACGTTTTACCAGTTCGTCTGTTACAGTTTCACTACCGCTCACAGTTACGCACACTCTTCCGATGCACGTACACAGTCTTCGTCCGTACACTAGCACGGCGCTGCTTCGCTGCTCGCCAAGAACTGACTCAATTCACTCACTGCACCCTTTTTATAGGAATATCGCCGTTTTCTGGAAGCCTCTAGTTTCAGTGAATCACCGCGAAGGTTCCAGGCGGCAGATTAGGGGGGTGGAAGAGGCGGCCAGCGACAAGTGACACTTCCCTAATCATCCCCTCAGTTAGTGACTGAGACTAATGGGTGGGTGTGGCTTGGATGCCTTGGTCCCTTCTCAGCTGTCGTTGGTCGGGCTTTCCGATAATTGGGTGACAATACGTTCTTCTGCCCATTCAGCTTTTTGCGTTATGCAAAATCTAATTCCGTTCTGGTAACAAGATCATCCCGTTCGTTAATTACATGGTCATAAGGTATTAAATAAAACAGTTTTCATTAATCTAAGGCTATCTGTATATAATTAAATTTATAAGTACCCACGATTGGTTTCTGCAAAGTTCATTCAACTTGTGACTTGCAACCAGTGAATTAATTTATTGCTGTTTGTAATCCGTAAAGCCTCATTAAATAAATTCTTCCACATTCAATAAATTTCTACTGCTGAACAATCAGGACTGCCAACTTTTAATTTAAGAGGAATTGCTAAAAATATTAAGCATAACTTTTAGCTTTACTAAACTCTAAAAAGCAACTCTAAGTTCTACTTAGTTTTGGAAGTATACCACCTCTCAAAATACGTAATAAAACCATTCATGTATCTGCCTGTAATCCTCGCTCTCAGTACTGTAAGTGAACAAAGCTCTCTAGAGAGGTTTCAGGAATCCATTCTTAAATTAGCTACAAAGAAGCAATATGCCACGAAAGAGAGTGCGTATAGGCCATAAATGAGTTTTGAACAACACAAGGCCAGAAACATATAATTTTAATGTTAATTATTTTTTAGCTTTTCTTTTTTAGGTCTTCATTTCTCAGTACATTCTTATTTTCAAATAATTCTACTGGATATACTTTTTTATATAAATGGATGAAAATTCGTATACCAAAATCCTTATAGATAGATAAATAAATAACAAAACGGTTTTTTTTGTTTTTGTGAACGTGCTTACTTCTGATGATCTTAATAATATCCATATTGTGCTATTATTAAGCAAAACAATTCTAGCTTTATGTGATATTTACCTTATCAAAAAATACTAGGATAATTAAAAATTCCTCTACATTTTATTACTATAATGTTAAAAAGTTCATTTAACTATTGTTTTTGTGGTACAATTGTTGTAAAATAGTAACAAGGAAAATTAAAAAAATACGTCTGGAACTATTTTAAATACATCTATGGAATTTTGTGTACTATAAATGAAATCCTAATAGATGCATTAAAATTTTAAAGGAATCAAAGTAAGGTTATGGATTTTATAAATTTTTCGTTAAACCAGAAAACAGAAGACCAGCGCTATTATAGCATTTGAATCAAAACTCTGTCCTTCAACACTGTGATTTGATCAACGCTATAAATTCGCCAGATTGTATGTCACCTGATAGACTGAAGGATGGTAACTGAATCTCTCTATAATTATATTGCGACAGCCTGCAAACACTCCGTAATGTATCATCATTTGCGAGTCTAAAAGTTTCCTGTCAACAAACAAGAATGTGGTCTCAGCGATGGATTTATACCACACCAATCAGTTATTCCTGACGACCTTCGCGTTAGATTATTGTCTCGTCCCTGCCTGTCAGAAGATAATACCGCATGACATGACAGCAGCTGCTAAGAGGTTTTTAAACATGCAAAATTGTATGTAAGATAGTAATTGTGTTGTGATGTTTGAATGCTTGATGAATTTGGTCGTAGTCATGAGATATTATCTTGGATTTATGATTTAAAACTCGCTGTCGGTTTTCTTCCATCAAACACCCTCAGACTTCATCAAGAATGCTAAAGACGAAGTGCTATGTTAGCTTCAAATTCTGTTTCTAAGAGAACAAGCGCGCTACAGTGAAAATAGGTGTCCAAAACAGTTAAATATTCACTACTGTGTTGAGTAGTATAACTGAAATCCGCCATGCTTTGATAGCTTCAAAAGTTTCCCAGAATATAAAATTTAATTTCAATACATATGATAATAAATTGATGTGCTGAGAACTATAAGGGCCCGAATCACAGAAACATAGATTTCAGAAAAATAGATTTTTGTTAAAATCAAAATTTCCGTTACGAAGTACTACTTGCGAACGTGATATAAAGAGTAAATTATGTTAGCAACACTAGGTAAAATTGAACAGCGCAGAGCAAACAAAAGAATACTTAATGCTTTGGGCCCGTATGTAACTGAATATCAGGAAAATCTGGCGATACAGCTTCTTATGAATGTTTCATTAAATCAAAGAGGGCCTAAAGCACAGCTACAGCTAGTTGATCGCAAGGTCGGCAAATGTGAGGAGCATGCATACATGCTAAAATCTCAAAAATCGACGATATTGTGCTTTAGGCCCTTATGGTTCTATGCACCTCAATTATATTATTAATAATTTATTGCTACTAATTTTTATGGAAACTGCAACAGATATAAACAGGACAATAACGGCATGATTTCAGCTACATTCTATACAATTTTTTTCACTTCACACCATTCCTTATTCACCTTTGTCGAAGGTACACAAGCATTTGCATGCCGCGCCTGTAAAAATATGAAGCTGCTATTTTGCAGCTGTGGTGACAGCATCTTACTGGTCCTGGGTCTTTCATAGGCCCAAAGACATGGAATTCCGAAAGTACTAAATCAAGATTGAGATAGGACAAATTTGGCAATGTGGTCTATGGTCGAAAAACTGGTGTTGGGGTTTCATGTTAGCGTGCTGCACGCGGAAGTTTGTCTTCTCTAGCCTGACTGGAAATTTGGGCTTTCAGTAAATGTCGTCTTATAGCGTTCTGAAGTGACATTTGTTGCTAGGTTCCAAGACGTCCAAAAGAACCACAACCCGCCTATCCCAGAAGACAGTGCACATCACTTTGCCTGCAGATGTCTGTGGCTCGTACAACACTGCTTTGAAATATCCTCCATACATTCCTGGTGTATCACCATCTGAATTCTTTCTGACGTCTTATCTGAATGGGCATAGATGTGTAAAAGCTGATGAAGTTACGTTAAATGTGAAGAGAGCACTACTGTTATCCAACGCAAAGAAAGTCCCTTGCAGCAATGTGCCACCCTTACACAGTGCGACAAGGACAGCGAATGTGTGTGAGTACGAATGCTACGTAAGGAGTAGAAAGGTTCACTCAGTACACTAAAACAAAAGATCTATTCACAAAAGTAGAAGGCGTCAGAATATTTGTATGGGCTGTACTGACCTAAGTGACATAAACATGTCGAAGCAGGGTGTTGTAACCTTCTCCAACCCCAATGTGTCTCATTCCCCGGGGACTTTCTTTGCTATGGCAAACAGTACTATCATGTGTTTCATGTACAACCGGGCCATATAGATGATCGCAGATACACACAGTACATTTTTTACTGCAGGGATCTCGGGATAAATATTTTTTCTTTCTCTACTCCATAGTTAGGGTATTTTGTGGAAGTGTTTTATTCTAACAGAAAATTCGATATCGAGATTTTATAATCAATCTCGATATGAAATTTATATTACCCAACTCAAGAGCAATTAACTCTGGAAGATCAAGATATTCATGGAAAATAAGCACTCAAAATTGGCATTCTGACAGCCGTTCGCGGAAGTTTTTTTTTTAGTGTGCATTTTATTTGGCTGCAATGGTATTAGCATTTCCAAAATATCTTCGAATAGAAAATGTTATGTCATTACCCCTTTAGTGCCATAACATTAAGAAATATTTGTTAATTGGGATGCGATTCGCATGAAATGGCATATTTTACGTGAACCTACGTATAAACTGATCTTAACCAATTTTGAATACGTGAAGAAATGATCATCAGACTATGATAAATATGTTTTCTTTCTCTACTCCATAGTTAGGGTATTTTGTGGAAGTATTTTACTCTAACCGAAAATTCGATACCGAGATTTTATAATCAACCATTTTGAGATATTCCGTGTTAATTTTGTATATTCTAATACACTTTACTCAAGTATAAATACTTTATTCACCTTTTTGTCCCCTGGCCATAATGATAATATATTACCAAAGCCATCACACGGCGACAGCCCTTAAAATATTTGATCATCGCTTAAGTGTATGTATTTCCATATATACTATTTAACCTTTAAGGAAATACTAAAAAAAACATCTTACATGTCGATTAACACTTAGTAGATAAATAAGCGTTTAAAGAATAGCTTGTACAAGAGTGGAGAGTGCAAAACATCACACATATTATTGAGCATTTATCTTTATTCCTGTGGAAGCGTTTTGTTGATCTTTATGGTTAACAGCACTCAGACTGTTTTTCACACGTCTTTTATGTTCGTCAATATTTTTCCAAAACTGTTTCCAAGATAACCCTGAAAGTTTGGTATATATGTTAATCTAAACTTGCACGTGTGTGTATTATATAGTGAATAACAAACCAAACTTGAATTGTTGGTGTAATATTTTTATTCTTGCAAGAAAATTGAATTGGAATTTAATAACAATTGATATGGGGTAGCAGTTATGTAAATACAATTTACAGTATAACTGTATGTATAGTCTTATATGTTCTAGCGCAAAAACTTTAAGGAAACTTAAAAAGTAGAAAAGTATTAATATTTGTGAAAATTAACGAGTAAGTGCTATAAAGATGCCAATTTGAACTCCGGGAAAACTTAATATACATTTTTGAATATTCCAATTATTATTTTGAACATTCAAACGTTTTTACAATTTTATTGCTGTACACTCGATGTAAACGAAATTAATCTTTAAAGGTTTTCTGATTTATGAGGGGAAAAAATCAAATATGCACAGTTTTGCGGACCTTTAGAGGTCGCTCCCCCTTTAAAGTATTATAGGCTCACCATATGCATTACTCTTACCTTCATACTAATTAGAATCTAATTTGAAAGGTTCGGTAAATTTTGCTGAAACTCAATTTTGTTCTTAACAAATCTGCTCTGAATAAAATCTTACGGACGGACAGAAAACAAAAATGCCTTCTCTCTTGTGTTTTGCAGCTAAGACGGTCTACCATACAAACACGATATATATGCATTGTGTGACCTCCAGAACTACGTACCCATTTGTTGTACAGGAATGCGAAGTGACATCGGTCCCAGTTAAGGTAGAAAATGGCCACTCCTTAAGGATTAGTGCCAACAAGATTTATAACTTTAATGGCTGTTGCTGGAAACACAAAGGATGTGAAATCTGCTTCGCCAAACGTCAGCTCTGCATAATCTATTAGGCATCACCTGTGAACAAGCTCTTCTACTGAATATGTCACGTGATGCAATGCACACCTGTATATCACATTCCGACAGCTGTAAGAAAGTAAAGGTTCAATAGGGTATACGGTATAGAATAGAAGAGGACATCACACGCACTGCGATCTGCGATATATACGAAAGAGGAAGGGATGAGTGAAGCAACCAAGACGCTTATAGGCCACAGAGATGTGCGGAAGTCTCTAACTGTTCCAAGACCGAAGGCATTCCCATTCTGAATCTGCCTAGAGAGAACAACGAGCGATCTGTCTACCAAGCAGCCCTCTGGTGTCTCTGGTTTGAGTAACCATCCACGCCATCTGTCCGATGCCGTCATATACTATGAAACCTAGACTTATGCCTTAAAGGTGTGAAGGAAAGGAGTGAAACCGAAATACTGCAAAAGAAATCATGGTAAATGAAATGCCACCTTAGCATTCAACTATCGGCCAGGGAAAACCTCGAAAACCCCAAGAGCGGTCGATGCGAATCGAACCAAATGAGAGCGTTATATGTTACCACGGAACAACTCGTTCGGTAAGTACCTACTACTCGGCCACGATATGAGTATAGACAGGTAAAGACAACATCTAAAGTTCCGACATCTACTATATATATATATATATATATATATATATATAGTAGTTTTCCTTGTACAACTGTACTATCACCTTGCCCTCTCACTTGCCTCTGATCTTTACAGATTGTCAAGAAAACTGTGACTTCCTCCTCCTAGTACATGCGCATTATATCATTCACAAAATTCATTAATACTGTAGAACATCAGCAAGTCAGAGAGGGTAATGTCAAAACGTACTTTAATACCATATCTAGACTACCTCATAATTAAAGTATGACAAAAGAAAGTGTTACATGCACATCGTTGTATAAATACTGTTTTCTTCTTGTATTTCGCCTACCATGCATTGTAACAAAAGCCTTTATCTTCTTACTTCATAACAAACGTTTCTAGAAATGGTTTTATTAGAAATTTAAATGTGGATATAAAAAATTTAGGAAATGCGTAGCCAAAAGTTTAAAAATCGGTTGCAACATGCTGCCCTTTGTTACTTACTATCGCGAGAAACAACTGAATGATCATTTATAAACACTACAAAAAAGTTAGAAAATTCAGTCCAATAGCATGGCTCCCTATCCTTCCACTCTGATTTTTTCTCTTTTAAAGATTTTGTTTAGAGAATATATGATTCTCCAGTAAATTATCTAAGCTAAATTGTTTATATCAACAGATTCCGTGCTTAATTGCTTTAATATTTATTTACTCTGCACTCCAGATGTATGCGCACAACATATCCCTATCAGTTTTTTAAGTAACATTTACATACCTATTCCACTATATGGTACCACGGATGGTATTGACGATTACGCATGAAATTAATGATATTTGGATAAGGAATTTTGTGAATTTTGTTGCTTTCATGTAACTTTCTCTACGCAAATTCATTTGAAGAAAGTACATTTGAAAATTCAAAACAATAATGAGAAATATCTCAGAAACTGTTAATTCTACAAAAAAAGGTATTTCACATAAATTGCTTGCTCTACATTTTGTGCATATTAATAGATTATCTCTTTCGATTTATTAATTACACAGAAGTCAATCAAAATGAAGAGGACTTCACAGGAAAATTCAATGAAAAATTCAAGGCAGTCATTTTCTATAAAAATACTTTAAATATAGGGTATTTTAATCAAAATCGTTAGCCAAATTTGATACAGCAACAATTTTGAAAATGTTTAGTGTAAAGGACAGTTTGAGTAAAGGGATTTTCTTTAAATTCTTCGCATCGTATATTTGGAAGATACAGATTGGATTGGATTGTTCGGAGGGGATTTGGCACCTAGACCAGACTGGTCTTTGGTACCTATGCACCAAATGTGGCACTCCCGAAAGGGAGGATAAGGTGAGAGGAGACAGAGGGCGGCCGACCCCAAGGAGTCATTACAGTAGAGAGGGCGGTGTCCCTACACTTTACTAGACAGAAACTCCCTGGCAGTCCAGGAATATCGTCATCCTACCTACCGTGGCTCAGAAACAGTCACGCGGCCGGCTCGGAGACCGCCCCCCCCCCGAAGAGTAAGGAAGACTACAGGCAGGCTTGCACAACCGGCATCTCGCTAGCCGCGTTCCTGAATCAGCCCAGTAGGCCAGCTCGGAGTCCGGAGTCCATCCCGCTGGAGGAGAAAGTGTGCACTCTGAGGATATCAGAGCACCGCCGACAGTTCTACCCTGGAAGATTCACGTCACCAACTTTCCTGACCCATGGGTTTTTCGGGGGTTTTCCCGGGTCACCAGGCGAATTCTGGGTAGGTTAATTACATCCCCCAAATTTCCTGTCCCTCCATTTCACCTCCACTATCATTTCATGTCACCTCTCATCTGGTGGTCTCTTTCAGGGTAGAAGTGTCGGTGAGTGACTCCACGGTGCATGCTCTGAGTGAAACACGTCCTTCTCGAGTAGGTCGGTTGCCGGTCTCCGAACTGCCTGCTGGGACCGCTTCCGAACCACTGTAGGGAGGAATGAATGTTCGTTAACCTGGTCTACCGGGAGAGGTTTCCATATAGTTAAATGTTAGGACCCAGCCCCCTGCACTGTCGTGTCTCCTTGGGACGGCCGCTCTGTCTCCTCCCGCCTCATCCTTCCTTCTACTTGGGGGCATAGGTACAATAGATAAAAAATGCTCGCAGTATCGAAGCCCCTCAACAGTAACACTAATTCTAATCCTAATTTCAGCATGTAACCAACTCTCCGATTTTGAGTTAAGCTGCCTACAGGCTTACGCACGTGCATACACACACGCACGCACGCACACACACCAGACCTTTTCTAAAAAGTTATGGTAGCTCTCATATGACTTTCTCTACTCGTGTATAAACGACTCATACAAACTTATTGCTTTATCTGTTCATTTTATACGAGATAAACATTATTGCAGTGTTCATTTCCTTGCAGGTGCAAGGGGAATGTGGTAATACATGAGGACGTAAACGATAGTCAGATCTTTAAAGCCGGTTGTTATGTGATGGCTTTGAAACTCCATTTCTTTTTCCCCTGAAAATATTCGAGTCGCATACTTCAGTATCAAGTACCGACTTTTCGTATTTGAGAACGCTCAGACATTTCTAAATATGTTTTGTTTTTGTTTTATTTATTCCGGCGTCTACAAGACGTATATTTACGCTATCGAATTTTAGGTGAAATGCAATGGCTTCCCTGCGTAATTGAGAAATTAAAACTGCCTTTTTGGGCTTTCAGGCGGCATTAACCGCAATTTCCGTGAGTTGTCGACATCCAGTTTTTGGGTGGAACACAAACCTTCCCCGGCTGACGATACATAGTACAGAAAGTAATAAATAAACATTACTTCTGAACCATTCTGATTGAATTAGACTTGTTGGTCAAATAAAAACGAATCAATGATTAAATAGAAGTGGCTGTGAGTGTTAACAAAGATTTCTTTAGTAGGATGTGTAACTTGAATAGTAACAACGAAGGAAAAAATACTGGCAGACATTTCCAAATTTAACTTCCATCGGTTCTTCGAAACTAAAACTCAAATGGCCTGCCTTAAGCAGGTGACGATGTGTTGTCGACACTTGTGTTTTACAACACCAGTTTCAGGTAGAAGCACTCCCATTTTAGAAGCCATAAATTGTTGTACACATCGTAAAACGCGTTTGGACGAGTTTGTCTCTGAACTGCCCATAATTCAGTACCTTTCTCATGTTTTCTTCTTGATTCTTTGTAAGCATGACACAGACATGGTTGTAGTATTATTCTAACTCAATATCCCTAACACCAGGCTCCTTTATTTGTGATAGAACTCTTTCGAAGGCAAACATACTTTTTGTTTCTGAGATACTGATATTAACATTCTAAGAACAATTAAAACTACCTCTAAGAGCACTAAAAATTAATGTCATGTAATATAATTATGAAAATGAAAGATGGTCTTATACATTCCATCTAATGCACAAACACTTTTGGCGTTCGAGAAAACTCCAAAACTATAATATCAGAATTTATTTCCTCGTTAATATTGTTAGTGATTTTTTCACCTTGTAAGCAACAGGATAAAACTTGGAACTAAAATACATCAATTTTAAAATTAGAAACATTGTAGTGTTTTTATTCATGTTATTGTTGGTTAAGAATGCTCTGAAAATGTCCATGCAGATTATGAAAACCTAAATCATTACAATCATCGTATATTTTTGGTAAACCTTATATGTTTTTGAGTAATTGATCTTTAAAGCAAATGGATATAATTTAATATTTTATATTTTAATACTCATTGCTACCATCTTGTCTACCAGAACATATACGAAATATTAATATAACGAAATACGAATTTTTCCTGTTACTACATATAGATCCAGAAAATCTGAATCAATAAAAACCAAAGAATAGAGGGAACAAAGCGGGTTGTTTAATTGATTTTCTCGACTAATATAAAGTAACTGGTATCCTATAACAATAATAACTTGATATATGGACAGAGAGTCATAAGCATTTTAAATGAATGAAGCAGGAATAATTTTATGGCGTGGCTACCCTTAGAGTTTAACCGCAGGTAGGAACATTTTTGTATCGGTAGTTGTAGGATAACTGTCTCATTTTAGTAGAACCATGAAAAGTTTTGGTAACTGACCAGATATATACTAATTACAGAGCAGCTCTCTTTCCCACACACAACTACCTGTCCCTTCAATATTTTCTCAGTATACATTATAGCTAACGGAGCGGGATAGTTCAGGCTTAGGTTTCGTCTGTGGCCCGCATTTGGGAGGTCCGGGTTCGATTCCCGTGGCCGTCCTACCTGACTCTCATCAGGTCTCTTTCACCACCAGTTGAATGTCGGTGGGTGTCTCGGTGTCGCATAGGAGGATGATATGCTCTGAGTGAACCACTTCCTTCCCCGGTAAGTCGGTTGCCGGTCTCCGAACCGGCTGCTGGGACCGCTTCCGAACCACATTATGGGGGAACGTCCGTTGTCTTTGTCTAGCGGGGGAGGTTTCCATCTGAGTAAAATGTGGGTACCATGCCCTCTGCACTGTGGTGGCTCCTCGGGACGGCCACTCTCTGTCTCTTCTCGCCCCATCCTTCCTCCCGGGTGTGCTCCACTTTGGGGCATAGGTACTATAGATCAAGACTGGTCAGAGTACCAAATCCACTCTGCAGTAATCCTAATCCTAATACATTACAGCTATTGTTTACTTTCATGCAATAAAACGCAATTAAATTTAAGACATATCTAATTAACAGAGTTACAGTTTGAAAAACGAAACTTTATATATAGCTACAAATCTTCTTCTAATTTATAAGTTGTTACACAAATCCTTCTTTTAGACAAAATTATAGCCGAACGTAAAATTAAAGAATCTTTCATTTTAAAAAATTATAATGTTGCTTTAGTTTTTAAAATTCATGTATTTTTTTTAATTTACGTCCTCCAACGTTAAGTCACATCGGACGGAAAATTCATGTAAGGCCATTTTATTCTTAATATTTTAATTAATGACAGTGTCACAATTTTATAGAATGATTGTTAAAGTGTTATATTACCTTATCTATCCTACTATATTAAATGTATTTTGAAATTAAACATTAATCACTATGTGATTCAAAGAACAGGCACCTACAACTGGACTGTATGATTCAACATCATAAAACTTCTAAGCACAACATTTTTATCTTTAAACAGCATTAGAAACAATTCAAGACTGATTTTACGTTAGAGCCCAAAATAGTTTATTTTAGAAAAAAAATTCCAAAACCTATTGTTTCAGTAATTTTAGTGATCCCTCGTCTAGTTTTACAAATAAAAGAATGTAAAATTGTTAAGAACCAACCTATTTTTTAAAAATAGCTTTAATTAACGCTTAAGAACTCGAAAAGATACGCAATTCCATGTCAAAAGGAGTTAAACTGCCTTTCTGTTAAAGCAATCTGTATAAAGTTGAAGTGAGTTTTAAATACGCAAGCGCGGGAAGTCCTAGATTCATTCTTGTTGGACCAGCCACACCCCCGTAAGCAACTTTTTTTTTTAGTAAGAAAATGTTAGAATGGATTACAATCACGAATTTTACCGTTTTCCATTTTCTCTGATTTAATTTCTTTCAGGGCTGCAGGATCAGGCGGAATGGGTGGTGGTGGCAGCCAGATAAGCTCAGTCTGGGAACATTAGGAAACCCGGGCCGTTGCGCCCTGCGTGTTGTTTCGCCTCGTTCCTTCAACCCATATATTTAGTAGATATAAGCCTTAACTTGAATGCTGAAATCCTATTTGGATTCTAATCCCAACTATTCATGGATACCAGGACTACTGCGGGGTACCTATTACCGTCATTATGTCTATCTGTTACTTATGGTTGACAGCATCTGAAGGTCCAACTTAGAGATTTTATATTTAGAAGTTTGAAGAACATTTGCCGAGAAGTTAAAAACGTTCTTGAACGCAGAACAATAAGATAAAAGTCTCCACGAATCTAGTTAGCAGCTTGAATATTTCCAAACCGACGCAAAAGACTTGAAGTTTGCGTACTAAGGGAAATCCTGCAATTAAATCCTAAGTAGAACATTATAAACCAGTAGGAGGACGCAAATACGCTGTTTATTTACTTTTAATTTTATTTCATTATAAGCCGAATACAAATATATGGATATTAAGGACAGAGACTGCGTCGCTGTTAATGTGTGTGTATATGCTTTTGTTGAAATTAATCATTTCGCAAAGATATTAAACAGATCCTGAAAAGCCAGCGTATGTTGACAGTGTAAGCTACACACTGTCGCAGCTCACTATGACAGGACGGAACTTCTTAGTGCAGTTCTAATCCAACCTCTAACTGAACTAATCTAACATAAATCTTTGCTATCTGTCGGGTTTTAGAGGTCCAGTCAAATGATGTGCAGAGTGAAGTTACAATATATGGGATTATTTAGGACCTGCATAGAATATTCCCGAAATGACAGTTTTCAGCAAATAGCGTGCACCCCTCTGTAGCTTAAGTAGTAGCGTGTCTGGCTCACGTTCAAGAGGTCGCGAATTGAAATCTCGGTCAGGGTGAGTTATCTGGATAAGGCTTTTTTTCCCTGGAGTTTTCGTTTAACCTGAAAAGATGAATGTCAGACTAACTCTAACCTCTGTGAACCTTGGACTCGCTGAGCATTGTTTCATACATCGTCCGATATGAGTTAACGTTGGACATACAGTGGGTATCGTTTTTTCTTTTTTTAATTTACGTCCTTCAACGTTAAGTCATATCGGACGATGAATAAAAGGATGAAATGATGCTTAAATTAGACCAGGGTCCATTAAACATAGATTAGCCCAACATTCATATTTCAGGACAAGGGAAACCCCGGAAAAACCTTATACCGATTACTCACTGTGTTACTCACTGTGGTGTAGTAACTTATGGTCTCGGATGTCACGTGGAAGACTGAAGCTTGATTTCACATTGGACACCTATCAACATTTTAATACGCCTTATTTGGCCTCAAACGCGCTTAACTTAACTGTAATTATCTGTAACTCGACTGAAGGACATAACAGTTTAGTTTCTTGGAAACAAGCCTTTTAAAACAACTCACCTCCATTGGTACCAGCCCGGAAATGCTACGTTTTAGAGCATATATTAAGATATCTAGACGAATATAAAAGCTACCACTAAACGTGGATAGAAACCTGGAGACTCTTGCAGATTTACGAAGATCTCCTTCATAAAACGAAACTCATATACACAGACTAGCTAAATGGAAACTGCACACTGATGTATGTAATGAAACAATACTGTTTTGTTGCTATTACAGTGACGAGAGAACAAGAGAAAATATCATGAACGCATAGCAATGCAACGCTATGTATTCTACATACGAGGGCTATCCAGAAAGTAGATTACGTTTTGGAATAAAAAGTAAACAAAGTATAGGAAACAAATTTTATTATATACAGATGAAAGCCACACTCAAATACTACTTTTCGACATAGTCACCATTCAAATTAAGGCATTTATCGTAGCGATGTACGAGCTTGGAAATTCCTTCGTCGAAAAATTCGGCCGCCTGCGCCTTCAACCACTTCGTTACCTCTTCTTGCAGCTGTGCGTCGTCATCAAAACGCTGCATAGCCAGCCACTTCTTCATTGCTGGGAATAGGTGGAAGTCGCTCGGTGCCAGGTCGAGACTGTACGGCGGATGAGGAAACAACTCCCACTCGATCTTCGTCGTGAACATTGGTTCGGCCATTTTTAAATCTGATGACCCATTGACGCACTCCACCTTCAGTGATAATGTTGTCCCCATACACTTCACAAAGCTGCCGATAGATTTCTATCGGTTTACAGTTTTTTGCAGTCAGAAACCTTATTACTGCACGCACCTCGCAGCTCGCGGGATTTTCAATTAACGCAGACATTTCAAACCGTCACAGTATCTGAACGGAGCACAGCACGAACCTCTCACTAGCACGGCTAGATGCCGACTGAGCTGACCCCAAGATGGCCGCGCTAGCCCCGCCCCTAGCGGAAACAGACGAAAACGTAATCTACTTTCTGGATAGCCCTCGTATATTACTTTAAGTAAATTAAGGTTATTTCTTTTTCCGAGAACCTGTTCAGCATTTCACTTTCCTTCACCCTCCCCTTTTTTTCAGGATCGCGTGTTTCACTATTTTGAATCAAGTATTTTAAAAGAAGAGCTTCTAATGAATGCACGCATCATCACCTCGGATTTGAAAATGCTACAAACTGAACTATAACTAATACGATGGCTTAGATATTACAGTATATGAAGCTTTTAGTTAATTGTTGCTTGTTGTTTGTAAAATAATATGAGAGATAATAATGGCTCAGTATTTCAAAAAAGATTTGGAATTGGAGCTATGGATTATAGAGATACAGATACTGAAGATGTGTGGAAAACGGTTGTGCATCAGTGATCCCTGAAAACTCTAAAATGAGCTGTGAAATATAACATTATTCAGCTTTAATTTCTTCGAATTAGTTTCCAATAATATTGGAAATAAAATAAGTTATTTTGATCGAAATATTTTCCTTTCTAGTATATACAGGCCCCAAGTTTATGTTGGTAGATATGGGTTGTCTTGGAAATGAATTCATGTGTTAGAATTGTACATTTCACTCTATGTAAATATCATTGTTAAACACACTACTGTCCATAAACGTACTTGTCTGTGATTGATAGTATATGCAATATTAATTACTCCAACACGTCGTTTTAAATAAAAGTATATTCAAGGAACTTACTTTGACTCCTCTTCTTCTTGAGCTTGCTTCCGCTTTTCCCCATTTTCGTGGCGATGCTTCTTCTTCAGAGGAATGAAATCTTATTGCCGACTATTTGCCGCGATGACGGCTTTGCGTGATGTCATGGTGAGACCAGGTTGTTGCTACACACACGCACACACTCACACGAAATTGTTGCTATAACCTGGCATCTCAACCATGCGGTACAAAAGCTCCCACTGTCTCCGCAACCTACAGTCACAACAAAGTCAATCGTTTAGGCTGTAAACAAACAATGTGAGGACTGCGTAGCATTTAGAACATCCTAAGATAGCGTTTTCTCGGTTTTAAAGCAACCAATCGCTTCAGTTGATGAAAAATGGTAAACAGAATTGCATTTAGGCTCTTCAAGTAATAATTAACTTCCAATCTCCACGAACATTTTCATGTAAATATTTTTATTATAGAAGAAAAATGAGGGAGTTCACTGTGAGAGGAGGAGGAGGATATGGTTGTGCATTTGAGGCTTTTTGTTGGTATTTCTCAGGTTTGTCAATGTGTTCTCCTGAAGGAGGAAGAGAAAGGAGAACAGGAAGAAGAGGTAGACCAGAATTCATTGAAAGTAGGAAATAAGGACAGGGATGGACGCAAACGGACTGGAAGAAGAGGAAGAATGAAATGCCAGGGATAAGTGTAAAAGAAAAACACAATTTTTCTAATTAAAATATGTGTAAACATTGTAATTTTTTATATAACTACATAAACAATATATTATTGTAGTTACTGTTATCATGGTAAGTTGAAAACTAGAATTTTTGACAATTTCAACATTGATTTTAGTAAATCCACTATTACACACAGAGGGTGGGAGAGAGAAAGAGAGGGAGAGAGAGAGAAGCGTTGCTCTCTCCGTAAATATGTGATGCATTCAAAAGATAAGATAAACGAGGGCAAGGCTTTACCAGAAGAGAATTTGCACAAGAGGGAAACATTCACTGCGCATATGCTGTTAATAGTTGATGGCTGTCGCCATCTGGTAAATAGCTGAAGTGCAATATTTGTTCATCGATACATACATGCTGTCCATATGTGAGATCTCTTTATGCATGCACAGTCATTTTTAAAAATTCAGTGCGGAATCCCCTTTAACCAAAGTAAACATTGCTCAGCCTACAATTCTGTGCTGTCGGTCAAAATCCCAAAGGTCTGCTCTCCCTATTTTCCAACAGAGGCTTTTACAGGGGTTAAAGCAGGATTATTTTGCATGGGTGCTTTCAACCAGTTTTAACGCAGCAGGCACTATATTTGGTGGAAAAATGAAACAACTCCAGTATTTTTTTTTTATTTTTTTTCACCCGCTGCGCTCTATACCATAGTCTTTCGTTCGTTTCGTCACTTTCTCGACCGCTTACCTATGGAAGGTAGAAGTATGATCCCGCTGGACATGCGTCTTTTGAGGTCTACAAAACGTCACCAGAAATAAAGAAAAACATCCGTGTGCAGACGAAGAGCATAACTCACAAAAGAAAAGTCCACAAATAGCTAGTTTCATCTATCAATAAGTTAAAAGGAAGATTTTAGCGACATACCCTCCCCAAAATACTCTATGAATGCAAAAATTATTTTATTTACTCAAAAATAGTCCCAAGTATTTTGACTCACATATTAAAACTTTCGGATTTTGGTATCAAACCAAAACTTGCATTCATTCTCATTCAGATTGATGCAACTGTTAAGCGTGATTTGTGGATAAAAATTTACATAGAAAAACTTCGTACATAATATGTGCATACAATATTGTAAAAAAAAAAACTAATAGTATCAGTCGTTTCCAAGATATTTGCTTTGATTCGTTTGAATTTTCTGACAGCTTGAAGCAATACGTCCGTTCTTTTGTTTCTCGTCAGTTCATATATATAACGTAAACAATTTCAGGACGAAACTACATCCCAGTAAATTATACCCATAGTATAATTATACTGTAAGCCGGAAAATTGCCTAACGCTGAAACGGAAACATTTTTCGGGAACAGTTTGCTTAAATAACCTGATGAGAACGGATTACTTTATGTGTAATATGTTACAACGTAGTATTTAAAAAAATGTACTAATTGTCAGGGCGACTGCACTTGCAGAGAAGTTCCATGAACCATAAGTCAATAAACTGTAATCCAAGGAAAAGGGAAAGCAAACCGTTAGCTCTCTCAACTCTCTTCCAACACACATGGTAAGGTTACAACTCTTTTGCAGTGTGTTCATTCTCATTTTCATTGTTACAAGTGATCAAGTACGAGTGGAAGAAAAATGTGAACTTTGGTGATTTTTAAGAACAATAGTTTGTATGCACAAATTCTGTAAAATGAGTTCTAAACATAACACATTATCACTGGAGGAAAAAATTAAGGTTTTTGAAGAACACGAAAAGAACAAATGTCCAGACAAAGGATTCACTGTGTTGTTTAAAGTGAGGAAAACTTATGAGATTTTGAAAAATAAAAATGAAAGACGAGTGGTCAAAAGGAACAGAAGAGCATGTGAAACGCATCACAAAATTTATAGAGTATGACGAGCTATATCGTGCTGTGTTCGAGTGGTTTGTTAGTGCGCGATTACGGAATTCCCATTTCTGGACCATTGCTTCAGACTCAAGCTTTAGAGACAGCAAGAAAATTAGATAAAGACAATTTCAGAATTTCCAATGAATGGTTCGGGAGTTTCAAACATCGCCATAAATTTGTTCTGAATGATGTGTGGGGTGAAGCAAATGATGTTGATATGCACACAGTGGCAGATAGAAAAGGGAAAATTGAAAATAGACAGAGAAAACTAGGCGATAAACTAGAATTATTGTATGTAAGTTGGAAATACATATCAACCTAATATTTACACTTAATTTTATATTATTCCTTCACTGTAAACCTATGCGACTTCTCCGTAATTTCTTTGTATTCAAACACAACCTTCTGTAAGACGGAAACCTGTGTACACGGAAAATAAATACCGGAATGATCGCCTTTCATTTTAAAGAAGTTTTACTGTATATATAAACATGAATTATATGTTTTGACGAGGTCTACGGTTTTCTTTTATGCAGTAATGTGTTTTCGGTCCCTTAGGCTTTAAAGTTGTACGAAAGTGGTCCAGAAACTCACTTCTGAGGACATTCCCAAGAAATTCAGACGTATTTCATTTGGCATGAAAATGTCTTACATACGTGGTATTTAAACTAAAAAAAGTTAGAGACATATTTTTAGGAAATCTGGAGTTTTTAAAAATATTACTTGTAAAGGTTAGTCTTGTGTGGGAGATTTTCTTGAAAATCTTGGTGCCTTATTTTTGAAACATGCTGAAATCAAATATCACGTTTGGTGTTTAACTGACTTTTCATTTTTGAGTTATGGTGTTCACAGACACACACGCATGCGCACATACACGTGGTAAGTTTTCTAAAATTGTTTTTCTTTGTTTAATTCAGGGAATACAATGCATTGCTTACATCCCCGATGCAGTAGAAAAAATATAAAATAATTTAACTTTACGCATGTCCTCAGCTACAAAATACAAGCATGTATGTCAGTTCTTACATTACCTAATCAGTGCAGTTAACTAAGTTTATTCAATATGCTAATAAAAGTATCTTTCATTAACGTATAAGAATGAGGTTCCCTTTTTGTGACGTTTTTACTCACAAGTGGGTACTCAGTTACCGTGATGTCATTTCGCTTTGATTGCGTAACAGTGAAAAGGTCAGTGACTGTGTACATTGATTTGGTGCTCACGAATTAGGGGCTGCAATGCCTCATACTTCATTAACCATGATCCGATCGTTATAGAAACCAAACACGAACGATCTATCGATTCGCGCAAATACCGTTGGCAACGGCCATCGGGAAGCTGCCAATAAAATATAAAACAGCGTCTTTGTAAAGATTCTATGGTGAACAAAAACTGATGTTTTACATTTACATGAATTCTCTAGCCATTACCGTTTAATTTTATATACAGATACTCCAAAAAGTATTCGTATAGTCATCTTACATAGAATATAACATGCACAATCAGAAAAATATAGATAAGAAACGAACAATAACTATTTCCTTACATCGGTTAATATCTAGATTTGAAAATAAAACACAAATTGGCTTCATATATTGCCTAATTAGTGAACAGCTGTACGTTATTTAAAACCATGTCCCATTTGATGTCAAACAAGTATTCGGCTAGTAAACAAGATCCCAGGTATGGTGCCTCGATGACACACAACCCTTCCCTTTTCTTATGCAGTTATGTTTCATTCACTGTCGTTGACAGTTCCATATCTATTTTCAAAGCCGTTGATTGCTGTTTAAGTAATCTGGGTCGAAAACGTCGTGAAACCACAAAAGAAAAGAGAGAAATTTGCATCAAGTTATTTAAAAAAGGAAAATCTTTTCAAGAAATTGGAGAAACCATTGGAAGACCTGCAAGTACAGTGAAGACTAGTATATACAGGTTCGATCAGAACAAAAATTACAAAATCAATCAAGAAGCGGTCGTTCTGCAGTTCTATCCGAGATGGAAAAACGACAGCTACTCAGAGAATTCAAGAAAAATCCTAAACTAAATGCTCCAAAAATTGCCATTGCAGTTCAAACACACACAGGAAAGTCTGCTTCAGCACAAACTAAATGAATCGTGCTTTATAAAGCTGAGTATGGAGGCGGAACAGCCCGTAGAAAACCATACATCAGTAAAGTCAACAGAAAGAAGCGAGTTGCTTTAGCGAAAGAACACAAATACGATGGGTTTGATTTCTGGAAGAAGTTTGTATTTACTGACGAGAGTCAATTTGAGCTCTTTAAGTCAAAAGAGCGAGTAATAGTGTGGAGAAAAAAGAATTATGAGCTTGAGAAGAAAAATATAGCAGCTTCAGTTAAACATGGAGTCGCTTCAGTACTTGTCTGGGGCTGCATAACTGCAAATGGTGTGCGGGATTTGTATTTTATTGATGGAATTATGAACCATAAGGTTTATATAAATATCCTAGAAACACATCTGTCCAGAAGTGTGAATAATAAGGGTCTTTCTGAGGATTATATTTTCGCTCCAGATAATGATCCAAAACATACAGCTCTAGATGTAAAGTTATGGTTGTATGATACTCCACGATGAATGCCGACACTACCGCAATCCCCAGACATGAATCCAATACAGAATTTGTGGTGTATACAGGACAAAAATATTAGGAATCATCAGATATCTACTATAAAGGATCTAAAGAACTTTCTAGTAGAGGAATGGCGTAAAATTACAGTGGAAACAACACAATCTTTGGTGAAATCCATGCCAATGAGAATGCAAGAGATTATAAAGAGGAATAGAGGCCTACTAAGTACTAACGTAACATTCTACACCATGTTCAGTATGCAGACGAATACTTATTTTGCATCCTATATTGCATATCTTTACTTTGGAATGTTTAACAATGTTTATATGAATAGATACTACGTGTTTCTTTATTGTATTCTCCTATTCACTAACCAATAAGTAAGACAGTATCCTTGCTGTAGTTTACTTTGATTATTTTCCAGTATCCATACATCCTTAAACATTAACTCATGCATTAGACGAACACTTTTTGGAGTAACTGTATTTATAACACAATGTTCTTATCAAAGCCTATTTGTATATTTCCTAATTGAAATAATTATTTGCAAAAATAGATTCATTTGACATTCTGCTTTAGGTAAAACGGGGATTGGGGATAGAGAATTTTTATTCCGATGCCTAATAGCTAGTGAGTATACTTTACTCCTGATATTGCGAGAAACAACTAAATATCGACAGCACTATGTAAATGACAAAATGTGTAACAAATAATAACGTATATCTCAGAAATAAATAATGCCACAATGAGTTTGAAATAATTGTATGTGTAAAGAGGTTTATGGTTTACTTGTTGAATAAAAGCATACAGAATTATACAAAATTTCCTCCGAGGCCACCACAGGATATTTCCTGAAAGTTTACAATACAAATTTCATTGGCACGTTAATATCTTAAAAATGTATTTTAATAATCGTTAGTGCTAGTTTTGAGATAATAAAAAAATATATAACATGTTTCCAAGTAAAGGATAGCTTGGGTTAAGACGATTTTTTTATATCCTATGTAACATCCTTGGGAGATATATAACTTAAATAAAAAGTGAGCTATTTTCCGAATTTTCGTTTTTGAGTTTTGCACACAGACACACATATGCACGCACGCACGAAAATGCTTAGGTGCGGCGTGAAAACCAACGATTCTACCTTTTTTATGCCGTATCTTGGTTTCGTCCAGAATGCCAAAGACCTTCAGAAGGATGAATGAAAGGTGGTCATTACGCTGCAAATGAACACCTAAACTTAACTAGCATTTGCCTTTTTTGGAGCAGAACAAAATAAAAGACTGAAGATACCTACAACCAGAACATCGGCTTCCAGTGCAGAATTCCTAAGGACGCCCATACACACGCAGTAGGTGCTTGTAAATGAAATGACGTAAGCCTTTGAATTTTGGCGCTGTTTCAATCCCATCGTGACCTTCAGGTCATAGGCAAGTAGAGGACAAGATTCAAGTGTGACAGGAAATGCTTGCGGGCATTTAACAAATAAGGTCAGCGCATGCATGTTTCCGGTTCAATTACATGTTGCCTTCATGCTCACTTCTGGTGTGAATTATTATAGCAATTTGTTGGAGCCATTTGCGTCGCAGTAACTTCACAATTCAGCCGGAATACCTACTCACACTCAAGTGAAGGTATGCACTTGATATACAGGTTAGTTATTGAATTCTAACAATAGTGCTTGTTCTAAATATGACATTTATATGCACGTGAAAGACAAAATAAATTACTGCTTTATTTATTTATCAAGCAGAATAACTCTTGCCTGTTGTCTGCTGTCATTGTTAAGAACTTTTGATAGGGCATTCGAAGAACTATTTTCTTATGATGGAGGAAAAGACACCGGACAAAAAGGCAAGGTCTCAAGAAGATTTTGAGAAACTTATGAAATCCAGGTGGAAATTCTGGAGGGGGGATGAAATTTTTCTTTAAGTACCTATACTAAATGACTGAATTGAACTAATAATCATGTATCTATTGTATAATATGTTATAACAACTAAGGAACTTATGCAGAATATTATGAATTACATTCTTGAAAAGAAGAAAACTAGAACAAACGTTTACATACATAAATATTTTGTCTGCTAACGATGCTGCCATTGCCAGGATCATATCAGTGTCACCGGTATGGCGGAATGTCATCTCGCAGTTCTTTGATGTGCCAGTAAATTTACTGGCATGGTACAGGTGCTTTAAGGAACACCTAAAACCATCGGTATGACATGGGTTCGTCGAAGCGAGTTTCACACCTCTGGTAAAGCAGTAGCCAAAGATTAGTGGAAGGAGTGGATATCAACAGTTTCAAGGTCACCTCAGTGAAATGGAACTTAAATACTATCTTTCTTGGAATTTCTGGGTCTCATAAACTCACAATCTCATCATATGCACTGATAGGTAAATCAAATAATTCTACAGGATTTGTATCGTAAACTCTCGCCTTTAAGAGCGCAACTTTTTCGTTAGAGAACAACAGTAAGTGAAAACTGACCTACACATAATAAATTAAGAAAGAAACAGGAAAAGAAAATGGTAGTAAATAATCAAACGTTAAGTCACAAATAAGTAAATACATAGCGTGTATATCTGGAAATCGTGCTCCACTGATGACCCTTGATCTGCCAAGAAATGGTTCCACATATCCACCACTCACTTTGAAACATTTTCCTCTTGTGCTTCACCACATTGTTAAACATGACCAACAGCATCTCTGTGGTTATGGCAGTCATTTCGTTTAGGATAAACACCTGTAATTGTTCTACAACTTCAGCGCATCGAGCGAATATCCAATCCTTCTGATTACTCCAAAGAAAAAAGTCTGGGTGGGATTAAATTTGGGGATTTTGGGGGCCGCACGGCATTGCTGATTAGCCTAAAAGAAATCAGTGCATTAAAGGATGGATACTTAATGTTGTATTATAATATTACACTCTGGCATAACAGCACAGCCTAGACTCCAACATTTGGAGCCTGTAAGGTAAGTTTCATTTACTCCCGGGTGGATCTAATCCCTATATTCGGCAGCGTCCAGTGTCTATATGGGCAGTTAATTCAAATCAGCATTCCTTTGATGATATTACGAAAATATCTTGTTCTTCAGGCTCAAAATACTCCTAAATGAGTGTTCAGGCTCTCTCAATCATGATATGCTATTCTTTACTAGAAGAGATGGATTGATTGGACTGCATCCAAATGGAAGGGTCCTAAGGACAGTGACATTGCTTTACTGAGCTGAGTTGGTGACGTTCGTGGCCATTTAGTCTAAACGATTCTCATCCTATCCAAAAGTTCCTGTGTAGGTTTTTTTTTTTTTTTTTTTTTTTTTTTTTTTTTTTTTTTTTTTTTTTTTTTGCGAACGGAGATGTTATACCTAACATTTCTTTCATTTTACTGTGCTTAACTTTACTTTTAATTTACTTTTTTAAGCTATATTCATATATTAAAGATAGAATTGTTTGCTACGATTAATGTAACTAAATCATTCTTTTTTTATATTTCTTTTTATTTTTTTTATTTTTTTTATTTTTTTTTATTTTTTTATTTTTTTTTATTAGGTTGATAGCACCCCTTTCCCCAATTGACACAGCGCAAGCATCCGTTCGTATATGCCCAAAACACCGCGCTGAAACCCAATCCTAAAAGATGACAATGGAATGAAACGGGGAAAGGAAGGAAAGGAATCGTGGATTAAAGAAGCCACCCGCCATTCAGCTAGCAACAAGCGGACACTAAGAAAAATGTCAATCCTACGTGGCCGGCAACCTCCGGGATGCGGACTATGGACGTTTCTGCCTGAGCCATGTCATTCGGTAAACCTTTACCGTATATTTGAGGACAGATATAATTAAAAAGTTTTGCAAATTCAGCTTGGCTTGCGAATCTTCGATCTTTGGCTTCCATTTAAAATAGTGCTTATTTGAAATAGGAATTTCAACACAAATATTTTTAACGGCTACGCTGTACATGGAAAGAAGCGCACGCGCCTGCGCACACGCACACGCACAAGCACACATGCGCGTGCACGCACACATCCACACACAAAGTTTTCTGCAAGTGAGTTTTGGTTTCAGAAACCCGAAATATGTATTTCTTGTAAAAGATAGAGATATGAGGTTCGAATGCACTGCTTTGGTAATTTACGTTTAACCAAAACGGTTACTTTTTAGTCCATCTCAACACACCCCGACCAAATTTTAGAACACTCTATTACTAACGGTAAGTAATTGTTCTTCCACACAAGCCATCAGTAGAGGAGAATGTTTGAAAGGTAGAATCAGACTGAAAAATGCAATGCGTTGGCCGAAATTTGAACCAAGGAAACATTTGGTTTCCGGTTACCATGGAAGCATTGCAGCATGGCATTCAATTCCCCTACTCCACTAACTGTTGCTTGAAATGTATTGCAAATTTTCTGAAATTCTAGTGCAATTGCTTTCCTGGCAACTGCAGTTGGTGCAGGTGGAGAAAGTAGTAATCCCTATGTTAGCTTGGCTTTCCCCATCGTTAGCTAGTTAAAATGTAAGCATTGCTTTCCATATAGACGAGACTGTGCTGGCAAATGTAGTAAAAGTTAGTGCAGTGCCAGCTAAACTCAGCATGTACGTTACAAACGGACATTCCAGTGTACCAACATATTTAACACACACTATTCTTTTAAAAGTTTCTTGAACATATTAATTATGCATTCTTTAATTTATTGTTCTCTAACCTTCTTTTCACTCTGATCTGTAAAACATTGTACTTCTGATCGATCAATAAAAAATTAAAAAAAAAGATTTAATTAATTTAATTATGTGAATTAAAACTGTTCCAAATGTTAAACGGTTCTTTACATCTCGCTAAGGATTTGATTTTACCTTTAACAGACCTTTATAAAGTATTCAAATTTGGATTTTTATAAATCGAATTAACTTAAGCTAGAAAAGAAGAAGAATCTTTTTTCCATTTGTGCACGCACGAATTATATGAATATCAACCTATGAAAATATGAAATAAAACAACATAAGAATTATACAATTTAGAAAAGTGACTAGTTGAATCTCTGAAGTACTCTTTTATGAAGTTTTGCTGAAAATCAGAAGTTACTTGGCCAACCATTTTGACATAAGTATAAAAAAAATGTACTGAAAAGAAGTTTTGAGAATAACTATTTAAAATTAGAATGTGCATTACAGTACTGTGTTCAGGAGTGTTTCAAAGGCTGCTCGGAGTAATAAACATTGCAGATATTAGTAAATCAAAAGTGTCAAATGAAAGTATGTGGTATAAATACAGCAGAAAGAAACATTTCCTAAATTTTTACAGACTTTCATCCGATTTCAAGGGTGCATTGGTCTAATTTAGGCGATGATTAATGACCAAAACACCGAGTCTCAATCACCGTATGCGATAAAGCGTTCTCACCTCTGGGAGGATAACCTGATCCATACATATTTACAAAGGGCTCTTTGATAAATAATAAAACAAAAGAAAAACAACTGAAAAAATAAAATCATTTCTTACCTCGCTCGGACACTTAAAATGTAATATTTTAATACATATTTACAAAGGGCTCTTTTATATATATATAATAAAACAAAAGAAAAACAATTGAAAAACTAAAATTATTTCTTATCTCGCTCGGACACCTAAAATGTAATATTTTAATAGATATTTACAAAGGGCTCTTTTATAAATAATAAAACAAAAGAAAAACAATCGAAAAACTAAAATTATATCTTATCTCGCTCGGACAGGTAAAATTTAATATTTTAGAAGAAAAAAAAACAGTCAATATTTAAAAGAAAACTAAGCATAGTCATTGTTGCACAGGATATGGCGACATCGATTTTAAATGTCAAAATATTACTTTGTCTATTTTTCTGAAAAGTAGTTATCTGATTTAGTTACATGAAACATTTTGTTTCACACAGAAGGCTTCTTTGGTATGGGAACGGATCTGTCTTTACTTGTTTACTTTTCAGGGAGGGGTATTTATTATGTAGCCTTTGTTACGAGGCCGCTATAATACCAAACGGAGGTCCAGGTTGGAATTCAAAATAAAATATTTTAAATATTTGGTATAACAAAACAAAAGAAAAACAATCGGAAAACTAAAATTATATCTTATCTCGATCGGGCACGTAAAATTTACTATTTAAAAAAAAAGAGTCAATATTTAAAAGAAGACTAAGCATAGTCATTGTTGCACAGGATATGGCGATATCGATTTTAAATGTCAAAATATTACTTTGTCTATTTTTCTGAAATGTAGTTATCTGATTTAGTTACATGAAACATTTTGTTTCACACAGAAGGCTTCTTTGGTATGGGAACGGATCTGTCTTTACTTGTTTACTTTTCAGGGAGGGGTATTTATGTACGTAACCGATGCCCGTTGCAGGTAGCGGGAAGACCGGTTTAACCAGCTGGAAGAGAATAGCGACGCTAACTACCTCTCTCCCTCCAATGCTGTACCCCACTTATGACGCCCGTTGTGGGCAGAAGTGGCAATCTGGATCTAGGCCTCAGTCCGAATTGAGCTTTCGCGCCGCGGAATCCATAAGAGCTAAAAAGACCATCAAGAAAATATACATAAATATATCATCTGTAATGACTGAAAATCTTCTACAAGAATCCAGCCTTCTACTTAACTGCTGCTAAAATGTACGGGGAGCATTTGCAACATCTTATTAAATAATTAGAATTTCATTTGTAATTTTGTAAATTTTGTATGAAATTATAAAACAACCCAACAATTAAACTATTTCCATAAAAACAAACCTTCTGCATGATACTGCTCATGCAGTTAAATAAGATAACATCGTAAGAAAAAAAATGAAAACAAAATCTTAACTGTTGCAGTCACTTGAGCTTCTCTGCTCCTGTCCCAACTGGTATTCCTACAAAAGCTTGTTGTTCTACCTATTAAATGTTGATCAGGATAAACATTATCTTATGGCTAATATTATTGTAGGTTCAAGAAAATATAGGAACACAGTAAGCTTTAAGCAAACCTTAAATATCTTTAGATGACTCATACACTTGTATGGTATCAAGAGATAAAAAAAAAAAAAAAATAATAACGACTTCCCATTTGAGAAAAGTATAACTAAGGGAAAATGCAGAAAATGAAAAGCAATATCTCCAAAGCGGTTCGTTTCACAAAGAAAAACTGTATTTGACATACATTCAGTGTTTTAACGAGATCTATATATTTGTGCAGTAAGATTTTTGGCTGTCTCTTAGGATTTATCAGTTACGCAAAAGTCATCCAGTTTGAATAGGAACTTCAGGAGAGATTCCCAGAAAATTTAAGATACACAATTCATTTGTCATGAAAATATCTTAAACATATATTATTTTAATGAAAATCGTTTAGTCATTTTATAGAAAATCTGCATTTTCGATGTAAAGGTTCCATATAAATGATAGTTTAGCGTGAGGAGATTGTGTCGCGTATTTGGAAGATGCTTAACTTAAATACGAAATTTGGTCTTAACCAACGTTTCGTTTTTGATTGTGCTATTTACACACAGACTCTTTTTCTAAAACTTTCCTTCTTTTTCCAGCAGAGCTCAAGTCGTCTATTTCCAGCGAAATATCGATATCAAATTTTATATGACATACACAACCTTCCTTTCCTATCTACTGAAACGTGTTAGAGAAAATGATATGCTTCATTTACATTTTTCTGTGACGCCCTGCACAACAATGGCTGAACATTTTCCTTCTTGGTGTGCCCGAATATTTTTTTAAACATGAATTAATTTTACTTTAAATTGCAATATTTCCTACTTATCAAAGAAAGTATATTGTTGAAGGAATTTGAAGGAATCTCAAAAGTATGCACAAACATTTCTGTACTGCATATGTTGAGCAGGTGAAGATTGACGTCAGAAGGCGAAAGGGAATACTCACTAGCTTCTGGACCACTGTTGCAAATCATGGTAGATATATCTACAGCGGAGTTACAGACAAAGCAAGTTGTTTGAAAATGTGATGGCTGATGATAATCCACATTTGAGATTGCAGGTAACGAAGAGGCATGGAAAGGTAATTGCTGAAAAATCTATGTAGAATTAAAAATGTTAATTTAACTTTAATCCCTTCAGTGAACTACTTTCCAATAATGGTCAGTTACTTTTCACCAATATGTGATATTTTAAGCAATATCATTAGAGCCCTTTCTAAGAAACTCAAATTTTTAGGAAAAAGTTCCATATAAAGGATAGTCTTAGTGAAGGAATTATTTTGAAAATCTTCATGTTTTAACCTTGGAGGATCCTGAACTTAAATATCAAGTTTGGTATTTAACCGACGTTTCGTTTTTGAGTAATGGTTTCACTGAGACAGATACTTACAGATGTTTCCCTAAAATAAGTTATTTTTAATTGAAGAGTCTCAAATAATGTATTTCGGTAAAACTTTTAGGTGGAATGTCATACTCTCTCTACGTACTATAGATAAACAGTGAAGAATGTATGAACTTAACCACGAGACAGTGCTAAGAAAACAGAAACTCTTTGAATGGTAGGCAAATCAAAAATCAAAAGAGGAGGAAGGGTTAACCGTTAGTACTCCTGATTTAAAATCACAAAATTAGTTTAAATTTAACAATCAAGCAGTTTGATTCGTTTGCAGAGAAGTAAACGACATTATTACTATTAACAACTGAAAGTCACAATATTTATTTATGTCAAACAATTTTACTCACTTACACTTTATAGAGAGAAAGATTCGTAGTCTGAGACTGCAAAGTTTTAAGGCGGAAAACGTTCAGGTGGGTTGTTAGCAAAGATGGCCACGATGCATCATGGTTGTATGGCTATGTTGGTATCAATTGCCTGTAGCTTACCTTGAGCTAAATGACTGTATAAACATCTGCAATAATTAACATTCCATTAACATTTTCATACGTAATTAAAACCTACCGCAAGCATTTCGTGTGTATTATTACGTAATATGTTTTGCATACTTCGTCTAAGCAACATTTTCTGCCTACGATGAGTTGTTTCTGCAATGTAGGCTGTTTTCATTTGTTAGCCAAGTAACCGCAAAAGACAACATTCTTTTTTTCTCTTGAAAAGTTGCCAAAAGAAATATACATAATAACAATATTTGTATAACAAAAGAAACCACTCATCTGGGAATGACTGGTAATAATTATGTTTCAGAGGTTCTGGCGGTAACTAGGTGTGTCCAACATGTGACATAATAACGTTTTTGGAAATAATTCTCCTTTCTCTACTATAAAATAGTACGCAGAGAAGGCATTTCATTCCACCAAAGATGGATACCAAGGATTCAGTAAATTTCAATAAAATCATTCTTGTTTTTTTTTTAAACGTCCGTGTATGTGTTACACGGATAACACTTCGAAAATACTTTAATTATAATAACATATTTAGCGTATATAACATACTTTAACTACAAAATATGTAGCGAATTCTCATACACAAGCTTTTGGAGCAAGGTCCAGAAGAAGGCCACATTAAATGTGGTCTAAATAGTCTAAATAGAAGTGCTGCTATGGAATCCGAATGTATGTGGTTCCGTTCCAAAGACATGAGCACCCCTAACAGCATTTGAGCTTTTTGACCCATCAGTATTACTTAAACAGGGGTATGCATAACCTGACAAAAATTCTAAAACAAGTGCGGATACTAGAAGTAAGCATCGTAGATTTGGGTCAAGTAACCTTGTTATGTCCATGGGGAGTAGCCTCTCCTGTATACAAACATCCACACCATTTGTCCGGCACCAACATAAAACGTGAAACCAGAAACACACTTGAAAGATGAGAAGGAAATACAATGAAAGGGAAATAATAGAAAGAAAATTGTGGTAGATGATCAGCCACCCCAGAATACACCTACTGAACAGGGGAAACTACTAAGGTCCTAAGGTCGACAGGTATCGAACCTAGATCTTCCGAAAGAAGTTCTGGCACATTATCGCTGAGCAACTTCGCTCGCTCTTTATAAACGTTTTATAGGTTTGCCTTACCGGGGAATTAAAGCAAACCCGCTCCTTGTAAAGATTTTCTTAGAGTGGCGTAACACATTCAGCATATGTTGCCGGGAGACATATTTAGAAATGAATGTTCAGCTAAGTTTCAGTGGAGCGTGGGTTTAATGTGCCTAAAATACACGGTTTTGCCCAATAATAATGTACATTCCACAAGATTGCTAGCTCGTAGCTTCTTATTGCACAAGAAGTTGTGCAACACTGGCAGGGAAAGGTGAAGCTACCTATCTAAAAACGTGAATATCCTGCTAATCATAGCACTTCCTTTTTTTAATTACCATTTATAGCCAACATAAGTCGGATAATTAATCTCGACCACTGCCAATTAAGACCGCACCTCATGATGAAGGTCTTTGGTGTTCACAGTATTGCATTTGCCATGCCTTTAAATTTACGGAATGAAACAATTGCAGAATAACATTTTAAGTTCAGAGTAAGGGACGGACCAGATTATGTCGATAGCTCGATACTTACGAAACTGGGTAATATCAAACTGTCTAATAATTGTTATTACAGACCTAGGCTCGCAAACGCTTTATTTCCATGTTAGAACCTATTTTCTACAACTCTTAATAGTAGGCAAATATTTAGGAACAGAACACACTTCCAAATTTCGCGGGTTCAAACCAGGCAGACGGCGATAGGTTTCATGCGTAAAAATGCATACTGTCCTCCACAGGAGAGAAAGCCTCCGGGGCCTGAGACCCAAATGGATTGCAGAAGATTCCCACATCCTCCCTGGACAGATTTATGACACCCCACGTCAGTAGAGTTACAGACCATTCAAAAAACATTCTGATGGCTTCTACTTTTGGGAGTGGATCTTCTCGGTTTTAGTGTAGTGAGTGAATAGGGCGCATGCGTTTTTTAACGGTTCTGCTCCTTGAGTAGCATGCATTCTCTGTCACAGAAAATGTACATTTTCTCCAATGGCTCAATGATTGATTAAAATACCAAAGTTCTAGCCATGTTCATGATAAATAAAATGAATATTTGGAATTCTCTGGGAAAGCCTCTGAAGTTCCTATTCATTTTGCATAACTGATAAACCGTAAGACCACTTAGTACACTAAAGTGTAATATAGCCGTTACGTCGCTCCTTTGATTAAGGTTCGAAATGGCAGGATAAGGAAAGAATGGCCTGCAATGAATTAATGATATACATACATAGGAGACGGAATTTCCATTTCAGCACTCACCTGAAGGGGAATCCCCTGTCTTTACAAGGAAACACAAGGTCGTTTTATATCCTGAGCAGAAATATCGTTCATTACCAAGGAATTTAGCATTTTCAGAAAGCCTAGCACGTCACTCCTAGACCTCCAAGGAACCAGGAGAAGTCTTCGGTAGCAAAGGAAATAAGTAGATAAGCCGAAAACAATGCCTTTATGATCTGGCTTTAAGATAAAGCGGCGCGTTCTTTAAGAGGTACGTAACAGATCGGCGTGATGTGTTTTCAAGAATGTTAATTGATTAGGGCGTGCTTGTAATACAAATACTAACACTGATAGTCGTCTGGGAAGCAGCAGTAGTAGCAGCAGCAGCAGCAGCAGCAACTTCTGCTAGCTTAAAATTAACTGCAACAACTATTCGGTCAGGGCTTCAAAATTAACTCCAGCACTATTAAGACACATAAATGCAAATAATTTGCTGTCTGAACCACTACAACTTAAGGTCCGGTATACACAACATAATATATACACAAATTATAACTGTTTCGCATTTTGTGGGCGTAACCCTTAAAACTGACAATTATTTCATTGCTGCTGCTATTGCCAAAGAGAAACGCATGTGCGTGGAAAAAAATAAAGAGCAAATGTTCCCTTCAGAATTAAATAGTGTTCAGTGGAGGTTGTTTCTTCTTTCTCTGCTGGTCCTCCTCGTATTAAGTTAACGCCTAAGGTCAGATGGTTCGACAAGCAGACCGAACTTGGATCGCGGAAAATATCTAGCATGGCTGATCAGTCTTGTATCAAACTGCAGAAGGAGATAATTTCATAAAATGGCTATGAAATGGATGAAAGGAAAGTGGATATGGAGGTTGTGGTGAATTGAATGGCAGGGGAAAAAAAGAAAACCTGGCCAGGCGCAGCTTTGTCCACCACAATCCAACATACGGTCCTCTGAGGTCAAACACAATCTATCTTTGAGAGAATCGGGCAGTTTAAGCGCTCGGCCAAGGCGCTGACTGGAAATTGTTTCTTTGTGTCTTAGGCCTCGATGCAGTAATAACTAGATATGTTCAAAAATATGATATGTGCACCCACCAGACTTTCTTTCTCTAAGCTCTTTAAGAGTTTATCCTTCAATTTACCCCTTGTTAATCGAGATACCTACACATACGTAGAAAAGGGTTTATTATATATTTTCTTAAAGTTAAAGGGTAGAAGAGGTAGCGGAGAGTACTTAGCACTTCTCGACTCACAAGGGATCCTTTGTGCATACATCCCCGAGGAGGAACGGATCATATGAAGGAACCACAAGAAACGTATGGGCTACAAGTCTGACCAGCGCGGGTGACACATGCGCAGAATTTCCTATAACAATTAAAGGCTTGACCATCCAGTTGGAAGGCACCCAACGGTTCAAAGGCTCCCCTCCAGCGAAAATAGGGTAATGCTCGAACGACTACACTCAGACGCAACCGAAAAGTTTCAAAACGCAAGTCTGTGCGCCATCTTCCCCCCGTCGACCAACACACAGGCCTGGAGTCAATCTGTTGCGCGAAGAGATTATAGAAAATTGGAGAGAGGAGAGCCCTGGTAGAAAACTCCAACCCAGCATTCGGCTGGCCGACCGGGGAAATCAAGGAAGAAGCCCATGAACAGAAGAGGCAGATGCCATGAATAGAACCGGGAACCTCCCGAATAGGAGTCTTAGGCGTTACTGCGAAGCCATCTCGCTCGGTGTTTTTTACAGCTAGAACGTGATAGCGTGAACAGGTTTAAGCGATAGTGAAATCCTTTAAGAGCTGGTCGCTATATGATGACTTTGACATTCCTTTCTTTTCATAGTATAGTGTCGGAAAATCAACCAAATAATAAGGAATACCTTGAAAATAGTTATCTCTACAAAAATGGAGTAGAGATAAATTGTGTGCTTCAATGATATCTACCTTTTAGTGTATTAAGATTTTATTTATCTCTTACGGTGTACTAGTTACGTCAAATACATGGGCTTGACCTTAAAATATGTACAAACAAGTAATACCACTAGTCGACCGAAGACTGTAAGTATGCGTTACATGAAAAAAATATGTGAAGCACCGTAGTGAAGATAGCAAACATTAAATGACTATAGTAAACACTGAAATACATATTAATGCTTAATTCGAGCACAGATTTTCCACAATATAAAAATCATGAAGAGGACTTTAGAGTCAAGATAAACGTTTCATTTGTCCTGAACATAGTTTAAAATGGCTTTTGAAATTAAAATCATTAGAGTCATTTTAAGGAGAAAATATTTGAAACATGTTGCATGTAAACGATAGTTTTGGTGGGAGGATTTCTTGAAAAACTTCGTATCATCCTTTGGAAGATGCTGAATTTAACCGTCTTTTTGTTTTTGTGTTACGCTAATCACACCACGTACACTTGGGATTTTGTAAAAGGTCTTCCTGTCGCATCTCCTTGGAATATGCAGAACTAAAATACCAAGTTTGGTATTTGACCAACTTTTCATACTTCAGTTATACTCTTTATCAAAAGACCTTTTGCTAAAAATGCTGTTGTTAGATTCAGGGGACCTACAATCACTCATTATCAGTGAAATCTACGAATAGAATTTTTCCAAAGAATGCACTGCCTTCTCTGAGTAAACGTAATTTGTGTATGTGGTAAACAAAGTAAAACTGAATACTTTTATGTCGTTCTAAGCTGGTAAAACGAATAAATAAATGAAATGAAATGAAATGAGTATACTAATAAACTCGTGTATCTATAGCGTACGACTAGCTATCGGTTATTCGTTCTAACACCGCAGGCCACCTTGACCCAACTAGCGTGAGAAACAAAAGCAACTCTACAACGTGGCATTAGCAGCATGTTATACTATCACTATTCTAAAGGTAGCTATTTAAACGTTGACAAAAACACATTTTTCCTCTTATTTTATCATAGAGATTAATTACTGAAACAGGACATTTGAATACTAAAACATTTGTGATACGGTCATCCAGGTTTCCTTTCCTTTTTATCATTAACAGAAGAAAGAACTTCACAAGACAGAAGTGGGCCGAAACGTTATTATATCCTCAATATAGCTAACAGTAATAATAGTAATAATAATAATAATAGTAATAATAATAATAATAATAATAATAATAATAATAATAATAATAATAATAATAATAATAATAATAATAATAATAATAATAATAATAATAATAATAATAATAATAATAATAATAATAATAATAATAATAATAATAATAATAATAATAATAATAATAATAATAATAATAATAATAATAATAATAATAATAATAATAATAATAATAATAATAATAATAATAATAATAATAATAATAATAATAATAATAATAATAATAATAATAATAATAATAATAATAATAATAATAATAATAATAATAATAATAATAATAATAATAATAATAATAATAATAATAATAATAATAATAATAATAATAATAGTAATAATAATATGCTGATTTGGTTAAACTAACTAGCATCATGTCTTACTGCTTTGTTTTTAAACAATTCACAATCACAAAAGGAAAAAAAAGTTTATTTCTTTACCACGTATTTACGGTAAGTTGTGGAAGCAGTATATTTCATCCAAAAATTGGATATCGAGATATCATATGAAATACCTGTTTTTGAGGCCCCCTGAATCAAAAATAGAGAGAGCATTTCAAGTCCGTATGTGCCTGCATGCAAGAGCGCGCGCGTTTACTCATTAAAAACTAAACTTGGTATTTAAGTTTCGTATCTTCAACAGAAACTCCCTAAGAAACTCCTTTAGGTGCTACAATTTTCGAAAACTCATTTTTTTTCAAACAAAATGTTAACGATTTTCATTAAAATACCATATACTTAAAACACTTTTACGACAAACGAAATGTATATCTTAAATGTTCTAGGAATATTCTAATATCCTGTTCATTCAGTAATTTTTTTAGCTAAACCATTCCGATTTTCCTTGTTATTAGTTTGAATTTGAATATACTATTTTAGCCATGCAAAGAGAGCAGAATTTCAAAGCCATCACATTGCGACCAAATTTTAAAGATTTGCTTGATGCTCAAACGTACTGTATTCCCTGATTTCCATTTTTTTTTAATTTACTTCCTCCAAAATTAAGTCATATCGGACGATTAATGAAATGGGTGAAATGATGCTCAAATGACTCCGGGGTCCATGGAGCTTAGAGTTACCCTAAATTCGTCTATCAGGATAAGGGAAAACTTATTTCCATTATACTTATAAGGAAGTATACAATAAGACAACTTTTATAAATATTTATCTCATTAACATGAAGTGAATGGAAAAATAAGCGTTTGAAAAAAGACAAGTTTGCACAAGAGTAGAGAAAGTCATGTGAGTGCAATGCATTGGATATTTCTATTAATGGTATATACAAGGTCGTATTGAGATATCGACTTTGATTCATACGTAATGATTTTGGAACGACTGTGCAGTTTTGGTGTCTTTTAAATCGTAATTTCAAAAGGGAACGTTATGCACAGGCATCAGTTAAATTTCATTAGGAAATGGGTTCATTCCAATACGGGGCAGCACTAATGGAATCCATCAAAATCATGTATGAGTTTTATATCAGCAACCTAGCCAGGATTTGTGGTGAAAAATGTAATATTTTCTTAATTCCTACCAGAACCTCACTTGGTAAAAAGTTCGCTATCTGCTCAAATATGAATCTTGGCTGCAAATACAGATTTCAGATTATGGTACAGAAATGTGATGGGTTTACGGCAAAAGTAAAGCACACCCATTTAAACTAATTTAAAAATTACACCCGTAAGGATACAAATTACACTTAGTATTTGAGCAATTATTTAGAAAACGCTAATTTCTAAATTGTTGTAGCAATATTCTTAATAGCTAAAATTTGATTTGGTGTACGCTGTTGTTGTTACGATCCCGTAACCTATTTTGTATTTAAGTGCCCTTCAGCATATGTCTGATTCCGGACAAGTTCACTGGGATTTCTCAACCTAAACCTTTTACTAATAGGTAATGTTACAAATTATTATGGATGCTTTACTCTATGTTTGATATTTTCAACACACGTTCTTAAAGTTCTAAAATGTATTAAGTGTTTTTCTTGAAAGTGTAATTAGATAACTTTCTGGAAAGCCAGTTTAGAGGAAGGGTTCTTTTAAAATCGAGCCTGATATTTAGACTTTAAGTTCTTCAATTTTTTTAAATTTTTTAAAAATATTACTATTTTGGAAATTAATGCCTCAAAGATTTAAATATCTCATATAGACACAGATGGTGCATGTGTCATTGATTTTAAATGAATTAATTGAAAATTTAAGAATTTGTCGTTTACCTGCTCATTCTTGCGAAAATAATCTTACAAAAATATAACAAACATTATAAATCCTGCGTAATACCACTTTTCTGCAGTTACAGCCTAAAATTTGTTCACACTGTTAATTGTGAGGTGATTTATATTAATTTATAAGGTAATATGCACACGCGCGTGCGTGTGTTTAGATTAACCACCAAAAACTACCCAACTGATTTTGATAATTCTTTCACGACTCAAACCTCCATCATTTTTGATAAGCCTCATCTATAAAACACCTTCTAATTTTATTTCATAAATTAAAAACTTTAGCAGCGTAAATTAATTGTGTAAAGGATAAAATAGAGTCCAGCTAACATTAGAGATCATCAAAGGGCATTCAATGATTAACTTAGGATATTATTTTATTGGGGGCTGCAGTATATGTGACTTTTCTTTAGAGATTAACTTTGTGAGTGGGGAATCTTCGTATCTGTTCATAAGCTTCAACGAAACCTCTGTTTCGTTGTATAGGTTCAGGGGTGTGTAGTATATGAAAACATTATAGCCTTTTTTATTAAATAACTATGGAAGCAATGAGAAGGTACGAAGTTTTAAAATGTCACCCACTGTGATTATCAAAAATTGGGACTCAACCATTCCAACGTATAAACAATCACTTCCCTGCTAAAGAGTACGGCAATGCAGAATTTCCAAAACTTAAAAGACTGTCAGAGGAGATCCAAGAACGCAGGGATTCCGTCTTGAATATAGGGGTTTTTCATCCCTTATATCGCCATACCATTTAATACGCAATGTATTTGTTTTTAAATTAGCCAATTTTCTTCTGGAAGAACCCCTTAGAATCGCTGTGAAACGGGAATGGATGCAATTTAATGACTTTCGAAGTTGGGACCCGTGTACCCTGAGGTCAACTGGCTCTACAAGTTGGAATGTATGCGAAGTTAACAGAAGGTGTAGTCAGTGACAGTAACAATGATGGTAGGTGGTGGTCACTTAGGCACAGACTGCTCCAAATTCAAAGCTTCCGAGTGATCAGTCATAGGAATTCTTAAGCAGTTGGCTTCAATTTACGTAGCTACTCTCAAACAATTATGAATACATTGAACGTAAAGTGGATAGCATCAAATAGTGCCAATATAATGCGCAGGGTTTATATTGCCCTAACCTAACTCAATGCGATCTTAATTTCTAAGGAATAAAGTGTAATTATTAAACCCGCACAAATTGTAATATTTTACAACTTTAAGATATCTCAAACAATGAACCATTTGGAAAATGTTAATAAAACTGAAACTTCGTATTACAATAAACAATATGAAGATAGTCACGTTCATGTATTTGATGATGCTTAAATATTTGATAAAAATGAATACATTTTAATTTGGAAGTTTAAATTTAAATTTACTTATAAGAACATAACAAAATTATAATTACAAACGTGTAAGAACATTAAAATTGAAATTACACATTAACATTTATTTTTTATTTAATATTTCAACATGAGCCACCTACATTGATGTGTCTTCTTGTTATTGATTGTATTGCAGAATTTCAGTTTCATTACACTTTTCCAAATAATCATTACATGAGATATTTTAGCTTGTAAAATATCTAAATATTTTCCATACACTTTTTTTATCTTTCAAACCAAGAAGCATATGTGCTTAAACTTGTTATAGTGTATATACTGCATGTAAAGAAGCTGTAGTTAAACTTTCGGCTTGATAGGATAAGAATTAGGACATTTAGTGTTTTTCACAGGGCAATGCCTTTAAAGTTACAGCCCCATGTCATAGATTTGTTGGTATGTTAAAGAACTCCTGGGGACGAAATTCTGACTCACCAGCGGCGCTAACATAATACTGGCTATTGAAAGCGTCGTTAACGCGTAAAATGGGACGTTATTGTATTTTTTAACTACACACTCTTAAGGTGCTGCACCATACCTCTACAAAGCTGTGCTCACATTCTTTGCCGGTAACGAATTATGACGTATACTGCCCGCGTCATTTACGGTTTTACTATGGCTGTGGAAAGACAATGTTGAGAGTACTGGTTCTGCGGTTTTTCAGCCTGCAGTCATGGAACGTTTCCAGCCACCTCATTCTTACACATAAAAATGTTGCCACATTGCATTTAAGAGCTACTATTGGGAAACAAACTTCGTTCAACTAATTGCTGCAGTAAGGCACGTTTTTCACGACAAAAATGCTGTTACGTTGATTTTGAGAACACCGATATATCCATGCAGCATGGAAACCTAATTGGTTTCTTTAGGAAGATTCTTACGAAAATTCTTGTGAGACAAAAGAAAATCAGTGGAAGAATATTTATTTTGTAATTATACTTAAATTGCAATTAAGGGTTCACAGCAGTAAAGTAGAAAACCTCCTAACACATGATTTACTTCATAGGAGAAGATTTTCTGGTGTTTTTGATTGATTAAACTTTCATATGAATCGATTCCTAATGGATGGAACCGGGAAACTAATGAAGGATATGACGATGGGCGGTGGGGGGGGGGGGCTGGAGATCCGTCTAATTTTAAATTGGGCTACACAAGGCTAAGCAATCACAAAGTTTGTAAATTATAATGTAAAGAGTGCACACATTAAAAGGATGTACCAAAATTTCATCACTCTCCTTAACACAACGCATCTGTGAAAATAGGTAATCCAAACTTTTCTTCGGATTGATTTGAATTTGTTGCCAGACACTCAGATCATAAAACAAGCAGTACACATATTATTTTTCTTTCCAAATTGAGTTATGGAAAATAGTTTCAGCTAAACTATATCTTTTTAACTAGTGCACAGCAAATTTTTAATTCAGAATTCCTAAAGACATACTAAAAATTTCAGCTCATATTTAAGAAGGATTCTGTGAAGTGAAAAATGTTGGGGAAAATAATTTAAAAGATGGTGTAGCCTAAACCTGGCTATAATATGTTTATATTAAAAATATTTGTGTAGCCTGAAAGCACAAAAAAACAACCAAAAAAGAAAAAAAAAATGGAAAGGTTTCCCATTTTAACCAAATGTTACGATATATTGTCTAAACTAAAAATAATAATGCGATAAATAGAAGGAAAAGAACGCATGATAAATATAGGGGCTAAAATTAGTATTTTCCATTAAAACTGCTTTGAAATAAATAACACAGAAGAAACATAAGTTGTTATTCAGTGTGGTTGCTTCGTCATTTGTTTGCAATACACAAACAAAAGACCGTCATTCATTTGTTTGTAACTATTCCACATGCGTAGTGCTTATACTATTGTTGGGATGAAGACATGCCTGTTTTCATCGAATCACCAAATACATGGAATACATGATACCAGCTAACAGCACACACAATATTGTTGGTCATTCAGAGATCGAGAGGCTCTGGGAGTTTTAATGTAATCGCGAATCTTATAACACAGGCTTGTTGTGAAATATATTCATTTTGGAAGCTAAACATTTACATATTTGCACTTTCTCTACCAAGACTGCACGCGAAAGTTAAATTTTAAGGTTTCACAGGAAATAAATGCTTTGAGGTTCCCTGAATCCCAAAAGAGGCATTTTTAGGAAAAGGTTCGTGTATGCTTATGGATGTACATACAAGTAGGCGCTCGGGCGCCTGTGTACAGAGTAACTCAAAAATAAAACGTGAATAAATGCTAAACTTGATATTTAAGTTTAGGTTCTTCCAAAGATGTGACACGAAGAATTACATGAAAATTGCCCACCCTAAAGTACGTTTAAATGAAGTTTTTTTTTTCTAAGGAAATGATTACCAGTCTTGATTCAAATACCATACTTGGAAGATATTTAAATGACAAATACAATCTACCTATATGTTTAATTTTATAGGTATAGGCTATGAAGTCCTCTGTATTCGGAATATACGTATAATTTTCTATAACTAGTAAACGTCAAAGCAATGAAAAGAGCATGTCACACAGAATATGTAGATCATTTTAAATACGAATATTATTTCGCATATCATTTATGACATCAGCCATTTCTTAGATATACCTTATTATTAACTTGAAATTTTCAATATTTAATAAGTTTTCGTTAGTCTAAAATTATCAACAGCGAATCGCGTGGCGAATATGATAACAAAATGTAATCGATTAACTTTGCCTATGGGCAGTAAGATAGTTGAATGCCATGTGATAGAAACTTCAAAACATGTTGTACTGTATTTACATACATTTCTATACTCCTTCAACAAGTATCGCTAAAAAAAAGGCCCATTCTTCTATTGGGTACTTCATATTGATAAGCATTAACGATTGTATAAATGGTATATCTCATGCGTATTTCTTTATAGGTAATTAGGATTAGAGAATAAATTAGACTTGAGAAATAATCAAATTTTTAAAGAGTTGGTCACAATGTGATAGCTTTGACATTCCATTTTCTTTGCATGGCCAGGACATAAAAAGTGAATACAAAATAGACCACAAATAATCCATGGCATCACAGCCGAAGTTGGCCTGTGCCTGCCGACCCGACTGCCGTCCTCCCGCCCACATGTGCAAGGCAGTACAGAACGATCAATTAAACGATACGGGGTGCAGATGTGGGCATCATCTCGGCTCCTCAGCCAGAAAGTTATCTTAAGCAACCGGGACCGCTACCTAGCGTGGCTCCTCACGATGCTGTATGAGCACCGGTCCTATACCCGGGACTTAAAATCCGCAGCCCCCCAGGTGTGGGATCCATCTCGAGCAAATTCCGTGGCAGGAAAACTTGACGCTTTAGGCTACTACACCACTGCGCATAAAAGCTGAATAACCACTTTCTATTAGAAAAGGTATATTAAAATCAGGAAAATTCCGGAAGTAGTTATCTTCACAAAAATTGTATTTGACATAAATTGTGCTCCTTTACGAGTTTTACATGTTTTGTGCAGTAGAATTGTTTATCTCTTACCATTTACCAGCTATGCAAAAGTAATTCAGAATGAAGACTTCCAGACGTTTTTCTGAGGAAATACAAGATTTACTTCTGCCGTGAAAGTATGTTAAACACTCGATACTTTAATCAAAATCGTAAGAGATATTTAAAAGAAATAAAATGTTCCAATTTTTTTTCTTGTTCAATATCCGGCTTTTTGAGTGCAATACATTTCTTCCTCTACTTACTGTATGTAGAAGAGAAAGTAAAAAAGGCTACTGGACTCTTGTGGAACACATGCGAAAAGCAATTAACTGAGATAACGTTTGGAAGCCATATGACATCGGGTTGGTGTTAGCTCATCCGCAGATACCCGTGGACACACACGAATTATTTTGTAACGCTTATATTGATCTCTGGTTGTACCTGTGAGCTTATTCCTATAAACTTTTAGCACTCTAGACTTACGCTTGAATTTGGAGCATACTATATCGTTGTACTAAAAGGAACAAAAAATATGTTTCGCCACATTCGGCCTTATATGCTTGGAAAGTGAGCGGGATGGCTCAGACGGTTTCGTCTGTGGCCCGCATTCGGGAGGTCCGAGTTCGATTGAATGCTGGGTAGATTAATTACATTCCCCGATTTTCCTGTCCCTCTATTTCATCTCCATTATAATTTTACAACATCTCTCATCTGGTAGCGTCTTTCTGGAACGGTCGCCTTCTGACTCCTATAACCTCATTCTTCCTCCCGGAGATGCCCCACTTGGGGGCACAGGTACATACAATAGATCAAGACTGGTCGCAGTGCCAAATCCCCTCCGTAGTAATCCTAATCCTATCTGCTTGTCAAGTGATTACTCGAGCCACTCTTAAGTATTTTATGGCCATAAAATTAACGAGGCCACACATCTTATAGCATTTGGTGTTTTTTTTTAAATTCACGCCCTCCAATGTTAAGTCATATCGGACGATGAATGGAATGGGTGAAATGATGCTCAAATGAGTCCGGGGTCCATGGAGCTTAGTTACGTGACACTCGTCTTTCAGGATAAAGGAAAATCCCGGAAAAATTTTTATCCAGTTAACCCACCCTGACCGAGATTCGAACTCGGGACGCCTTCAACGTGAGGCACACACGCTACCATCTACGCTACCGAGACGGGCACGTTTGGTGTTGCTTAGAGTTCAAAAATCTCAACTCGCAATCTTAAGGCAACTAGTTATTAACTTACATTTTAGTATTGAACAAAACCTGTATGAATGAAGCTGTTGTGTGTGTCATTATTCGAGATCCAATTTTAGGTTGTGACTTAAGAAAACATTTTTTTTCAAATTTTAAAAAAAAAATTACGAGACAAACAAACTAATGTGCAAAAAGATAAAATGATGCAGTTGAATTTTATCATTTTTTTTTATTTCTGTATATGTTTCATTTATTGGTTTTACTTTCTTAACTTCCCCTGCTGTTACCTAGAATAAGTGGAGAAAGGCTGCATTCTACCAAAGAATTCGATATCTAAATTCTTAGAAACTTGACGTTTTGAGAGTACTTGAATCAAAGAAAAGCATTTTAAAAATGCCCCCGCTCCCTCTCTCTCTCTCTCTCTCTCTCTCTCTCTCTCTCTCTCTCTGTCTCTCTCTCTATCTCTTTTCTCCCTTTTGTGTGTATATAAGCAGTGCCTATGTATCTGTCTATGAACAGCAAAAACAAAAATGTAGATAAATACCAAACTTGGAATTTAAGCTCAGCATCTTCCGAGGATACCGCTCAAGGATTTTCAAGAAAGTTCTATCCTCGTTCAACTTATGTTTTACATTGTAAATGTTTCGCAATTATAATGCTCAAAAACGGTTCTGATTGAAATTTCACACGTTTAAGATATTTTCATGAGAAATAAAGTACATACGTTTCGAATTCTTTGGAAAGAGATTCAATCTGAGCTACTATGCGTAACTGACAAACCATAACAACAGACAAATACTTACGATACATAAATACAAATCTCCCTTAAAGTCACTGTCTTGGCGTTAACAATTTCAGATATATTCTTTATCATTGGTTTGAACATGCACATAGCTTTTTTAAAGTGGTAGGTCACTCACCATTCGTTTGTCGTCATACAAAGGGCACTGAAATCGAAAGCCAGCACGCAACAACCCGCTTTTAAAGAATTTTACTAGCACTTTAGCTTAATTTATAGTTTCTATACATTCAAGGAATGTGTAAAAAGTATAATGGAGGTTAACAAGGATCAGACAGAAGGATAGGTTTTTGGAAGTCTAGCTTGTGCATACAAGAGCTGTTATAAGTCGCATGAATTCAATACATTTTTTTTTTTTTTTCAATTACTACCATGTTTAACTTTTGCTGCATGATGTTTACAAATAAAGCGATTTCTCAGCATGGTACCTGAAAATGCAAACATTTCAGGAGAAAAATGCAGTTCAAGTCAACAGTTATCAAAATTTTAATTCAGGTTCCTTATTAACGGCTTAATTTTTATGAGAACACAACTTTATTTTCCTCTTAGTTAAAAGATCAGTGACACTGTCAGGTATAACCTAACATTACCCAAAACTGCATATAAAATAATTACAATTAGAAAAACCGGTGGAGTTTTGAAAAAAAAAGGTGATAAAGTATAAATAAATAAACAAATCATTGCCGTTATACATAAAGTAAGATATGCTTGGTTCTATGTACATCAGTATTAAAAATGAGAAGTTTCTAAATTTCTCTCAGCTGACTTTCAAAACTACGGAAAATATTATCTGGAACCTTCGTATTTTACTTATTATTTACTAACTTCTACATTTAAGACAAAAAGGCACCCGCATATTGACAGATATTGATATTATAATGAACATCTTCTACACCTTATTAATTTTTGACCCCGTTGCGGAGTGATTTGACTGAGGTTGTCAGATAAATATTTTGCACTTGGCCCTCACAATAACTACTGCTCCTTGTGATTTTAACGCTCTTAAGCACAAAATGAAGAGTCTAAGGGACAAAATAAGCTCCCTGTGATCTTCTAAAGATAAACAACAAAACTGACAGGTTCCTGTGACTAATGCAAATTTCTCCGATGTCCAACTTGTGCAAGATAAGATCGGAATAAAATAACCCTAATACTTCCAAAGTTTCCTGCATTATGCATGATTCATCAAAATTATCTCTACAGGAGAAAAGCTAGCCAGATGGAGTTTCCGTAAAAGCAAAACATGGATGAAAAGAAGGAACCATTTAAAGGTTTGATTCGCTATTAAGTCAACGAAAAAGGTAAAGTAGGTATAAGTTGCAGTAATTAATAATAAATATGAAGCACATTTATGACATTTATTTATTAGACCGCTTAACTCTCAACTGGGTTCGATCCCAGGCGACCACATATGGGATTTGTGATGGACAACACGGCGCAGGGGCGGGTTTTCTCCGGTATTTGCGGCTTCCCCCTATCATTCCACCGTTGTTCCATTATCATTGTTACTATCATACACCATCAGCATGTAGGGTTCTTAAAAAGAGAATGGAGCTTGCCAGTAAATAATAAAATAAAAAACAGCATGTTTGCTGAATTTAGTATTTAAATTGTTTCCTTATACCTAAAATTAATTCATACGTTTTATTTTGACACTTTCCTGGGAATAAGATAATTCATTTATATCATTTTAGTGTTAAGCATCTATGTAGATAAACTAGCACTTTAATGATATTAAATATTTGATTACAATAAACGTGTCACTACTTGGATTGCCTTCGATTTCTGATGCATTATTGTATTTGTAGTAAAATGTGTTCCTTACCGAAAGTCACGAACTGGCGAACTCTATGAATATTCATTTTCTTGTTTTGTTTTTCTCCCTCGTGATTTTAAAGAAATAGCTAACCGCCTTTTAAGGATCCGTTCACACTCAAGCCTTCTGTATTTCTTATGTATCTTCAACGAAGTTTGTAACAAAATCATTGTTGCAAACATTTATCAGATTACTAATAAGGAGTAGGTAGAAGAACTAATTGTTGTAATAATTGTTTGTAAAAGAAATGATAGAGAAAATACCTGTGAATGTAAACACACGAGTTTTTACTGAGCTTAATGCCCTTATCACTGCATACGGCATCACATGTGACGAACACTGACAATACATGACATGAAATGTAATTGGAAAAGGAGTATTGTTAAGAAAACGAGCGATACTGCATGGAGGGAAATCTGGAACCGTCTGTCAAGGACGTAGATGTAAGGATAACAGACATTTTAAAAGCCTATGAAATTCAACAATGTTAATCTAGATTTAATTAACCGTAATAGATGTATAATTTAGGTACCACTATTTCCTTTAAAAAGCTGTTACAATGAGAGACGTAAACTGGAAGTCACTCGTTAAATATAAAGGTATTTCACTTGGAGTTGCTTTTAAAACGAATCAAAAATGAATATAAAATATAGGATATTTTAATTTTCGCTGTTTATGATAATCAAATGTTAACCATAACTCTGTGATTACGTAGAATTCACGCTTTTTTTCTTATTTTGCCAGAGGTTCTGTGCAGCTTAACATGTACACAATATATTAGTTCAATTGAGTTTTAATATCTGTATTCCTTATCCTTCACAGTAAAAATGATTTTATTGTTTTCTAAAACACATTATTAATGCAATAATCAAGAGTAAGGAGAAAAATAGAGGAAAGGAACACTCTAGCGGATAACGAGATAGTGCAAACGCAGATGCGGATTCTGTTCTCTCTTTTTAGCATGAAAATAAACACTTCATATATTACCTTTCACATGATTTTCTCTACTTAATAGAGTTAATTTTTATAATTTACACAAACTATTCTTAGAAAACCTTACTTTACTATCTACATCATGTTAATAGAGATATTGTTTGCAGAAGTAGCTTCATGTCACATTTATGGTACAATAAAGATAGAGGAAATCGAAATTATTGTCGATACATTGTGAGCTATATAATAACCTGGAACGTCCATACTGTTCCCAATGCATCGAGAGAAACAACGGAATTGCAACAGAACTTTAAAATACCATAAGAATTGACAAATTCCAGTACATAACTACGGACAACTCGGAAACGGCTAATGCCAAAAATGTTTTTAAATAAATGCTATGTTTTAGAGATATCTACATTTGCTATATGGTACATTTTTGTTTGGCTCTTAGCGCTTGTTAGTTATACAAACATCCAAATACCCTCAGAATGAATGAAAGTTTGCATAGTAGTATCAGAAAATTATATATATAAAGAGTACTTTGAAATAACTTTATTTGTGGAAAATCTTCGTGCCCATCTTTGGAAGATGCTGAACTAAATAGCGAGTTTGATATTAATATGGCACTTTGTTTCGGAGTTACACTGCTACATCTAGAAACAAAAACGAAATTTTTTCTAAAAATGATTTGATCCATGGTGCCTCAAAACATGTATTTTCGGTGAAACCTTGAATATAATTTTTCGATGGAACGCAATACCCTCTGTATGTAATAGGTTTGAGATAGAGAAAGTAAAAATACTATCCTTTTGTACAGAGCAAATACACTTTTTCCAAGCTAAGCTCAACAATGCTGATTGTGTGTTTTAATTAAAATACGACTAGAGGTGAAAAAGTCAGCAAATATAAGACATTTTCCTTTGATTCCAAATGCTACGCAGTACAATAAACCTTACATGAAGTAAACAAACATTTGCCTTACCATGCACAAACACTCGTAATGAAGTAGGTATACGTATCTCACACGCGCACTGTGCACTGTCACACCGCCACGTACAGCGGTCCAACACAGACTGACTGGCTGATTCTCCTACTCCAGTGTAGCGCTCATGTCACGTGGCTACTGCGCGGGGAAACAACATCGCATCTTGTTTACTTTCGCGTATATGAGACGCGAAAAAACAAACACGGCTATATCCGGCGTTTATGGTTCCGCAGATCCCTGAAGGAACCGGGTTTCATCCCTGTTGTGAAATTCATTATAATCTCTCTCCAATTAGAACGATCCTCTTGTAAACGTATAGGAGTGGAGAAGAGAGAGACAAATTACTGTAACGGAACCCACTTAGTCCGTTCATTTGTGAAGGAAAACACATCAATTGCCAAGATAATTGCATGCATAGTACATAAAAAATGACTTTCATGTGAGAAAAGTATAAATATGAGAAAACGCAAGGAAATAAAAACAAATTTCTCCAAATGGTTCACACCACAAAACATGATTTTACTTAAATTGTCCCTTTTACGGAGATGTATAATATTATGCAGTAAGACTCTGTCATCTCTTACACTTTGCCGGCTATGCAATAGTCATTCAGAATGAAGAAGGCTTCTGAGGGCATTCCCAGAAAATGCAGGATACAAATTTCATTAGACATGAAATATTCTAATTTTAATTAAAATCGTTAGAGCACAGATCATTATTTTCTAAAATTGTCCATGTAAAAGATAGTTTGGTGTGATTTCCTTGTAAACCTTCCTGTCACACCCTTGAAATACCAAATTTAGTATTAAACAGATTTATTTGGTCGTTTTTGAGTTATGCTGGTCATACACATGCAACACACATTTTTTTTTTTAATTTATTCAATGATCGATCAGCAGTACATGCTTTACAGATCCTTGTTAACTAATTGAATCTTTATGAACTATATAATAACATGTAAGGAAAACCCAAGTTGGCTCCTATTATCTATTTAACACTGTGAAACTAGAGAGAAAAAAACAGTTAATAAAAGAAAAGTAATAAAAGAGATAAGAACAACAGTCATTGTGAAACAATATTCATAGTTTTTTCATTCAGAGTCACCAAGGAGGAGATCCTGTGGGAGTCGTCTTTTCAGGCGTGTGGGCTGGCGGGTTCCTACGCCGATGTCGTACATCACAGCTCCTGGAACATCTGGCAGGTTTGAGAAGCGAGAGGCGATCTGACGTATGTACTGGTGAAGAGGAAGGAGACCAAGTTCTTTATGCAGTTGTTCATTTCTTACGTACCAATGGGCATCAACATACAAATTGACACACGGACACACGCACAGACTTATCTCTATAATGTTTCGTTTATAGATTCAGAGGATCTCGAAACCTGTATTACCAGTGTAACTTTTATTTCGAATTTTAGGGTGAAATGCAATACCTTCTCTTTATCTTGTGCATTAGGTAATGTAAACAAATTCCACAAATGATATTGTATTGTTTCAACTTTTTGAATGTAAGTTAAAGAAAATAATTTCAACTGAATTATTTCTCAAAAATTCATAAAATTTCTCATATACATTAAAGAAAATACTAAATAATTTATTGTAGGTTATGAACAACAATTTTAAATTCTTAACTCCTAAAGCTCTATTGAAACCTTAAAGCTAATAAGCTAAAATTTATAGTTCAAAGAGTATTTTGAAAAGTGAAAAATGTTGAGATGAAAAGGGATTGAGAATAATGGAATTTAAAGTTTAATGCGATGCTTTATCTAGATGGCACAGAGCAAATTAAGTATCCATTTATGGCTTTACAGTTTTTAGCATTAAAATTCGTTTCAGAATAAAATTGGGAATTATGGGATAACTTTAATTAGTGAGACAGCCCCTACTTAACGCGCAAGGCTCGCATTTAGAAGGTATCGGGTTCGATTCCCACGGACAGGTCACTCTTACCATGGTTTCCTTTTTGTGGTTTTTCTGGGTCGGTAAGCGAATGCTGGAGTAGTTGCTCTAGTATCACGAATATCTTGTAAATCATTTACTATGAATGAAGGACCCGGAGACAGCATTCAGTGTGTTGCGGCTTGGCGGTTTAGGTGCGATATGGAAAGGTTTCTTCCTCGTACCGCCTTCTGAAACTACATCATTGGTTCTAGAGACCTCCAGGGCACTCAGGGCTTGTAAGTAGGTGATTACAGTCGGATGCGTTCAATTTGGTATGGTATGCTTTGAACTCTCTAGAGTAAGTAGACATTACGAACCATTCATAAACAAAGATATAATGTGACCAGACACGTTCTGCCAGACCAGTAGGTAGTGTATTGATTCCTCTCATCGTATTTAACAAACACCTTGGCTTATTCAAAGTACATATTTCTTTTATCACGTCATGTCAAATGTTTACATTTCAGCTCTGAGTAATTTCAAATATACGTTCACGCATACAATGCAACCAATAATGATGTTCATTACAGTGCTTACGTCGCAATGCATTGCTATAATATAATGGCATCTACTTTATTTGTATCAGGAAAACTATTTCAGCTAAAAATATGTGGCTTTTAGGTTTGTGTTAAATACATCACTGTCTCCTTCCACGTGGATCAGTTTTGGCAAAATCTGAATTTTTGTCTCAGCGCGAATAGTAGTGATTAGTTTGACGCTCGTCACACACCACATAGGGGAAATGCAATACGACAACACCGCAGTACTCCGATTAGTTGCTCACCTAGTAGCGCTCAAGGACAAACATCATCAAATTTGAAACATAATAGACATTCATCTTTCAGGATAATTCACCCTGACCGAGATTCGAGCTCAGGACCTCTTGAACATGAGGCAAATACTCTACCAGCTACCATACAGGTGCAGGCTGAATTACTTATTTTGAGAGATATAAAAAGCAGAGTTGGAACACAAGTAGTAGATGGAGTTCTTGACCCTCATGAGGGGAAGTAAAAATAACAGCAACCGAATACAAGAGATGTGTAAAATATAGAAACTTACAACAATTAATTCCATATTTAAACATCGAGATTTAGACAAATACATCACGGAAATCAAAACCAGAGGACTTAAACTAAAATTGACTATATATTGGATAGAAAAAGGGGCATCTAATTATACAAGATGTTAAAACAAACATCGCGGACGTGAGGTGAGTGAGTGTGCGAGGTTTAAGGGCTCGCCGACAGCTAGGTCATTTGGGCCTATAGTGGACGTGCATGCAATGGAACTGACCGTTACATGCCAGTTGATAAGGTAGCCATAAAACATAGGCAAACATTTGCTGTTAAAGAAAAACAAATCGACCAACCACCATATTATAATTAACAACTGCTGCAGAACGGAATAATCTTCTTTAATATTCGTAGAGTCAGACTGAAAAATTCAATGCCATAGCCGGGATTTGAACCACGGATCATCTGGTTTCCGTCCAGGCGCTCTACCATTGAGCTACTATGGCCAACGTGCCGATATGACATTAAATTCTCCAACTGACTCGTATTTTCCCGGTAAACCACTTAGGAGTTCTCATAAACACATGAGACAACTACCTTAATGGCGACTTACTACATGTAAGTACTTTAAGGCCCGGGCTTTATAGTTAACTACTATTAGGTCAATTAATAGAAATTAATTATTCTTTCACACTGGCCGTGTGTAGGCTAAATTGTGGAAACGTAGAGTAAGGCTGAAAAATTCAATGCCATAGCCGGGATTTGAACCACGGATCTCTCTTGTTGAGAAGAACGCAAAGAAAAGTATTATTACGTCTGACAGGAGCTGTAAAAACAACACCAACTATGGCATTGCTAGTAACAACGGCCATTTGGCCGATTGATTTATTAATAAGATTGAAGGGCGCAAAATTTTGGGCGAAAAAAGGAAACTTAGAAAAAGTTTATAATATAACTGGAGTCAGAACAAACAAATCTTGGGTGATTAAAAATAGTTTAAAAGATAAATGGCAAAAAGAATGGACAGACAGTCTAGAAGGTAGAAGAGTGTTTGAAATTTTTCAGAACGTCAAAGAGAGACTAAAATTGAATTTTATTCAACCAACAAAGGGATTTATACATTATATAACTGGACACGGACCTTATAAGACCTATTGGAAGAAAATCAATAAAACTGAAAATGATATATGTGAATTATGTAACAAACAAGATAATCCTGAACATGTAGTATTTGAATGTGGAAGATATGCAATTCACCAACAAGAAGAGAGGCATGCGCTAGCAGGATATATCGTATATGACATAATTCGAGATCAACAATTGGTAAATAAATTACAAGTTTTGACTAACTTTGTAAGTAAGAAAGCATGGGAGGTAAAAATATTCAAAGGAGAAAGAGTTGATAATAGGCGAAGAATAGTACAAGATCCAAGAAGGAGTTCTAGAATACAAAATAGGATAAGACGGGAAGAATTATTGAATAATCTAACAATGGAGTTGACTGCATGGGCGGCGGAGGGAGAGAGTGATGGCAGAGGCCATGGTGGACTACAGAATTAGTAGATTTAGATATAGATTTAGGAAATAAGGATTTTGTAATTTTTATAGTTGTTTTCTTTTGTTTTTTTGCTTTTTTGTGTTTATTTCTGTTATTTTATTTCATTTTATTTTTGTAGAGTAGTTTTCTGAGAGATTTGTATAATTATAACATTTGTAAGGATTTTATGGAAAAATAAAGAGAACATTTGGATATATGCCCCGGTATAGTTGTCTAGGTGCCGGGGTAGAATATTCAGATTTTATTTATTTATTTATTTAATATTTATTTATTTATTTATTTATTTATTTATTTATTTATTTATTTATTTATTTATTTGTCCTAATAGTGGTTAACTATAAAGCCCGGGCCTTAAAGTACTTACATGTTGTAAGTCGCCATTAAGGTAGATGTCTCATGTGTTTGTGAGAACTCCTAAGTGGTTTACCGGGAAAATACGAGTCAGTTGGAGAATTTAATGTCATATCGGCACACTGGCCATAGTAGCTCAATGGTAGAGCGCCTGGGCGGAAACCAGAAGATCCGTGGTTCAAATCCCGGCTATGGCATTGGATTTTTCAGTCTGACTCTACGTTTCCACAATTTAGCCTACACACGGCCAGTGTGAAAGAATAATTAATTTCTTTAATATTCATTTGCAAATGAAATTGACAGCTGAAGAAGACTGAAATACCTGTACTATGAATGTTTAAAGGATTCTGTTTATCCTGCGACAGGGGAAGCTTTAAGTGTTGATGAAAGAAAGTACTCAAACATCCATTGGATAACACGGGATACTTTGTATATGACAAACAAAAAGGAATGTGCATACAAAATTTTAAAAAAAGTTGAAAGATGACAGTGAAGAGAACAATATAAAAAGACGTGAAAGCCGTGTGTGCAGGAATAGAAAATAGTGTTGGGTATGGATAGTCAGCGTAAGCCTGAAAGACGCTAAGCGAAATTTTGAAAGTGCTTTTAATATTCGTTATTGGCAATTGCAATGGACAGAAAAGAATAGCATACGAAAAATAGTGATAACGTTTCATATTAACGACCAAAACTTGAAGGCGATGGAACAGTTCTAGAAAATTGGCACTTGGCATATATAGGATGATTTAGTATTAGAACATTTACTTGCATATTTTCTAAAACACAGACGTTAAAAGCCAAAACGCCTTTCACTTACGTAATTACTGTATAGGAAGATGTAATGATGAGGGACTGCAGTAAAAAATTATCAGCATCATGTTATAATACTGCAGTCTCAACAAGATTACTAATTGGCAATCCAGTGTAGTGGCGCCACATGTGGTAGTTACACGCCCAAATCTATGTCACCTACCCTCCAAACACATTAAGTAGTGTGTATCGCTGATAATTATAATGGCCTTGCAGCGTAATTACTTACCAGAGGTTGGGTTCGAATAGCTATTGCTTGCGTAAACCTCCTGTGTTTATCCAAGATATTCTCATCTAGGTCTTATTGTAGTCCAAATTCTTTACTTTGGCACTTACTTCCGTAACTGCACAATAATTAGGATTAGGATATCGGGATTCGGTACGTAGACCACCATGATGGGTTCATTGTGCCTATTCCCCCAAGTGGGGAACCCCCGGGAGAAAGGTTGAGTTCAGAAGAGATAGAGGGCGGCCATCCCAAGTAGCCACGACAGTGCAGAGGGCAGGGTCCCTACAGTTTACTTAGATAGAGACTTGCCCCGACTGGCCAGGACAACGGACACGCTCCCTTCTGCGGCCCAGTAGCCGAGCTCAGCAGTCAAGCCCCAAAGTGGTTCCAGCAGAGGCACGGTGACCGGCAACCAACCTTCCGAAGGAGAAAGTAGTTTATCTCAGAGCATATGATCCTGCCACGCACCGCCGAGACACCCGCCGACACTTCTACCCTGAATGAGGCCACTAGATGAGAGATGATGTTAAATGATAATGGAGATGAAACAGAGGGTCAGGAAATTTGGGGGATGTAATTAGCCGACGGATGTAATTAACCTACCCAGCATTCGCCTGGTAACCCGGGAAAACTCCGAAAAAACTCATGGGTCAGGTAGGTCCGCCATGGGAATAGAACCCAGACCTCCCGAATGCGGGCCACACACGAAACCACCTGAGCCATCCCGCTCGGTAATTGTATAATGATATTCCAGAAATGGGTATAAGCCTAGCAAGGTCAATAAAATAATCTAGCGATTCGTCGATACATACTCTAAACTATATTCAAGAGAGAAGCCTAAGTATCTCCCATGAATATGATTTACGTTTATGTTAGGTTATTTTATAACTGAGTTGTGAAAGCATTTTCAAGAACTTTTGCAGACGTTTTCTTTTGTTATTCTGAGTAAGTCTGCGTAGAATGATTATACTTATAATCAGGCCATTATTTTCAAAACATGTTAATGAACGGATGAAGACACGAACTTTTCACACAATATGAATCATCAATTACTCAAAAGACATAGCAGAGTTTATGACTGTATGACCGAACTGGTGGCACCGCAGTAACGTGCGCGGTTTGCATAAGGGAGATATAGTTTTGGTCTCCGCGTGATCTATGGGTTTTCGGGGGTTTCCTCGAGTCGCTAGGCTGACACTCTGAAGGTCAGTTTCATTCGCGTATTTTCTCTCCCTCCATTTCACTTCACTTTACCTTCATTCTGCATGGCTATTTCAGGATTGTGAGGTCGCCGGGAATCTCGGCGTCGCATGGTAGGAAAAACGCATTAAACATTTAGGAGCGAGAGCACAGCCTTCGCAAAGTAAAGACCGACCTCCCTGTACGACCAAGGAGGAAACCATACACTTTGTAAACTTTGGTCCTCTGGATCGGGGAGCGGTCTCCCAGTGCCGGGCCCCAGCGGGGAGGGGCACGGTTGTGCGAGCTGCAGCCAGAGGAATTTCGTCTGTACACTGCAAGGTAACTGCCTTCTAATGTGTCTCCTAGGTCCGATCACCCTCAGCTTCCTCTCATGTCAACTCTTCCATTTGGGAGATACCCCATCAGAGATACCAGAGATCCTCCAGTCGAAGTAGGTCTCCTAGGTCCGACCAAACTCGGTTTCCTCTCACGTTGCCTCTTCCATTCTAACGATTTTGGTTAAAATGCCATTATTTATTTACAGGACATCTTGCAAAATTTATATTGAAGCTCATCGGAGTAGCCTTAAAAGTCCTCTTTACTTAAAAAGGATTCTGTGCAACTTTTATACAAAATTTTTCAATTTATCTCAGCCATATTGACATTTTAAATACCTTGTCATTCCTTTTAAGAAATACTGCCGCTAATCACTGTTTCTCGCAATGCCATAGAAAGATTGTGACATTTCAACGCCACTTTTAAGATATGTTATTATCGACTTGGATTCCTCTATCACTCATTCTATCACCATCCAGAAGCCCTATAAACACAAAGATAGTGGGTGAGAAAGTCGTGTAAAAGTAGCATATATGATTTTTAAACATATAAATACTATGTCAGCGTCAGTAAATACATTCTGCGTTATAAGGAGGCACACTTTAATTCTTGAATACTTTTACAATAATGTGTTAACTTATTCATTTCTACAGCCCTCACTATGTCCCTGTCGTGGCGCAGTGGCTTAGAGCAAGTGCTCGCTTCCGCATACATTTCGCTTCCCCATACATTTCCCCCACCATTAACGAAGGAAGCGAGGACAAGTCTACTAGTCAGAGACGAATGTCTTTTAATTTACAGATTCGAACTCGGGACCTCTTGAACGTTAGGCACGTTACAGAGGTGGCCTTGTAAGCCTTTCATTTTCTGTATGTAAAAACGACACTGTATTCTGGATTAAAGTTTATACTGTTAGATATTAGAAGGATATTTTTGTTGTTCTATTTATACAGCGCCTTTAACTGCAATGGTCATATCGGCGGCCGTTCTCCTGTTGGAACATATCGCCTATTGGGTTGCGGGTATTTTTTTATCATTCGATTCGCACTCATTCATACTTACAGAGATACGGGGGAAGATGTGGACTCATCTTGGTTGGAGAAAAATCCCCACCCTTAGCCAGGAATCGAACCCGGGACCCCTCGCACAGCAGGCAGGTGCTCTCTCATTCATACTTACAGAGATACGGGAGAAGATGTGGACTCATCTTGGTTGGAGAAAAATCCCCACTCTTAGCCAGGAATCGAACCCGGGACCCCTCGCACAGCAGGCAGGTGCTCTCTCATTCATACTTACAGAGATACGGGAGAAGATGTGGACTCATCTTGGTTGGAGAAAAATCCCCACTCTTAGCCAGGAATCGAACCCGGGACCCCTCGCACAGCAGGCAGGTGCTCTCTCATTCATACTTACAGAGATACGGGAGAAGATGTGGACTCATCTTGGTTGGAGAAAAATCCCCACCCTTAGCCAGGAATCGAACCCGGGACCCCACAGCAGGCAGGTGCTCTACCGATTGAGCTACATGGGCAGCCCAATGATACTGTTTCTCAGCTCACGTTAAGAATAAAATAAAGCCAATTTCGATTTCAGAAATACTTTTATACAATATATAAATATAAACGAATTGACGTTTTTTAGTCTCACAAAAACTCGAGAACGGCTGAACAGATTTGCCTAATTTTGGTTTTGAAATATTTTTATAAGTCCAAGGAAGGTTTGAAAGCTGAGGGGAGAAAACCTGAAGTGATAATGGATCGGGTTATTAACTAAATATAAAAATACACAAGAAAACTTTTACGGAACACACACACCTTTTATTTTCAACAAACAAAAGCATTACAAAGTTCAAAGATATTTCACTCCTGGCGAAAGTCTTCAAAGATATTTCACTCGTTCCCGAGATAAAGTCGCCATTGGCACCTCGATCGGATTAATTACATTACCCACATACTTCTGTCACTTCACAGACTCGAAAGAGGAGCTTATTCAGCGTGCTTTTTGGCTGACTGAACGAGCAATATTGGCGACAAAAAGAACAGAGGTCGGTGATCTCAATGCGACCATACAGAATTTTCTTCCGAGGGAGCTGTTTCTGTACAAATCAGTGGTCACAGCTATAAACCAGGAAAATGTCGTCAACTATCTCACAGAGTTTTTAAATTCATTAGATTTGCCTGGATTTCCACCTCACAATTTAAAATTAAACATAGGATCAAACTGCAGTGGAATGAGACTAATGAGACTAACTGTGAGAAAGGTAATGAATAGCGCCATCGAGCCAACAATCATTAAGGGAAAGTACAAGGGAGAGTACATCTTGATCCCTCGTATTCCGATTTTTCCAACGGATTTACCTCTTGATTTTAAGCGTCTACAATTTCCCGTGCGTTTGGCGTTTGCGATGGCCATAAATAAATCGCAAGGGCAGTCGTTGGAAGTTTGTGGAATCAACTTGGAGTTTCCCTATTTTTCTCATGGACAATTATACGTCACGTGTTCGCGCTTCGGAAAACCACCATCTTTATATATTTTCGAACAAAAAAAAAAAAAAAAGATGAAAGAACATTGTTTACCAGAAAGCTTTAAATTTATTAACTTAATTGTAACTGTGTTTTATTTAAACGTCACCTCAAATTGCAAAATAAATAACTAACTAATCCGAACTTGTTTTATATATATAAAGTTCAGGCAATTTTAATGGCGGTACGAAGTTCGCCGGTTCAGCTGCTTATTATTAATTATAGTACATTTTATCTCAAACTTTGAGGCTGAACCTAAATTTTAACCATCTTGCAGTAGTTTCACTTACTCTACTACGTGGTTAAAGCAGCGGGGAAATTATTGCTTTCCACACAAAAATTCGATATCGAGATTTCAGTGGAATTTCATGTGAGTGTGAGTGTGACTGTGTGTATGCGTGTGTATGTTTTTTTGTCTGATATTTTTATATTTATATGATCTTCCATAACAGTTCAACTACTATTGCTTAAAAAGAATATATGTTTCTTCGTTTATCTATATAAAATTTTGTAACAAAATAAACTACTTACTTCCTTATAGGTACAATGGAAATAGAGTGTGCCGTAGTCTTAAGCGATAGTCAAATGTTTAAAGAAAATTTTGCAGAAAATTCAATATATACTTTGGCTTTTTTATATAAAAATCGTATCCTAAACTTACATAGTTGTTTTAGAATGCTTACAGCCATTTTTATAATACAAATAAAGAAAAATGTTTCTTATAATAGTTTAGGGTGGATATTTTCTTAAAATCTTCCTGTTTCATCTTTGCAAGATGGTGAACCATTTTGTTTTTAACCTACTTTTCGGTTTTGAATTATACTGTTTTTCTTAACCTCACAACACCATAAAAGACCATATTAAATACACCATTTGAAGACCATTTCTATACAATTATGGTTTACAGCCAGTAAAAGGTTTTACCTATAAAGTCCTTGGATAGTGCGCCTACAATTACGTTTTTTTTCAGTTTGACTAATTCTAATTACTCATTTACAGTGTTAGAAAGCATGTGTGTAAATAGCATTATCCACAAAGAAAAATTCAGTTCAGCACGCAACACGAATATTTAAAAAAAAAAATGCCTCTACTCTCTCAAAAATGGTCTAACGCTTTTGATTAAAGCATGATATGTGTAAGATATGTGCATGACTTATTAAATGTATATCACAAATTAAGACTTGCATAATTCGGAAACAGCAAGACAGTCAAAACCTACCTACACAAATATTGTAGATCTTGTTAGAAACCTTCCGTAATTTATCTCTAATACATTATTTTTGTAGAGTGAACCATTTCGAAGATATTCCGTTTTGCGAGTCTGAGTTTTCCGATAGCTATACTTTTTTTTTCTCAAATGGGAAAGCGTTATTCATTTTTTAACTCTTGGCCATGCAAGAGAACGTAATTTCAAATGCAGCACACAGCGACCAGCGCTTTATAGAGTTGACTATTGCTTAAAGTCTACTCATTACTATATTCTCCTTACATCTACATGAAAGTTGCGGTAGTTTAATGTTTATCTCGTTTAACATATTGTAGTTAGAGGAATAAACATTTAAGAATATTATGTGAGTACAGCACATTTTATTTTTCCTTTTCTGTTTGTTTCATAGCAAAACCCTTGTACAAAATTTGTGTGCAACCAACTAAAAGTAAGATGTGGAATGTAACCGGAAAATTTGAAGAATAACACACGTGTGACACCTGTATTTCTTATACTGTCCAGATAGAACAACATAATTTGACAGATTTCTGTAACTAATAGGAATAACTTTATTCCATTTCTAATGAAACGACTTCTGCATACATATACAATTCTGTAGCTTTAGGTAGCTTTTAAGTAACTTTTAATAATCTCAAAGTTCATAAAGTCACTACCTTAAAGAGACTTTTTAATACTTTAGGTCATAAAAACCGGGCTCCAATAATGAGTTACTGAGGAACAAATACAAGAAAGTTAATTTAATTGCTTTGTAAAACTGGTGCTGAATGATAAACTTTCTCATTTGAGACTTTTTACTACAACTAGTATCTGTGCTTGTGTCAAATTATATTTGTTAGAATATTTTCAAGAATGATATGCCAAATCAAATTTTGATAATAACCAGCATTAAAATTAAATCGAAAATGTATGCATGTAGCATACATGTTAGATTCAATCTTATCATTGAATATGAACGTTTATTAACTTGAAATTAGGAATAAGAAAACTCAAATGTTTAATGAACATCAAGTACACAAATTGGTCACATTGCAAAATACCTATTGCACAGACTCGGCATAAATGAAAAAAAATCGTATATAAGGAAATACATAACATACATTGATTACGTGTGTGTGTGTGTGTGTGTGTGTGTGTGTGTGTGTGTGTGTGTGTGTGTGTGTGTGTGAGAGAGAGAGAGAGAGAGAGAGAGAGAGAGAGAGAGAGAGAGAGAGAGAGAGAGAGAGAGAGAGAGAGAAAGAGAGAGAGAGTTTTAAAGACAAATGCAAACTGTATAAATCTGAAAAAGTTTTGACAAATTTAGGTGAAAGAAAATCATACCTTGGAATTATTACCACCCACCGAGCCCTATCGAATTCAATCAGTTACCAAATTATTAGTGAATGTGACAAATAAAAGGAATTTTAATATTGGTATAGTTTTGAAACTAACAGCACCAGTGATAACCTTCTCATTACATTTGACGTGTAAAAAGACTGATACTTAAAGTATGGCGAGTAACTGGAAAGTTTGTATGTAGTTAAACTACTATTATTCCCACATTAGAAGTTTACAAGATTAGTGATGTTATTACGTCATTTGAAGCCTTCTTTAATGCTTCTTTTTACTTTTTATATCATTTATATAGAAGGCAGAAAAGATATTGCACTGCAGCCCCCCTCCCAAAAAGCTGAGATTTCACTTGAAATATATCTTTTGTGATCCTTTGAATATAAAATAAAAACTTTTGAGAGCCACTGTGTGTCTTGAGTGTGTGTATGTCTGCATTTGTGTGTCTGTGTCTGAACAGCACAACTCAAAATGCACAAAGTGGGTTAAATGCCAAAATTGGATTTATATACGACGCTTTTAAGGAAAATCCCGCCTCTGCAGACTATTGTTTACATAGTATATTTTAAAAAAGAAAATTTGACCTTCTTAAAAATGGTTTTGACTAAAAAGCCCACGTTTCAAGATATTTTTTATGACAAATGAAATGTAAATTTTCTGGCAGTGTCCTCAGAATTCCTCTTCATTCTGAATGGATTTTGCATAACTGGTAAACCGCAAGTAAATATTAAGAGAAAATACCTAAAATTTTGATCTCGTTTAAACACACACTTCAAGATAAATACACTTTCATGAAGTGAACCATTTCCAAGATATTCTTTGTTATTTGTCTGAATTTTCTAATACTTACACTTTTCTCAAATGGAAAGTGGCTATTCATTTTTCTATTTCTTGGTCATGCAAAAGGAACGAGTTCTTAAAAAGACAAAACCATCGGTTAATCCTACTGTCCTACTGTATTCTCCTATTCCCATTGCACCTATAAGTAAATGCTGTAATACTAACTTTTCTTAGAGTAACACGAAATAGATGGCATAGACACTTTTAGGAAAACACTGCACAAGAATGAGTAAAGAAGGTTAAGTAAAGTGCACATCGTTGTCTTGGGTATAATATTCTAGTTTTCATGATGTTCAAAAACATAAATATGAGAGGATCTTTTTCATGCTTTAGGTATTTTATTTATCCATCGCACAGATAAAACATAAATTAGAAATAATAGTGAATGGTGTTCTCTCATTAAAGGGCAATGTTGCACTTTGTTTTCTTTACTATAAGGCAGCAGTAGATAACAAATTTCTTACAACAGTAAGTCGACAAAAACGGTGTATCTCGAATACGAGAGCCCCTAGTGGTTTACGGGAAAAATATATATGAGTCAATTAGAGAATTTAATGATCGGACGGCACGTTGGCCATGGTAGCTCAATGGGTAAAAGCGACTGGACGGAAATCAGGAGATCCGTGGTTCAAATCCCGTCCATGGCATTGCAGTTTTCAGCAATATAGTTAGAATAAAGTAAGTAGGAATTTGTATGGAAACCATTGCTTGATAATGTTTTATTTCTGTTTTAAAAAAGGCGTTGAAGTTCTGCAGATCTGGATGTTCATAACATGTAAAACCTTGTAATAAATTTGTTGTTACGGATGAAAGTTACAGTTGTGAATATTTCAAATCAATAAAACAGGCGAAAATTTGATCGTATATTTCATAACACTTAGAATATAATGGAATTAATTGTGATGCTTGTGTATGTAAATAAAATAAAATGCTATAAGACTGTGGTGAAATCACAATTATATTGCAAAATCAATAGTGTTTCTTTAGATATATGTTCACTGATTTTCATTGTGCTGATAGAATCCATACATATAATAGCAATGACAAACAAACTGCCCCATCCTGTAATACCGTATTTAAGAGCAGATACACCAGAAGCAAATGTCAGTGGGTAAAATTTATCTACAAATGATAAAAAAGCTATATTTTCAAAAGGTTTACATTGTAAGTTCTGGCTCATTATAATTAAATATTTTATGAGATGATTCATGTATACAGAACAATTTCAACTATTACTATCAAGAAATGAATCATAATTATTCATCTAAAAAAGATGGGGAATCAAGGATTGTAGAACCAGTACACGAGTAAATTCCTATTTATTTCATTGCGGTGTTTGTAATAGTATAGTTGTCGTCCTAAAACGTTTTTTCAAAAGGAAAACTTTTGTTATTTGCATGTAAGAGCAACACATTTCTAATTCTGTGTTCAAAAAAATATTAACAAAATAAAAAATAAAATGGGGCCTCGGAATAGACCCTACCGAACATCAATATTAATACAATCTTGAGCCTCACTAAATGCAGCATCAATTTGCTATGTTCTTTCAGTCAATAACAATCTAATAGCTTCCGATATTATCAATGAAACTATTTAATTTTGTAAATAAAATGTCTCTATTAACTATATCGAACATTTTACTATAACGGTAAAACTCCTACATCCTTACTATCTACATTACCGAGGTTTTTTTCTTCTGTTTTTTACTCTTTAGCCGGTAATTTACTCTGGGTTTTAGCTCTTGAAGAAGCCAATTTGGTTTTACCAATTCGTTTAAGTTATCAGTGACCTCATATTTCAAGATGATCTTAATTCTCTAAGAATAATTTGCACAGCCCGAGCCAAAGGCTGGCTGTATTAGGACATAACTACAACCTGATTAAATGAACGAGTCCATTCTGAGAGCTAGCGCAAGGTGAGCCCCCTTTTTGTTGCCATGGCAACTGGCCATTCCATCAATCAATGGCTTCCTTCGCCTACAATGTGATTGTCACAGTCAGCTTGTGAAGGTGTGCTTTTCTTCATGGAGTGCACGATTCGTTTGTTTTTCAGTGTTATGGTTCAATAATCGTCTCAACTCAGAAAAAATGAATGGAAACTAATTTCAGTTTATATACCCTCGACTATGAAAAACAAAGGAAAATGTGTAATGGAATCAACCCAGCTCATTGTAGAATTGGCAATGTTACGCATGTTCCTGCGGATGTCAAGTTGGACTTCAATATTTAATATAAGTAAAATCTAAGTGAATGTCTGTCCTCCTTGGTAGCGCAGGCGGTGGCGTATTGGCCTCATGTTCACGAGGTTCGGAGTTTGAATCTCCAGTTATCTGGATGAGGTTTTCTTCCGGAGCTTTCCATTATCCTGAAAGGGAATGCCGAGTAACTCTAAGTTCTATGGATCCTGGGCTCATTTCAGCATTATTTCACCCATTTCATTCATCACGTTAACTAAAATATAAATTAGTAAGTAAATTCCCGGCAGTTCCACAAAACATCTTATTGTTTCTCGAGAACCTTTATACTCGTTATCTACTCTCTTCAAAACAAAAAAGAAAAATGGTGGTAAAACGCAAGAAACACCTCAAGTGGATAAGTCCTCGCAGATTGAAAATCTGTAGAGACTCGTGAAACTACACTAACTTTTCTGCTGAGAACGAGTGGGAACCAAACATGCCATGATTGTTATAGCTCCTTATCTGGAACATCAGAAAGTGAGCTTGTTACCTACTACGAATTGAATATCTCATAATATTCTCAAGATGTTTTTATAGACTCACGCTACAGATGCACTTCCGAAATCTCGAAAAGCATACGAACACGAACCAATATAGAATGTGCATAATTTGAAGAAACTAATGTCAATTCCACAAAATTGAAATACATGTACTGCATGGAAAAACATAACGTTTTCAATGATAAACTGTAATATATCGGTAATTTTCAGAGGTAAGCATGAAACAACGTTGTCTGTTGCGTGTGAAGCAGTTTTATCTTCATTTACTCCTATCTGCAACTCTACACCTTCAGTTTGTTTTCTTCTCATTTCCTTGTAGGGTGTCCTGCCATTTCCGCAGAAGAGATTTGTAAGGAAGGGAAAATGTTATTGCGTAAGGTCCCCCAAGCCTTAATTTCGTCGAACAAGCAACTGGAGGTCCTTTCCCTCGCTATGGCAGTCCCTACATGTTTCATCATTATGGCATCGCCCTCTCGAAAGCCTCTTGACTGCAAAAGCCTATACAATTTACTGACGCAGCTGTATACGTGTTATTAGCTACGTGGTTTCAACACAGCTTTTCATGTACTGTGGCACTGTAAAGGGATGAGAAGTGATATAGGGGTGGTTTTCAAAGGCGTATAAAGAAACTAAAGAGTATTTCTCAATATATGCTCTGTATGAATACAAACAGCACTGTAATTACATCTAGAGACTAAAAGGGTAAAACATGGAACATGTTACTTTCTCTATCACACAAACACAGTAAGTAAGAGAAGATATTGCATCCAACCCAAAATTCGATGGCAAAATTTCACTATAAATACACTTTGGAGAGGCCCTGAATTAAAACAAAATGCATTTTTAGGAAAAGGTTCCGTGTGTGTATGTGTGTCTGTCTGTAAACAAATACTCAGTTAAATACAAAAATTAATATTTAAGAATGCCACAAAAAGATTTTGAAGAAAATCCCCTGCACTATAGTAACCTATTAATTTGGAAAAAATCTTTCAAAAAAGTTGATTTCTCATTAATGACTCCAATGATGTTCATTAACGTACCACATGTGTGAGATATCTCCATGACAAAGAAGTCTTCATCATCCCTTATGACTTTTTCATAACTGGTAAACCGTAAGAGAAAAAAAAAACTTAACTTCATACCAAGTCTGATAAGTTGTATTACTCGACACTCTGCATGTTAATCGAGATTAATCTTAGTAGAAATTGCTTTATTGCATGTTTCATAACAGTACAATGGGATTATGGGAATACAGTAGGGGTTAAGCAATAGTCAAATCTTTAAGAAGCAATCGCTATTTAATGGCTATGGAGTTCTTTTGTATGGCCAATGGGAAAAGAAAGGAAGGAAAGAAAAAACGAATTACTTTCCATTTAGGAAATGCAACCCAAAAACAAGGAATATTTCGTAAATGGTTAATTCTACCAAAGATGCATTTTATATAAATTATGTGATGTAAAGAAGTCTACAATTTTTGTCTATCACTTACGGTCCACCAGTTATGTAAAAATCATTCAGAATATATGGCACTTTAGAGGGTATTCCCAGAATAGTCAAAATACATATAATCAAAATATACATTTTCGCCATGAAAATATATTACTCATACCATATATTTACCAAAATTGTTAGTGTCATTTCTCAGAAAATATAAAATTTCGAAGAAAATGTCGATGTAAACGAGCAGCTTGAGAGGGGAGTTTCCTTGAAAATATTCGAGTTGCATCTTTGGAAGCAACTGAACTTGGGCTATTTATCCCGCTTATCGGTTTTAAGTTATAATGTTCACAGGCATAACCACATAAAGACCTCAGATACCTACACACAGACACGGACCTTTTACCAAACCGCTTCTTTGATTTCAGAACTATCTTTTCTTATTCAAAACATGTATTCCTCGCGAAAACTCAGTATCAAAATTTTGGGTAGAGTTCATTGCTTCTTCTACTATACGATAAACATGTATCTATATGTAGTTTTATAAATTAGCATACCAATAAGATGTTTTATTCAAATGTTTAAATCGATTAATATGAAGTAGATAAAAGAATAAACGTTTTAGGAATAGTGAGTTGAAGAAAAGTTATAGAAAGTAATTTCAATGTAACACAGAGGAACTTTTTATCTTACTCTCAACGTCTTAAATACCTATACACAATGCGTTGCATTTTGAAGCATTGGCTTTGTGGAAATACTAAAGCTTTATAATAAATATATATTATATCACTTCCATGATGTGATGGCGTGTTGAAAGACGCCTAATGCAGCCTCTTCTTCCGGAAAGTTCACTTGCGGGGACAAAGAAAGTCTCTAATCCTGTGCATTAATAGCACTCACTGCTTGTCACCACAGTTGGCACCAACTCGCTCGCAGGACAGCGATGTTCCTCGCACTCGCCCGCTCGCTCACTCCCTGACTCATACAAAGCTATACACGAGTATGTGATACCGCATTTACTCAGAGGAAAGAGTAAATATTTAAATTAAGAACTGGTAATAAAATATGAGAATAAGTGCAATAAATAACTTCTGTATTTTAAATCAATGTATAGCGACGGAAGTTTGAAGTTCTTATTCCAACCAACCTGACTATTCACAAAGATACATATTAGACTCTTTGTACTATTAGCACGCATAGAAATGCATAAGCTCTAAACACAGCACGGAAGGACATAAAGTTGAATTGATACTAGACCATACATAGCGACATCGCAAGTAATCGAACACTTCCATCCCTCGTACAGTCTTTTGGCGTTTGCAGAGTACACGCAGATCGTTTTTTTTTAAATCTGCCACTGCTGTTGTCCTTATTCTCTCTAGTTATAATCATTTAAATTTTGATATATTGAAGCCAACTGCTTAGGAATTCCATTCCTGCTTATATTCCTGCCCGCTTCTTCTGCATTTTTTCCCACACCTTTCCTTTGATTCAGTAATTGATGAATGGCTTGAATGCAAAGCCAAACTAAGAAAAACACTCTGTCGTGATAAATGCACGTGCATTTGTCATCATGAGGGTCAGGTTTAAACTCCTACCTAAAAGGCAAAGTCCTCCTTCCCGTCATTCATAGTAAGAATTGATATGCATTCCAGACGCACTATTTTATTACTACGGTTATGAAAATATAAATTTGTCAATTCTCTAGGAATATATTGGACCAATGAAATAACAACCTATTTATTCCATGACAGTAGACAATGAGAGGTAACCAGTGCACGTACCACTCAACAGACGGAGCAAATTATAGTTATATGGAACAGGGCTTAGTATGAGGGCACCATTGAATATTTGTAGAATGTCATATTTCTAAAAATACATGAAATTTGTTTATACTCTTATTTGACTAACTTTCTAATACTTAGTTAATTTCGATGTAACTGATTTGCTCTAGTAGTTTGCCATCATCATTAAAAGAGAGCGTGTTCACCTTAAAATGAATTTGAATACAAACATTTCCGAGCAGTGATTTCTTATATTTTAAATCACAATTACGCCTAAACAAAACAGAACAGATTAGAAATTTAGTTGGCGAAGAAGTTCCATATAAGGTAATGATTTATAATTTGCAGAGCTAACTTAAAAGAAATAACTTTTTCTTAATGGTGAATTTCATGAAGGACGGAAAAAGGAACTGCAGTTACTGATAAAAATATTACCCCTGTTCGAGCAACGCTCTAAAAAGATCGACGGATATTTTACGTAGTTATTTGGACGTCATTGGGCTTGTCATGAGACAAATGTAAAAATATTTTACATCAAGTTGGATGCAGGAAAACTCTGTTATGAGGATTCCATAAACTAAGTTCCAATCCAAACCAACAACACTCTGATCAGTGCAGAAGAAACTGGAAAAATTCTAAGTCAGTTCAAATTTGAAGGTAAGCATCATGATCCCTCCATCAGACAGTCGTGACCTAGCACTATGTGTGTAATTTTTTCCTTCAAAAAGTTAAAGTTTCTGGAATCACGCTTGTCATCTGATGAAACACTGGAGCATTATATAAATAACTGGTTTCGGAGTGCGTCAGGATGAATGACGTCATTGCTGATTTCATCGAATGCAAAAATAATATATTGATTTCAAAGGTGAATATTTTGAAAACCACAATCATTTAATTTTTAAATACCGATCCTTGTTTTCTTATCTTAATAATTTCAGTGCCATCTTAATATCTAGCTTTTATTATACCAAGACTGCATTTGTCAATACAATTCAATCAATAAATTAGGTATTAAGTATAAGAGGAAACTTTATCAACAGAAACAAAGCGGTGTTATAAACTTCCACCTCTCTGAGGTGAAACCTGAAACTGCTGTTTCTATTGCCCTTTTATTAGAATTCCGTGGTGTAATTCAATGGGTCACTAATTGCTAAAGAAGGCAATACATATAAGAAAACTTAAAAACAATAAAAATAATACATATAACAATGCGTTATACCAAACGGGAGATACCATCACTATGGCTGATCTGTTTCCTCTTGTTACAACTAAAGGTTACTGGCGCTCGTTTATGTATGGACGTCCCGAGCTTGCATATTGCATAATTTATGTCACTTCCTCGCCTGGCAAAAGGTCGTGACGCTCGTGTACTTAGAATTAAGCTCGTGAAGATTTTGGGGTGCCATGGAGTTGGCGAAAGGATCTCGCTAATTTGTTAATTTCTCGCTGTCAAGCTACGTCATTCATCGGTCAGATTGAATCTGTCGATACGGATCCTTATCAAGAACATCATATATGCTCGCTATCCTCTCCCTGCCCTATAGCATGATCCAACAGACCGTTTCTATAGACCTTCTCAACTACACCCAGTGGTATGCATTGCAGTAGATGTGTGAAAAATGCGCGTTGGTATAGCCGTACTAGTAATCAGATGGGGCATGGCCTCTACCGCCCCATAAGCGTAGACCTGAGGTTCATCGCGCACGTACCGAGAGGTTCCACGTTCTATCCCACCCGTGATAGTCTGGATGATTTAGACATAATGCTTACCAAAAGGTTCAAATTCATTTTAACCTCTCGGCGGTGAATGAGCTGGACTACGACCATGACCCTGTCTTGCTCACTTTAAAAGTCAAAGCGATGAATGAAAAACCAGCCGAGAAATGGAACATATTTTCCTCTTTTCCTAGACCAGAGTTTGCCAAATTAGGACCTGAGTGTTTTGAATCCGAACCGCAAACTGCTTTTGCTTCGCCGACCACTTGAAATAACTTCAAAAAGTACAATACAAGGAAAAGGTAGGCCTATATTAGATTAATTTATTCAAGAATTTAGAACGATTAAACGAAATTAAGCTCTCAGATTTTAACTGATATACGGTGTAATGAATAGCGAGCCGATTTACAAGCACTAAAAATGTGTGAAATATACTTATGTAACATATTTATGTAATAGCTGTTATGACTTACTTCGTCATGAAACTAAGGACAGAGAGGTAGATTAATTAACGGAGAGGATACAGAGTTTGCTAACACCCGGCTGAGAGGCGCTTGGCGGTCCTCCGCCCAAACCGCTGGACGATGGCTCGGAGATCTCCTCTATGAGGAACTGTAGAAAACTCGACACTGGAGGCTCGAAAGGAGCCGACAAATTCCAAATTGCAAGTTTACGCCATCTGCTCACCGTCAACTAAATATAACCTCGGAGTCACCCTACAACATGAAATGAGATTGAGAGAATCTGGGAGGCAGTAGAGCGCGGTAGAAGATATATCACCCTAGCATTCGTCTTGCGACCTAGAAAAGCCATAAAAAATCCATGGTCAAAGTGAGAGATCAACAGGAATCGAGCCCGGAACCTCCCGAATGGGAGCCTATCGGGTTATCGCGGAGACACATCACTCTGTAGACTTGAATAAAATGATTATTTGTTAGGTATGTAATTAAATAAATTATTAATGTCTATCTAGATTTTAGTCCAACAAAAGTGTTTCAAACTTAGTGTGATCTAGATGTCGGGTCTTTTTCTTTTTGAAATTATCTCGCTTCGCCCGCGATTCATTTTCTGAGAGTTAATAAGCCGTTTGGCAATCCCTGCCCTAAGTAAAGAGGCCGCTATATTCTGCCCACAGAGCTCCTCCATCAGTCCCCCACAGAATTACACAAATGACCAGTGTTGTCGGTAACAAACACTTGCACATTTCAATATGTAAGGTAATTCAGCAGCTTACAGCAGAACTATGGACATGTGTACCGTTATTTACAGAACAATACAATCTTCAGAGCCAAAAATGATTACGACTGCAATCTTTACTTGACCGGTCGTTAACAACAGAAGTATATAGGTTAACCGACCGACCAGTAAACTCGTACGTGGCAAGTAAGGTATGTTCTACATCACCTTTTATTGAATGAATTAATTTAAACTGTAAATACTGAGCGAGTTGGTGTATCGTGGGAGATGTAACATGCCCACTGAAAGTGTTTTGAAGGGCCGCAGCTTTTTACTGTCTAAAAGCAGCATAATCATTAGCCTTTTAATTAAAGGCTGGTATGAATGGCTGAAAGAGGTATATTCTGTTCTATATTGAAGTTGAATTTATATTTTAAGTAAAAAGACTTAAATATTAAGAGACGAGAATATTCTATAGGTTTAATACATTTAGTAATTGAGTTAAAAATTAATTTGCGCAAATGTAATTAATTGTTATTAATTGGGGTGGTTAGAAGATAAAATTAACTCTTCTTTAATTTTAATACTATAATTAGTTTTAAGATCCATAAATAGTGATTAAAAGAATAAATTACTTTAGGGATAACAACATAATTATTTTTGAGAGCATATCGAAGAAGGAGATTGTGACATCCATTTGGATATTTTTTTCTATTTTTCTTTTCTTTTAATTTACGTCCTCCAACGTTAAGTCATATCGGAAGATGAATGAAATGGGTGAAATAGTGCTCAAATGAGTCCGGATCTTAAAGCTACCCAACATTCGTCTTTCAGGTTAAGGGAAAACCCCGGAAAGAACCTTATCCAGGTAACTCACCCTGACCGAGATTCGAACTTGGGACATCTTGAACGTGAGGCAGACACGCTACGGTCTGCGCTACCGAGGTGGGCGATCTAGTTTTGGTGCAGATGTTCAGGAATTAGGTCCCCCACTGTTAATCTTTGTGACTGATAGGTCGACTGGCGACTGTTATTAAGGTTAATTACATCCTGCGAATTTCCTGTCCCTCGAAGTTCAACTTACTTCTCATTTCACCCCACTTCTTGTCCTTTCACTTCACCTTTATCTTGCTCGACTGTTTGAGAGTTGTTGCACGGTGCTGCACGGCAGAGAAAAAAGAATGCTTTATGTAAATCTTCGTCCTCCAGAACGGGAAAGGTGTCCGATTGCCGGCCCCTGCAGGGTGATTTGTAAGCCTAGGGGAGGAGCAGGTTGCACGTGCTGCCATCGGGGACTTTGAATCTCAAAGTTCCCTCTGCTGTCAGACATGTCTCCTAAGTCGCCCCCTGCGAACCTAGTCATAACTCATAAATTGCCAATAGATAACTCAAATATTAATTCTTTATATATTTTCAATTTTGACGTTTAAATTAGCCTTTTTTTGTAATTTACGTCCTCCAACGTTGTCATATCAGACGATAAATGGAATGGATGAAATGATGCTCAAATGAGTCCGGGGTTCATGGAGCTTAGAGTTACCCGACATTCGCCTTACAGGATAAGGGAAAACAGCGGAAAAAACCTTATCCAGGTAACTCACCCTGACCGAAATTCGAACTCGGGACCTCTTGAACGTGAGGCAGACATGCTACCACCACGCTACCAAGGCGGGTTAGCAAATTTTGTACAAAGCTATATTACATATTATGCATATATATTACTGCCATTTTCTTCAATGTATTTTGGAATAAAGAGGGGTGAAACAGGCTGTATATGCCGGACTATTACTTCCGCCACATGTCTGAAGACAGTAAAGCGGTGATAGAGATGACAAAGGAAAGGAATCATGCACATGAAAACAGAACTGATCTAACAGTACTTAAAATTGCTGACAAGGGAGCTATTACTATGCTCATACCTGTATTGGCTTGAGAGTTTGATGGCATCAGCTCTGGTATATGTGGGGCTTGTGTACCAAAAATCTGCTGTAAAGTAGAACCGCAACGCCCAAAACTGAAGCCTGAAATGCCCGCATGCAACCACTTGCAAGTAGCTGCTGGACATCCCTCGTTAGCTTGTGCCATCGATCCTTATGTATACCATGTGTGGGCCACTACCCATCAGGGCTAAAAATCCCTCCGTGCAATGCTGTGTTATCATGCCTATATGTTCCTACGTATTTTGGACTCACGGAAACGTCCAGCTATCTCTGCACCCAATTTTTGACATGCAGGCCCCACATACAGCAGAGATGATACCATTAGATTCTCAAACGAATACAGATATTAGCATAGTGATAGTTCTCTTGTGAGAAACATGTGGGAAAATTCGAAAACTAATTAATATCCAGATATAGGAATACTTAGTCAGCAGGCTTCACTCTATACTTAAATTTTTGCACCACAATGAATGCAAAACAAGAAAGACTAAGGTACAGTGACAGGCAGGTGAAAATGGTCTGAGTACTGTCTGTAAACAACGAAAGAATGAATTAGGGTTGGGGTGGGATTTGTTACCTATGGCACCCTTGTCCAGTGACAATTCAGTCTCATTTCATTCTATTCTGTCATTAATCCTTAGAAATTCCTATATCTACTAACGATCCGTTTTGTAGGTCAAATAAAAAATTTTCGTTAAATGACCCAGCAGCACACAAATGTCCCATCAGTCGCAGATATATAAAGTAGGCCCCGCGTGATTTGCCAAAGCAGCGGCAGCAACAGCATGGGGTAAACTTTAAAACTATGAAAGGGGTTCCCCTTGCTGGTAGAGGGAAGTAAAATTACTTGACTGTACGCTAACTCCAACCCCAAGGGAAATAATGGCGGAGAGGGAAAGGACAAGAATTGATGTAAAAAGTTTTCTTTTAGATTGCATCACATAAAAGTGCGTGAACGCAGGTGGATATTACATTACGCCAACGCTACAAATGGTGGTAGAGAAGAATTGCGGTGGATCTAAAAACACTTTCACATTATTTGTGAACAAGGCATTAATCGGTGTTAATGTCTGAATTTACGAGGCTATTAGTGGGAGAAATCACTTTAATTGAAACAGAGAGTGTATCTAAACTGAAATAAACGTAACTGATCGAAAACCTGTTTAGAATATAAATGTTTTATCCAGTATTCTGCAAGTTGTTTGAGCGCAAAACTTACTATTTTAGCATAGAACAGGTGTCATTCTCCTGTTCGTGTTCTAAAATTGAAGCTCTGTTAATAGAACCAAAGGATATTGTGTATTTTTTAAGGCTGCTATTTTAGTTCTATCGAAAATGTAGCAAATATCTGCTATAACATACGTATGTCAGACTACAATCCTGATGAAAACCTTCTGGAGAGACAGCGATAGTGAAACAAATGGCTTTAGAGTGTTGATTGACCAGAGAAGGTTATCTTCTATTTGCCTTCCTTCTCTAATCCAATGAACAGCCTAACGGTCTTCTGTCTATCTATCGCTGAAGCTCTCTCTCTCTCTCTCTCTCTCTCTCTCTCTCTCTCTCTCTCTCTCTCTCTCTCTCTCTCTCTCTCTCTCTCTCTCTCTCTCTCTCTCTCCCTCTCCCTTCCCTCCCAGACATTTACATCAAGATTGAAGTAGTGAGACATACAGTAGAAGTTACACTTAATGGCTTCTGAGGTAGACACATTTAGAGTTAAAATGTAAAATTAAAAGTAGTGGCAGTTAAATGCTCCCACTACTTTCTCATTGAGGTTTTGGGCCATAAACTTCATTACAGCAGTTCTAAAAAATTTTAGCAAATTGCCGTTACCCTTTGAAGATTCTGTATACGAAATATCTTTCAGACAATTGATATCTTATAGACTCATCAAATTGAAAACAATATACAATCAGATCGATATCATTGCATTAAGCTATAACAAGCATCGTAGAGTGGAGACCATACCTAAACCTAGGATCAGTCACAGTTCCAGCCGCAATATTGGCGTCCTTAACTTTGCAAGTCTCAGAGCTCGTCGACATCCCAGATTTCCAAGACAGCAGTAATGGAAGGTCAACATAAAAAACCCCTTGTAGATGGTATAGCAAAAGAAGGGTCAAACACCAAGCACCATATTTCCTCTACTAAGTTTATGACATTGACGGTTTTGTGTGCAAGAACGACATATAGATCGCTCACAGAGGATGTTAAAAATCTTTATTATACATTTATTTATGTGTTTGTTGTCATGGAACTGTTATGTAAAGGCTACCATCTATTGTGCCTGACATTGTTGTTGATCTTAGGTTTAAGTGCAGTGCTTACCCTACAATATTCTAGTGTCAGATGTGACTAGATATAGCGAATGGCAAGCACCTACATGTGTTTTAGCTCTTCCTTTGCTGTACTATCTATCTAGTTTCCTAACAAACTTCTTTACAGGAACTGAGACTTTGCTTGCCCATTCCCCTTCACACCACCAGCTGCAAAGCCATCGAGCACAACAGAACCACGGGTTTTGTAAATTTCTGACATTGATTGCAGTGTTGCAGAATATACAAGGGTTCATTTTTGTTCGTTATTTCCCGCCCTCCGATTGAGCAAGAATGACGTCATAGTTGACTGATGAGTCTTATCTTGAAATCATAGTGCCCTATACCGAGAAGCGGTAATTTTTGCGGAACAGTAAGCAAATTGCAGCACTCTAAGTGAGGTTGCGCTGGTAACTAATACAACCAGCTTTCCCTTTCACCTCTCTTTGGTGATCGTGATTATCATTCTAGTACATAACATAGGTATAAGTAGCACGTTGCTACTCTAAAGGTTACCATCATGGATAGGAACACAGAGCACTGCGTCTTCATGGTTGAATACTACTTTCGTACCGGCAGTAAAATTAGTTCGACATATAAATATAATTTAAACCGCTGCATAGAGGAATTTATGCAATACTATCTAGCATTCAGACAAGTCCCTCGGCAAAATGAGAGATACTGGACGCTATAAAGGGACTGGTCCCAATCTAGAAGTAATAAATATAAATTATATTTATATAATACATATAATCTGTTTCTTTGCTGCCTCCGTGGTGTGAGGTAGCGTGCCTGCCTCACACTCAAGAAGTCACGAGTTCAAATCTCGTTAAAGACAAGTTACCTGGATAAGGATTTTTTCAGGGGTTTTCCTTATCCTACGAAGACGAATGTCGGGTAACTCTGAGTTCTAGGGCCTCTGGACTCATTTGAACACCATATTATCCATTTCACTCATTCATTTCCTCATTCATTCATTTATTCATACATCGTTTGGCATGACGTGCACTGTTTAAAGGTCAAAAAATTCTTTTCTTCACTAAAATGTTTTAAACTAATACTGTTTTTAATTTGGCATTCCTTTATTAAATTATATTAAGTTATATATCTTCTAAGAGAAACACTAAATTGCAAGATATTGTTTGTATTTATCCGTCATTTATAGTGTTCACATTCATTAAAACAATTTAACAGTTATCGTACCTACGTACCAGGCAAAATTACGCACCTTTATATTACGTGGGCAGGACCTACCTCTCAAACTGTATATTTACCTGCCGGTAGAGGGAGGCCTGCTGTCAGCACATCAAATACCGATCGCCAGCCGCTGTGAGTATCGTATATAAACTCGCTCCCTCAGCGATGCTAATGATAACGTCAAATTTTGCATGGTAAAATTACAGATAAAAATGAACACCCTGTACTAGTTGTGCGTCATTTTTGTATTGGTAGTAAGATAGTTAAAGTGTTTCTCTTTAGACTGTGGGCAACTAGAGCATTAATAACGAGAATGAGGAAATTAACGATAGTGATGATACTGGTAAACTGATACATGGTGAAAATAAGGAAAGAATGCGGATGGGAAATTAACGAAAGTAATACGAATGGGGACTTGATAATAGTAAAGCTAACGAAAATGATGCTGATAATCTCTCAATATACAGTAATTAGCTAGGATTCAAACCAAGAAAAGGGGCGTTATAGAGAGAGGCAGCGAAATCAGGAAACAGAAAGCAAATGTATTACTGAATGTTAGACATTTCTCAAAACTGCAATGAAGTCCTGTGTGTACTGCGACTGGTGTAGGAATGACGGTCAGAAACATTACATTATTTGCTATTGTTGGTTATAGCACTCTAACTAAAAAGAAATTAAATAAATTAAATTGTCGTGTGACAAGACCGACTACTTCAATCGCGATTCATTCCGTAGGGCTGTGTATGAAAAGGTAAATCTTCCACTGTTCGCTAATTAACGGAAATCATGCATGAGGAAGCGGTTTGAACTGATTGTGTGTTCCCATATAACAAAAGTACAGTGTATAGCCTTTTGATATCTATCAGAGGTCCCGAGTTCGAATCTCGGTCAGGGTGAGTTACCTGGATAAGGCTTTTTCCGGGATTTTCCCTTATCCTTCAAGATGAAATACAGGTAACTTTAAGCTCCATGGACCCTGGACTCATTTGAGCATCATTTCACCCAATTCATTCACCGTCCGATATGACTTAACGTTGGAGGACGTAAATTCCACAAAAAAGAAGATATCTATCGGATATGATAATGGTACTACGAAAATAAAATATATTAGAGGTGAGTCGAATGAAATTGTTGCGTGGAAGTATAAATACTTGATTCAGATACTTACGCTCGTGCGCAAGGTTATAATGACGTACATATATTTAGATGAAGCGTGATATGAGAGTATCTCCTGCAGTATGAAGAATTGATGTGATGTAGTGAGAAATTGGTTTAATTCACACCTTAGCTAAGGTGAGCGAATTGCCACTACATATTGTGCTGGAAGATCGGGCTTTGTGAGTGACTATTTGTGACGTATAAAAATATGGCAAACACACCTGCAGATTATCATGGGTTCCAAAATGCACAAATTTTTGAAGATTGGTTTGAAAATAGTATATTGCGGAGACTTGAAGAGCCATCAGCGATTGTATTAGATAAGGTGCTCTATCATAGTCGTGTCGTATATGACAAACCTAGCAACTCTTGGAAATAGCAAGTATTCTCGAATACATGCACAAAAAATACCTCTGCCGAATCCCGCTTTTGAAGTCCTGTTTTGATTTAATTAATAAACAAACAGTTATAACCACACGGTAGACTTAAGGTACACAACTGACGAGATGGCTGCTTCATATACATAAACATATGCGGTAAGTTTATCCCTTGTGACTGTATTTTAAATGCTATGGAAATGGTCTGGTCACAAATAAAGAACTCACTTGTGTTCAGGAATCCAAAGAAGCAACCAGTGTGTGATATAACAGAAACCTTAAAACAAGAATTCAAAGGTGTGACTCTACAAAGGTGGCAGAAATACGTAAAACATATACAGAATGTGGAAAACCAATATAAGAAAATATGGACTCCATTCCTGCACAACCCCTGAATTATATTTGGGGTAATTGCTTCATAGAACATAAAACTAGCACTAATACCATTTTCTCTACCTCCTGCGTGGATTCTCCTTTGGAAGGTTTCATTTTATTTATTTTTCCTTTGATGAAAACCAATTCTTACACTCCAAATGCCACCATACAACCCCAGATCATCACAACATCACCACCATATTTTACGTTAGGCCCAAGATTAATTTTTCCATTTCTATTTAGCTTTCCTTCAGACCTTATTCTTTCGTCCTATCCGAAAACTTGAAATTTTCTTTCATCTGCAGACTGAACCTTCTCCCATGAGTTACCTCCTTTATAAATGAACTCCTTTGTAAATTTTAGCCTTTTCCTTCTGTCCTTTTCGTTTACATAAGCCTTCTTCCTGACCATATGATCATGGAATCCCTTCCTTTTCAATACATTCCTAATCGTTTGGGGCTTTAATTTCTTACCGGTAGGTAGGATATTTCTTCACGCTTCTAACAATATTTGTTTTCTCCGGGCCCATAAATGCTTTTGGACGATAGGTTTGAGGTATCAAGTCGATTCTGCCTTCATGTACCTATCGTTAATTATATTTCCAAGTGTACTTTTCTACATTTTAAACAACTGAGAAATCATTCTGTAACTCTTACCTTTTTGATAATAGAGTATGACGACTTGCTATTTCTCTACGCCCCATTTCGTGTAAGTGAACTGTTTGTTTTGATTAGACAGGTAAGACGTTTTAATATCCATAGCTAGACCTGCTGTCCCTCCCCCCTTTCAGTATGTGAAACGTATAATAGTGCGTAGAAAAAGAAGTGTCCCAATATTTTATTTGCATAGAATTATATGAATATTCGAATGCACACTTCATACAGTTCATACAGTAAGATGTATACCAATTTTAAATTCATTTTTCGAGATTACTGTTATAGTTATTTTCACAATAGTAAAGGAAATTATAATTTTAGGTTTCAGGTTTCAGTTACAAACTAAAACAGAAGGGATAATACTGAGTGTCCCAATATGTTTTTACTCACTATACGTAGGAAAATTTGACGTAAACTGCGGATTGGTATGGGACGCTACCAGTAGTGTAGTGTGTAGTGTTTAACGCCCGCTTTTACTACATACGGCACCGCAGGCGGTGACACTGATGATACATGAGATGAAGATGGAGCACCGGTGGAATGAGATGGCGGGGGAAACCGGAGATCTCGGAGAAAACCCGCCCCAGCGCCGTGTTGTCTACCACAAATCTCACTTTGAGGTCGCCTGGGATCGAACCCGGGCCGCCTTGGGGACGCTACCATAATTTAAAGCATGGACAGATAGTGAGATGGGGAAGCGATGTTAAAAATCTGGACAAACTGTACGAAATATTAGGTTTGCTTTTTGAGTTACTGCATACATTTGATGCATTCCAATGATGTCTACTACACCTTGAATTGCCTTATACCAAAGGACGCGCTAGGGAAAAAATGTAATGTTTTAAATATTCAACTGTGTGATTAATTAATCAAAGAGCCTTGAGTTACGAGCTGCAAACGTTTTATATGAATCTACTTGACAGTTTTGTAACTGCTAATTTAAAACTCTCAGCCCTGTCATTAAATAAGATAGCATAAAGGAACCAACCAACAGTTATTGAAGAGTACTCGAAAAGAACAACAAAAGTCCAAAAATCAAAAGATCTAATGTGTGCACTCGAATGACTTACCCTGCCCACTGTTGCACTAATTATTCTTGAAAATACTTGTTCTATCTACTTCAGGCTAATTGAGATAAACTTCTGTAGAAATGATTGTATTACTGATTTCCTAATAGGTCCATGCAGCGAGATGGCTCAGGCGGTTTTATCTCTGGCCAGCACTGGGAGCTTGGGTTCAATTCCAGTGGTCGACATTCCTGGCCCATGGGTATTTTCGGGGGTTCTCCCAGGCCGCTAGGGGAATGATGGGTAGGTTAATTACATCCCCCGAATTTCCTGTCATCTCCATTATCATTCCACATTATCCCTCATTTGGTGGTCTCTTTCAGGGTAGAAGTGTCGGCGGATGTCTCAGAGCGCCATGGCAGTATGATATGCTCCTGGTAAACACTTCCTCCTCCGGTATTATAGTTTCCGGTCTCAGGAACGCCCTAGAGGGCCGTTTCAGGATTACAGAGAATGGGATACCGGTTGTACTGGTCTGTTCCAACTAGTCAATAATAGTATTGTCTGCACTCTCGTGACTCCTTGGAACGGTCGCCCTGTCTTCTCTTCCTTCATCCTTTCTCCCGGGGATCCCCTACTTGGAGCATAGGCATAAAGATCAAGACTGGTCGCACTGCCAAATACCCTCCGTAAGAACTTATCACATCCTAATAGATACATTGGGAATAGGATACTATAGTACGTTTAAGTGGTAGTCAAATATTTAAAGAACTGGTTTCTAGGTGACGACTTTGTCATCTCACTCTTTTTGCATGGCCTGGACATTTAAAGGCATCACGACTTCATGTTTAAGAACTGTAGTACTTAAAAACTCAAACCAAAGACAACAAATTTCTCGAAAATGGATATTTCCACAAAAGTATACGTTAAGGAATTCTACATTTCCTTGTGTAGTTAAGATACGGCTTGCCAATTATCCAGCAATCATCCAGAATAAAGTGCATGTGCCTACATTTCATTTGTCATAGAAATGTTCCTAACCTAAGGTATTTTAATGAAAATCAGTAGCAATTATTGAGAGAATGAACATTTTTCGATCGTTTTCCATCTGCAGTCTAGTTTGGGGTGGGAGAACTTCTTCAATAGGTTTATGTGACATCCTGCAAAGATTTAAATTTAAATATCAAGTTTAGCGCTTAACCGACTTTTCATTTTTCAGTTATGGTGGTCACACACACACACACACACACACACACACACACACACACACACACACACACACACAGACACACACACACGCGCGCGCGCGCACGCACACACATACATATCGTGTTCTAAAAGGTTTTTGGGGGGATTAAGTGAATTCAAAATAAGTATTTTAATTGAAATTTCGGCATTAAATCTTTAAGTGAAATGCAGTACGTTCTCTACATATTATACGTGGTAGAGAACACAAAAATAAGTTTCAGAATTTAGGGGACCCTGAAAGCTATATTTCCAATGAATTCTCGGATTGAAATTTTTGGGTGGGTTTAATATCTTCTCTGGATACCATAACGTGATAAAGAAAGTAAAAAAGGAGGGAGAAATAGAGAGAGATTGCAATGGGGAATTATTCCAAAGGTGACTTTGGACTATGTACTCAACACCTTTATATGTGAAAATACGAATAACTATCCACTAAAATAAGGTGCAAAACTTTAGGGCATCTAAAGAATAATCCCAGGCGTGGTTTAAGGAAAAACAATAAAACCCACTGTCTATTTCAAATGTTTTCTACGTCGGTAGTGGAGATGGTTATATTTACTTGTGTAAAAGGCAATTATGAATCATATATGAATCATGTTTTCAATTATGATATGAACATTTTGCTTGGAAGCCTTGAGTAACAGGAGTAACCTTCATTCTTGAAGCAGAAAGGTATTTTAGTATAATTTTAAGTAATATTTACATTTAAATCATTCTGAAGAATCTGGTAGTTTGAGTGTGGCAGCGAATATGAGAGCGTTTAAAATGATAAGAATAACTGTTAAAAACCCTACAGTTAAGTGAGCAGTAACACCATTAGTTGTCAGGTCAAAGCCCCCGTTATGAGCACAGATGATAAACATGGCTACACAAATTAAACGATTAAAACAGAAGTAAATAGATAAAGAGGCGATTTAGGAATATTTTGTGCAAGAGGGGAGAAATTCATGTGAGTGAAATCACCAGATTCTTCGGGATCAAAAGTGGCAAGTTAAAATACATAGAAGAATAGAGTTTTGTTTTACATAACTCGCTTTTACTGCAGGACTTGAATTTTTCAATTGGCACGAAAGCGTTCCCCTTTTCTAGTGCAAAATTAATTGAGAATAACGATTATAAGTTACAAATAAACGATTCGTTTGCCACTAATAGCGTTATCTCGCACCTGTGTGCCAGAAGAGCGATGAGCGGGGAAAAATATTATGTGCTGCTAATCCACAAGAATTTACGATCCATGTGTTTGATTTTACGACCAGAACGCATCCTAACCGCAAGTTTTTATGCCCTTGCTATAAAATTATAATCCCGAGTCATGCAAAGCTTGAAATATGAACGCACTCCGAGGCAAAATTTGGGACCGTGTCGATAGCACATGAAAGGCATTACTACCAAATGTGACTCGTAAATTTTTAATGCGAGGTTCCGCTTTGGATTGTTTTTAATTTCTTAATGGAAATTTTAAAGCTCTGTGCTTCACTACTTTTAATTAATCACTTTATGTGCGGTCTAACCTTTATACACGGTGTGGTGGAACCCGCGTATAACTTTTGCGAATGAACAACTGAAAGCACGTAGCAAGGTTAAAGCAAAACAAAAACTGACTCAAGGCTGAGAACGGTAACCAGAACGAGAACTACAAAGCCGAAATACATGTATTGCGATGTGAGCGTTCATAATTAATGAGACGCTTTTACGGCTCATGGGAACCAAAGAAGACTTGACCAAGTTTAAAATATCTCGTTCTCGTTCCCGGGCATGGCATACGAAGGAGAACCTGAAACATTTTAGAAAAGTTTGGGGCAAGCTGCATACATTATACTCCAACTTATACAAAAACATAAAGCGATAAAAAGAGCGAGCTTTTGCAACAAAAGACCGTAAGAATACTATGTACAATGTAAGGGAATTCAACAACGAATATTCTGGTTCATTTTCTAGCATGAAAATTATTTTATCACACGATTGGGGTATTTACAGGCAAGTATGATTCATTCCAAGATCTTGTGTTTCTTTTCAGATGCAACAAAGTGTCAAAGTGTACAATGAGTACATAAATGCGATGAATAATACCGTTCTAACCTGATGAAATGAATTATATGTTTGCGCAAATCAACGTTTTCAAAAAGTAAAGCACCGTATTTGGCTACTGTGCATAACATAGTGAACATAGCCGACCCTGGACCGCGGCGTGCATGTCTTCCTCACAGTTAAGCGGTCTTGAGTTCGAATCTCGGTCAGGATGAGTTAACTAGATAAGGTTTTCTCCGGGGGTTTCCCTTATCCTAAAAATGAATGTCGGGTAACTCAAAGCTATATGGGCTCTGGGCTCATTTGAGCATCACTTTTCAGATTTCATTCATCGTCCGGTATGTTTACGTTGGAGGACTTTAGTTTAAAAAGAATCATGAACAAAGGTAAGAGCAAAAGCTGCTGCTGCTGCACCAAATGTTACAGTCTTAACAAGGGTGATAACGCTTATTTAGGGAAAAGCTATAAGGAAATAAAAGAATTTGGCCCACCTCGTAGCGTAGATGGTAGCATGTCTGCCTCACCTTCAATAGGTCCCGAGTTCGAATCTCGGTCAGGGTGAGTTACCTGGATAAGGTTTTTCCGGGGTTTTCCATTATCCTAAAAGACGAATGTCGGGCAACTCTAAGCTCCATGGACCCTGGGGCCATTTGAGCATCATTTCACCCATTTCATTCATCGTCCGATATGACTAACATTAAAAGGACGTATATTACAACAACAAACATTTTGATTCATATTTGTTCCACTTCTATACACCGGCAAGAAATATTCACCAAATTTAGTTTCACATTTAAACAAGCACTTCTATAAAACGGGAAATACAACTTTACGTGTGTAGGTTAGATAACGTTATAAGCCGTTATATGTTATAAAGCCGCTATAGCGTAGCTTCTAATGTTCTCTTTTAATATTTTGACTATCCTTAAGTGATTCAAGAACGATAAACAACTTTTTCATGTCAACGGATATGGCGGATACAGTAACAGTAAAAGGATTAGCAAACTCTTCCTATGTGGGCGAAACTATATACAAAGGGCATTTTACTAAATACAGATTTCCTGTGCTATAAAAGAGAAGAATCGACCTTAGCGATTAGTATTTTATCAGCTGTTTTCGACAATTTGACAGGGACTACAAATCTCTTGTACATGTAATATATATGAATGTATAAGATGATAAATAAACTTACCCTACACCAGGTATCAATTAGCGTCAGCTTCACTGGAAGCAGAAATGAGTGCTTACCTGTAAAGTTAAATAGAAAACAAATTAAAGCTTTAAAAGAAGGAGAGTTACATAAAATTAATTTTACTGAAACCAGAATTGAACATAATCATGTACAACATTTTACTGAATGAGAATATCGCTCAATATCCAGAAGAAAAGATTAATATCTGCAAAACGAATGCAGATATGTGATTGCCATTTTGTATGTCATCATTATATTACATTTTCCTACTGTGACAACATTTTTAGGTGTCTGAAAATATAAATGGTGATTTTTTTTTGGGGGGGGGGGAAGGTGTCACATGCATTGTCTTAGCATGTCAGAAAGTGAATTGTGTGGTTCAGACAAACAGAACAGCGATGATGAGAACAACTTAATAAACAGCAAAATGATATGCTGAGAGTTATATGTAGCAAGCTATTTTTGTTTGATTAATATTTTTACTCACGTTGATATTCCCAAACAACAAATGATGTTATGCAAAGTTATTACCTATAAATGTTTTTTATCTAAAATCTAGACGATTTTGTAACAATTAGTAATAAGACCTTCCCTTTAATAAAAGCACAATTTGTCTTTCTATCTGCCGAGAGCAGCTCTCTTCATCTCCCGAAATGTGTTTCTTCCAGGTTCGAAGCACTGGTTGGAAGGGTTTCCAATCGGATGAAAGGGCGTTACTAACGAACTCTATTGCAGTCCACGCGCGCGCGTAATTTCGGGCTCTAAGTAGGACAGTGTCATTGAGGGTCAGGGCCTAACTGGGGTCCGAAGTCTCTCCCTTAAAACCAGGGAGCCGATAAGCGACTCCGTGGGGTTTTCCATTTGGACGGTACCTGTGTTACAAAACCACCGCCCCCTTGCGAACTACGTTAAGGCATCGATACTGCGAGAGTTTGCAGCCTGGAGGACGCTTTAAATCTTAGTTTTCTCGTCATTTGTGTGCTATTGAAGAGAAATGTATGTCTTCATTCACATTTTCCTTGGGCACAGAGATACAGGTAGATGATACAATAGAAAAATATTTACAGTGTATCCAGCCTTAGTTCAATTTTTGGTGTCAATAGAAACACATGGTTGAGCCTCTTACATGTATACATGACTTACATGTCTAAAAGCACAATTTAAAATGCGTTTATCATTGGAGATATAGTTCCACTGTAATACTTTATCAAGCACTATCAAACCAATATTACAAAATATACTATAAATCTAAATACACGCCGACATTCTTAAACACAGCGTAACTATTACCACAAAATACCAATGAACTTATAAAATTTGTTTTCGTCTTTTGGTACCACGTTAATATATAGTTCGGTATCTGCTGCATTTTCACGTGTTCACAGTGTAATGTACAATCATAGCAAAGCCAGTAATTAAACTTAAGAAAGCATCCAAAGGGTAACGTTTAAGAAGTACAGAGAATAATAAATAGACTTTGCATAAAGAAATGATATTTATGTGGAGTTTAAAGTATTAACAAGCTGTACTTGGATTTAGTTCAACATTTTCAATGGACTTGGATTAGCAATAGTAAGATAGAAGGCGCCAATGCTGGCAGACTTCTAGCGGCTGTGTTCAGTATGTTTGTTGACACAAAAATTAAACTAGGCTGTATAGATTATAAGAAGCGGGTCGAGCTCTGAAATTTCATACCCTTTCCATAAGATAGTGAGAAACAAATGAACGGAGGCATCACTTTAAAAGACACAAAATTTAAAATTCTTTGAAAATGAAATAAGTAATAAGTGTGTGCAAAATGGCTGAGGCCACAAAAATCTATTTAAAATGTACTGAAGGTTTACTATCTGTAATGGTTTACAGTTCTACAAGATTACAAAAGGTTCATTTCCAGAAAATTTAAGTGCTACACGTTTTTTTTTTTTTAAGAAAATAAAAGGTACTGAAGATTTTTCCATGCGAAGGGTACCTTGAGGTGGAAATGTTCTTGAAAATCTTCATATCGCATCCTTGAAATATAGTTTCATACTTATGTGTAACACTGTGGAGTGGTTCTCCTCCTTGTGGTTTGGATTTATCACACGATGCGGTGACATATCTGAAGAAGAATTCGCCCCGTCGTGAGGTCTGCGCCCCACACGCACAAAAGTTTCGCGCTCCCTCGGTGTGGCGATGCTTGAAGAAGCCAAACCTTAACTTGATGTAGAAACGATGAACCTTTCGTCTAAAAGCGGTGAAGGTGATGTTTTCGAAAATTTCTATAAATCCTCTCTCCGGCAGCTGCGGCGAGCGGTGAGATGTGAAACTTCTCAGGTGTAGTATCAACACAAAAGAGATTTCACTTTTGGGCAACTATGGAATAAAATAATTAATACATTTTTACTTTACTTGGAATTGTATTTCTCGACATCAATTTCTTCTTTACATGCGACTTTTTCCACTAATTTATATAGCCCTTTACTATATACTAATTTTCTCCTTTTATTTATAAATGATACAATTTATAATGATACATGGTTTTTTACTTAAATTATTTATCGTAGCGTCGCGTATTCGATGTATATTTTAAACTTTTACTAAACGTTCATAAATGATGAACTCCAATAACTTCTTTTAGTTACAAGAAGTCTTTTACCGAACACACGTCTAGCCTCTTCGAGAGTTAAAGCCAGAAGAAAAAATTGAAGAACAAAGTCATTGGTTCTTTTTTTTTCTGTTTTTGTTGCTAAGCCACCGCAATACTTAATTCTGATTGGTCCTACATCACAATTTGGGATTTCAATAAACCTAAGCATTTGTTGCATCATCTATATGGCCTGCTTGGTTATTAACTTAAGTTGAATTACAGATGGCCATGCTTACCTAATATGTCCAAGTATGTAATATCAGCTTCAACTGTTTGAGTTAAGCTGTTCAGGACGCACAGACTTACACGCACTCATTCCTTCTGCAGTTATTTATTCCATTCAGGAGACATTAACGGATTTGTATAAAACCCTACTAGAAATTACGTAGAAAATGAAGCTAGCTACAGTGAAGCAATGCATATTATACAAACATAACAATTTGTAACAAAAACTTTACTTAACCTAAGAAAATGGTGTTAATTCTTCTTTCTAATTGATATCGATTTCACGAACTCTTGTCCGCATCTTCAGTCAAACAGGTTTTTTTGACTGAAGATGCAGATAAGAGCTCTTGAAATCGATATCAATTAGAAAGAAGAATTAACACCATTTTCTTAAGTCAAATAAAGTTTTTGTTACAAATTGTTATATTTGTATAATACCGTAATAGAAATGTTTGTGCGGAGGTCAATACAACTATTACCTATTAAAGTAAGTGCTACAGAAAGTAACACTGTATTTTGAATTGTATTATTAAGCTTTTCTATATATGTAAGTAGTTATGCTAATACAGATGGATGCAAGAACTTAACAGCACTTTTGTAATTTTTTTTTTTTTTTTTTTGGGAAACAGACAAGGAAGTGCCAATGCAGCTATCACTTGGAATTTTCCACAGGGGGACAGTTTTATTGATCGTTTTTGCAGTAGGCCACCACTATTAAGGCTTTATGTTTTCTCTCTTCTTCAAAGATGAAGCTCACTTCTCGGCTACAGAAAATCCACGCGGAATAATTTAATATTACTTAAGAAATGGTTAGGCATCAATTTTTCAGCAGGGATTACTGGTGACTTCCTGTTCTTCCGCAATGCCTTACCGGATCTGAAATTCCTGCAGAGTACTTTGACTTTGTTTGAGAGTATGGCTTAGGGACTGTGACAGGTAATGCGGCTGACGCAGGATATAGAGCCAGCCCTTACCTACATTCTTGTTCTTTTACACTACAACTTTCCTTAAATTGGATAGGGCTAGGAGGTCCTGTTGTTTGGCCCGCTCGTATACCTCACTGTAACACTATGATTTTTATTGTTATGATATCTGAATAGTGTTATGTATGCTGTCATAGTATTGTCACGCGAGCGTTGGAACACCCTATGGAAGCAGCTGAGAGCGGAAGACAGGGGAGGTCCGTGTTAGCCACGCCTCCCCCTCGTCCGTCTTATAGTGGTGACAGGGACGGCTGAAAAAGAAACATGATTGTGCGGTCTGTTTCTCTTTCACCTGCGTTCTGGAAATTACGGGATCCTTCATCTCTGGAACCTTCCCGTGAAAGCCAGAAGGCTGCGATATTCCTATAAAAAGGGGCTGCCGGAGCGAAGTGAAGTCAGTTAGTCAGTTAGTGTGAGTGAGGACAGTTCTTGGTGTAAGAAGGCAGTGTTAGTGAGTGACGTGCTAGCAAAAGGGACGCTGTGTTAACGAACGAGAAGATTGTGCAACGGAAGACTGTACGTAACCGCGAGTACAAGTGAAATTGTAACGGACGAACTGGTGAATTGTAATTGTGTGCAGCACGTAATACTGTGTAATTGGCAAGTGTTAAACTGTAAGTCGGTGGAAATAAAGAACATTTTTGAGTGGTGAAATTGGACTTTTCATTTCACAAACCCACAAAGTCACAGTATGGTCTGCCTGCCACACTCTTCGGCCACGGGAGAAAACATTTAAAAGACCGAGGCAATCCATAATAACACATCTAGAGGGCACGTTGAAAAAAATAATGTAATATGTATAAAAATAATGCCGCGTAATATGTAGCAGTACTGACTGTTTTTATTGCAGATCCCCTTTTATTTCCGGATATGTGGTAAAATCAACTTATTTCGGTTTCTTTTCCTGTCAAGAGTCAACTGAATTTTGTTTTTGTTCACTCTGTGCACAATTTCAAAGGGCGAAAATATACTGCTAGCTTACCCAGTCAATCACGCTGAGGATGGTGTAATTCGGTTGTGGTACTTCCACTTTCACAAAAAGTCAGTCATGTACTTCTTAACATATTTAATCAGTCAGCTTTGTAGTTAACGTAGGCGATGAGACACAAGAAGGATACACGTTTTGGCGCTCTGCTTAGAAGCCTAACTAGCAATACATAGTCAATAAATAACAGAGGAGACATTGTTAAGTGGCGCAAAAACACCTGCCCCTCATTACAATTCCTTTGTGCCCAGGAGCGCTAACATGTTCTTAGTTAATGGGGGGAATGCACCATGTGGGCAGCATACATCTGAGGGCCTGGAGCACGCTGTCACTGAATAGCTTTTAAAAGCTATTAAAAGTATTCTTATCTGCATTGAAAATCACCATAGTGTCCTTTTCCTCTCAGCTCATGATCTGGGTAGCATTTCAAAAGAAAAGGTATTTCAATGATAATAAAGAATCACAGAAGCTTTTGAACATTACACAAAATCGTTATCAAGAGGAATATGATCCAAGAGGCATTCATACCCAATGTAACAATTTCGATCATTTACGCGGGTGTTCTTTATTGTAGACATGTTTGCAAGCAGAATGTGTTCCAAAATAATAATGACAAATTTATAGTATGGTAAATCGGTTCAGTTAAAATGCAATCCATTTTATGCTACCTTTTGAGTGTATTTTCTATTTATCTTGAATCGCGAACATCTTCAGTCTGAGCGACAGAGACATTATAAAGTTTGAGCAGTTGTGTTACAAATCGCCACCGCCGCCAACACCACCGTAAACGCCGCCGCCGCCACCACCGCCGCCACCACTACGTCAAATAATCTCTTAAGTAAATACGATAACATTAATTTCCTTCAAAGAACTATACTAGAACTGAACCACATTAAGCACTAAATTCATATAACCAATCCTCCACGTTTATCACAGACTCACCTAACATAATAAAGCCATAAAAATTGGTACATGGCAAGCGTAGGTGTAATATTCAAAGACGGAGATGCATAACTAAGTCAGTGCTTTCACTCGCTTTTCCAAGCAAGTTTAAAACCAAGTTGACCTTTTCCTCAGAAGCAGCAGAGGTTGATACCGTAACTATTGACAGGAAGAGCTATACGTTAATAATTAAATAAGGAAGAGATAGTAAAATAGAGAAATCATTGCAATAAATAGTTTCTGTATATCAAATCAATGAATAATCTAATAATTACGCGTTAAAATGCTTGCCCGGAGAAAAGCAACATTATTAATTCATAAGGAAAGTCATTAGTAAGGAACGCATTTCCTTAAAGGTTACTAGAGTGCAGTTAAGGTTGGGTTCAGGTTGTGCGCAGACTTCGTAAACCAAAATTCTGAAAATTAGAAAGGGAAATGAAATTCTTGGAACGACCAAGGCACAAGTAGAAATCATGTTTCAGATACAAATTAGTAAGAAGTCTGGATTGGACAATGTAAGTAGAACCGTTAATAGGTGTTCATTCTAGAGCAAACCATCATTTTGTGTCTCTCCTGTATTTCAAAAATCACTTTTACGTAGTGAATGTTGATAGATTTTCTGCAGAAGTAGCGTTCAGGAACGCGCTTGACTTAAATTGTTTTAGCGCCTCTGGTGTGACAGAACTTCCTGATTAAATTTTCTTTGATTAACAGCTACTGACACTTCACACCATTATTACTATTCTTAATTATTGTTATTGTTGTTGTTGTTGTTGCTGCTGCTGTTGTTACTATTATCATCATCATTATTATTGAAATAATTTAACTCTCTAATTCAACAGTCAGCGACCCTCTGAAACAGAATATTTTAGCCAGTATTAAAATTTCTCAGCTAACTAAAGCGTATTATGTCCTGCGCCGTGGCGTAGCGGGCTAAGGCAGCATGCCTTGGTCCCTGGCCACGGAAAGCGGCCCGGGTTCGATTCCACCCATGTGGTGGGGATTTTAGGTCCCGGGTATAGGACCGGTGCCCATTCAGCATCGTGAGGAAAGTGAGGAGTTTGCGCTAGGTAAGCGGCCCTGGTCACGGAAACGAACATTCCGGCTGTGGGATGCCGAGATGCAGACCACATCTCCTCCCCGTATCGGTTGATCGTCCACCTCTGCCGTGCGTGAGTGGGCGTGAGGCCGGCAGTCGGGTTGGTAGGCCTTGGCCCTCTAAGGGCTGTCGCGCCATGGGTTATTTATTATATTAAAGCGTATTATCCTTTCTCTAAACTCAGGCATTCCCTGAGAGGATATTAAACTGCTGAAACAGCTGGCGGCCGAGACAACGGAGGAAGAGACAAGAGATAAGGACAAAGTAGAACTCAACAGTAAACCATATAATATCAAACGCTGTCAAAATTGGTATCTCCGAAATGGACATAGCATTAAACTAATCGTCCTTTTCGACCCACTTCTGATTTTGACCTTCTGACGTAATTTTTCGCCGTAAAATACAATAATAAACAAAATTTGATTCACTGAAGTTAAATTGAGAGGGAGGAAAGGGATTTCTTGTATATGTGAAAGTGAGATTAGATAAACAGCCTATATCATTTTATTTAATGCCTGAATGTATGAAAACTTAACAGTATAACACGTGTAAGTTAAAATGTTGACATATCTGTATTTAATGCATAAGTTCGAAATTTTTATCATTACTATATGATATGAAATTTACCTTCCTTATCAAAATTATTGCTTTCAAAGAATTTTTTCTCTTCCTTAAAACATCCGTATGTATCTGATAATTTATAGTGGCCAGTATCCTCGAACAATACCGTCTGGTTATTACTGAAATAGCAAAGGGATAAAAAAAATCTGCTGTGAGCACTCACATGCTACTCACTCATATACAAACTGTTCATCAAATCACTTTTTACTCTGTTTGCTTCGCGTTAATGAATTAAATGAATGAAAATAAATGGGTTGAGCCCTTTCGGTCCCTTGCACGTAGGTCTAATATTGGGCCCATTGTGCCCCTCTTACTGGAGTGCTTATTCAAGTCCCGTGGTCTCCGAAAAGGGCAGGATAAGTCTTGTATGAGCACTCCTTATATGATCTGGTCTGAGTTTGTCTGAGCCCAGAATAAAGTGCTTAAGTGTAGCAAGTACTTCACATTCACACAAAATATGTAGAGAAGACTCATCCTCTCCACCACACTTCCTGCATGTAGAATCTGCAATAAGCTTAATCTCATGCGGGTGTCTCTTTAGGATGTTGTGCCCTCTCAACATGCACTTCTAAGTTGTACCCGATTGAAGGTTAGCAGAATCCTGCTGTTATATCGCTAGGTCCCTCGATCATAGATCGAGCCTGCCTAGCTGTAGTAAGATTACGTCATGAAGTGCCATGTTGAAGTGATATCCAATCAAGGATCTCACATCTGGTCCTTCTCGGTGCAATACCAAGGACAGGTTCTGGACCAATAAACGTGTTGGCCGAGCCCTCTCTGGCTAGCCTATCAGCTAGTTCATTTGCTCCAATCCCAGCGTCCCCAGGAACCCAGCAGAGCTATACTGGTCGGCGAGAACAGCGAATATTCAAGGTCTCTATACCTTGTTGTGCTAGCACATGGTGCCTTCAGGGCAGCCTGGCTGTCAGAACAGATACTAATCCGTCCATGCAGCCAGGGCATCCCTAAGATATGATAAACAGAGGCCAAAATAGCATATATTTCGGCCTGGAATACTGTGGAGTAACCTCCCAGTGAGTACGATAGCCTCGTCTTAGGCCCATAAATGCCAGACCCAGTACCCGAGTCAGTCTTGGGGCCGTCTATATACCAGACGGACCCCTTGACAAACCTAGGAACCCGTGGGCCACGAGTCCATTCCTCCCTGGGCGGAAAACTAGCTCTATATTCAGAGTCAAAATTATAAATAGGTTTCATACTGTCGCAACCCATCCCTAGGATAGTCCGCGGCTTCTGAAGCATGTTCAATATCTCTGTGTGTCCTTCAACAGGGTTTTTAAAACCCAACAGCCCAGACTCTAGAGACGATGGGCAGTCATCCCGGCCTCTCCATGGATAAACAAATCCAGAGTAGGCAAACCAAGCAGTGCCTCTAGAGCACTACCGCAGCATAAGTGATGGAGGGCCTGATGATGGAGCCATAGAATCAAAAAAACCACTCATGGTTTAAGTCCCCACCTCACACCAACGGCCCTCCGACAGGCCCACAAAGTGTTGCAGGCCTTAATCACTTTATGTTCAATATGCTCTATCCACGTCAGTCTAGAATCCAGTATAACTCCCAGATACCTGACCGACCCGGATCGAAGAAACTTCTTCACAAAAGGATCGGCTCGCACAAACCATCAAGCCGCCTCTTCCTTGTAAATACAATGAGGTTAGTTTTATCAGGGTTAGCTGACAATTCTACCTCATTGCACCACTTTTCAACACCTTCAAAGGCCTTTTGCATTAAGCCCGAAACTGTATCTGCAAATTTGCCTCTTGACTACAATGCAGATGTCATCTGCGTAGCCTTGGGCATATACTCCACTTTCATTGAGCCTTACAAGTAACTCATTTACCACCAGACACCAAATGAGTGGAGATAAGACCCCTCCCTGAGGGTAGCCTATGGGCATAGTACACATCAACCTACTCTGGTTGAGCGACAGTATTGCTCGGTGGCCATCCAGGGATGCCATAATCCATCGAGTTACACATAGATTAACTCCATGTCATAATCAGTCCTCTATAGATAGAGCCATACGAAGTAAAATTGAAGGCCCCACTATGTCTAAAAATACTGCCATAGCCAACTCTCCTTGGTCAACATATCCTTAGCCCTAAATACCAGCTGTTGAAGTGCCGTATCCACAGAATTGCCAGCCTGGTAGACATGCTGTTCAGTACTCAGAAGCCTTTCAATAAGTATAAGACCCCTGGTATGTCTATCTACTAGCCTTTCCAAAGCCTTTAATAGAAAGGAAGTCAGACTAATAGGTCTAAAATCCTTAGGCCCAAGGTAGGAGTTTCTCTCGGGCTTAGGAATTAAAGCTAGTCTTGCCTGTTTCCACAATGGGTGTACATATCTCATCGCCAGGCAAGCTCTAAAAATTCTTACCAGGTTTGGAATGAGTAAATCCTGTCCCTGCTGAAGCGGAGCCGGGTAAATCCCATCCATACCTGAACTTTTGAAAGGGACAAAAGATTGGATTGCCCACTTTATACGCTTAGAGGTGACAATTTCTTTGGCAGTTCACCAATCCTGCATAACAGGTCGGCAAGCTTACCCAGAAACCGCCTCCTCATTAACTATCTGTGATCCAGGGAAATGTGTCTCTACTAAGGTTCGTAAAGAGTCCACTTCCGAGCCAGTAAATACCCAGAGGAGGCCCTTATGAACTTAAAGTGGCTCTCGAATCCCGCATTAGGATTCTATGCACCCTAACCATACTTGGTAGGTCGTTTATACTCTGACAGAAATCTCTCCAAGCTTCCCTGGAGGATTTCCTCAGTTCTTGCTTATACTTGCGCTGTGCATCCTTGTGAAGGTCCCAGCTCTTCGTATCTTGTTTATCTTGGCTCTATTATACAGCCGACGCGTGAAGTTCCGAAGTCTGCTCAAAATCGAGCTTCATAGGAACTTCCCATTCACTGTCCTAACTACTCTCAGTGGAGAGTTATCCTTAAAAGAATCCTTGAGAGCGCACTGATCCAATCAACGCAGTCCCCTAAGGCTTCTCTGCTATAACGATTTTTGGGCATTCTCCCAACAACGATTCTGTCCCCCAGGTCGTCCCTATAGGAGTCCCAATCGGTCCTCCTAGGGACCCTGAAGGTTCTCGGATCGAGGGAGCCTGCCAACTGAAATTCTATATGTCTGTGGTCCGAGAAATTTGGTTCATTACCAACCCGCCAGCCACTGACCTTTCCCAGGATGCCTATGGATTCTAAGGTTATATCTATAGCTTCCTACCTTCTGTTATTACAGTACGTAGGTTCACCGTTATTCAGGATTTCCAAATCCGTTGTACTTATGTAGTTTGCAAAAGCCTCGACCCTGCCATTAACGTTGGTACTGCCCCAAATCCCATGGTGGGAATTGGAGTCACAACCAACCAGAAGGTCAAGCCCCTCCCGTCTACAGTAGGTAACTAGGTCCTCAAGCTCCCTAGGTGGAGGAGGGTCCTCAGAATCACAAGGAAAAATGCAGAGCACACTACTACTTTCCTCTCTGAACCTTCCTCTTTATATCTCACGAGAACCGCCACCACAACCTGTAAACAGAACTGTGGTAGTGCCCATGCTTTCATATCCTTTGTAAGGATACATACTTTAGGCCTATCTATAGTGCAAGCACTAAAGTAGGCCGCGCCGTGGCTCAGTGGTTATACCACTTGACTCTCACCAAGGCGGCCCGGGTTTCATCCCAGGCGACCGAAAAGTGAGATTCGTGGTGGAAAACACGGCGCTGGGGCGGGTTTTCTCCGGGACCTCCGGTTTACCCCACCATCTCATTCCACCGGTGCTCCATCTTCATCTCATGTATCATCAGTGTCACCGCCTGTGGTGCCGTATGTAGTAAAAGCGGGCGTTTAACACTACACACAAGTACTAAAGATAGAAAAGCCTGCAACTTTCAGCCCCATGATACGGTCCTCACGAATCCATGGTTCCTGTATCAGAGCGATTTGTATCCTTTCAGTTATTAGCCTTCACACAAGCACCCTAGATGCTATGAAGCTATGCTGTAGGTTAGCCTGCACACACTGAATTACATTTGAAGTACTCAGCATGTGCATCACGCTGTTTTCTTATCCTCCTTCTTCTTGGCTTCCGGCCGCCAGGAAAGTGAACACTGCTAGGCCCGTGCCACAGAAGAGCTTTCCTACCCTCTAGGATTTCCTTTGCAGCAGCCGAGTCTAAGCTGATCACAAGTCGAAACTCTCTGTGCTCCACCTTGCGCTCTAGCACCCTGCCCTGCCGCGTCTCAATATTCAGGTTCTGACGAACCAGACGTCTGAAGATGACGTCGGTCTCCACAGGAGGTCCTGGAATCCAGACCACCAACCTCTTATACGCAGGGAGAGCACCCATACCAACCACTTTTAGATTGGAGCCCTCCCACGCCTTCATGTTGGGCACCATACCGGTAAGCCAAGACCGAGAATTCTCATCCTGGCAAACCATTATGGCAGCCCCCTTAGCCAAGAAGCAGTCAACAAACTGGGGAACCACGTCGAAATCATCCGGTAGCTCATCCACCAGCCTGCCGATAGCCGCCTGAATATTCACTAGCTGTTCCAGGACAATCTGTGCCTCAGAGTAGCGCGCATTTACGATAGCCATCCTGAGTCCAGTCTGCACAACCCTTGAATATTCGGCCCTAGGTCGTTTCAATGGATTACCTTCCTCCGGTGTGGTTGAAGGCCTTGGTCGCTTCTTGTGCGAAGGGATGGTTCCCTCAGAGGGGTCTGGGAGAGCAGACCCGATCACAGCAGAAGAAGAGAGCGCAATTACCCCAGTCCCTCCCCCCGCCACAAGCCTGGTCAGCCTCCTCCTCTTCTTCTCCGCTCCAGACTTCCTTTTCCTCTTGATCTTTAGAGAGCCCACCTTACTGGCTAACTCCCCTAGATCGATTACCTTAACCTTCATCAGCTTCTGGTTCCTCCCCTTGCGAGGCCCCAGAGGCTTCGGCCTTGGAGTCCACCGTTAGGGAGCCTACTCTCCCTGGGAATATTCCTCTTAGAACCTGAGTCCCCAATAAAGGAGCTCTCTGATTCACCGGGTTCATTGCCACGGCCCGATCTGCCGTGGTTCTATCAAAGACACAGGCTAAGGAGCACTCTGGCTGTTTAAATTTATTAGGAACAATTGTTGTCCCACGAGTATTGGGGATAATCTGACGCTACCCCTGGAGCACCCTGCAGAAATAGAAAGTCTACAATACAATGGGGTTCAACCTGGTTCCCCAAGGGGATCATTCTAGGCACCATCTACTCCCGGTGCCATTCAGCCCTCAGCACGATGGCTTCCACCTTGGCTTGGGTAGGGAAATAGGGAATGGAAGTAGGATAGGGTAGGAGAGATAGGTCGTTGTGGGACGTTCTTAGTCCGGCTCATCCGCATGAGACCTGCCCGACATGGGTGACCCTTCTGGTAGCATAGCTACCGCCGGTAAAGCATTCAGCCTCGTTATAGCACACAAACATCGCCGCCCGCACGGTCAGTGCTACGATAAGGCGGCGGCGTCCCCTGGGGAGGTTACTTCACGTTAATCGAAACTGAAATAAATTGTAGAAATGGGTTTTCTGCCTATTTCCCTATAGGTACAATGGCTATTGGAGAATATAAATCATTTAAGAGATAAACGCTTTTGGTGTACCATTCTCTGTACATAACCAGGCTAAAAAGAAGAAAATTCAAATCCATAACAAAGAATCTATAGAAAATGGTTACCTGCACACACACACACACACACACACACACACACACACACACACACACACACACACACACACACACACACACACACACAGGGATCTTTTTCCAAAAGTGTTTTTCTTTTAGATCAGGGGTTCCAGAACATATTTCTGATGAAATCTCGATATCGGGTTTTCGGGTGGAATGCAATGTGCCCCTAATTACCAAACTTCGTTGAGAAGGTTAAGTAACAATAGACTGTCAAATATCAGCAGAACTTAAAAGAGCCCATATTTGCCCTTTGCTTCTGGTATCTGGAAGCTATTTTTGGCCAATTTGATGCACTGTTCTTGAGTAATAACCATTCATCTCTTGGGGTATCGTTTCAACAATTCTTTATCTTTTTTCCTACATCACATTATCAAAACTAACTGGTGGCCAATAATACTTTAAGTAATGACGGCTTTGATTTAAGATGGTTCATGAGGAAATCTAAATGTGTCTAACCACTGTTTTAAGTCTGTAAGAAGAGAAAAGAGTAGGCATGCTTTCTCGGATGGTAATCAAACTTCCCCTATAAGATGAGCATAATCTGCTTCTGGCTAAAACAGAGTGCTTTTGCTTCATCAAAGGTTTCCTCCTGCTTAACCCTCACAATGAATGACGTCACAGGTAGTAGCAAACAAACTACAAAGAACACAGAATGAAATGCTATGTGCCCGCAGGGTATCTCAAAAGAGAAGCTGAAACCCTCCCAACTGTTCTGCTGTACCTTTAATCTGCATATTAAATAATTAAGCACTGGAGCTTTGCTCTTCTGGTAGCCTCCGGATCATTTCTGAGTGCCAGTCTCGACGGAGAAGGATCGTTTTCAACTAACAAAAACTTCTGTTTAACTGCACTGAACTTGGGGTAAGGCAGGAGAAATAGCAAAAGTAATAACAGAAGATGAAACGTATTAAGTAACAATGTTAGGTCTTTAGTGATAAAATATTTCTCTACAGTTGCACGTGCTATGAATATCTATAATTGGTTTAGAATCGTTTTATTGTAATTGTTACCCTTCCTCTACTTACAATACGTAGTAGAGAACGTTAAAAATGTGACAGGTTGGCTCGTCATCAGTTTACCGGCAATTGTTGGAACGCTCGGATCATGTGTGAACATGCTAGTTTCAATAATCGAAGATAATTGTAAGTAATGACAGTGAAATGAAGAGACGATAACAATTATATGTTTCAAATGGGATGATGCTCGCCCTTGAGCACTACTAGATGAGGAACCAGTCGGAGTTCTGCAGTGTTGTCGTATTGCATTCCCCCTAGATGGGGTGTGACGAGGGCCAAACTAATCAATCTCTAATAACTACTATTCGCGCTAAGACAAAATTTCAGATTTTGCAAAAACTGATTCACGAGGTAGGAGAGAGTAATGTATTTAACATAACCGTAAAAACCACATATTTTAGCGTAAATAGTTTCCCTAATATAAACAAACGAAGTACTATTATATTATAACAGTGCATTGCGATGTAAACACTGTAATGAATATCATTATTGGTTGGCTTGTATGCGTGAACGTATATTTGAGATTACTCAGAACTCAAACGTAAACATTTGTAATGACGTGATAAAAGAAATACTTTGAATAAGCCAAGGTGCTTGTTAAATTGGATGAGAGGTAAGAATACACTTCCTACTGGTCTAGCAGAACGTGTCTGGTGACATTATAACTTTGTTTATGAATGGTTCGTAATCTCTAGAGAGTTCAGAGCAGTATTACATAGTTACTCCTCCGTTTAAAAACCATGAAAACGTGTATCAGCTAGATCAATCAGAGACGATCCACCTTCCACCTTACTACTACCAGAACAATCCAGTAGAGTTAATGTGGGCTCAAATTATGTTGCAAACAGAAATAATATTTTTAAACTGACTGACGTTGAATGAGTTATTCACGAAGCAATTGACAAAGAACACAACATGACTGGGAACACTACGTGAGACATCAGATGAACTACAAGAAGGCGACTTTTGGAAAGAAATAGCACGTAACGAGATTTTGGAACCTATCATAAATTTGTAATACTCAGACGATGAAGACAATGACAATGACGAATTATCTGTCAACGTAACACCGCTGGCATTTTCGTTGGTTTAGAAAAATAAGTAATTCATAAACTATAATTAATTTTAAACTAACTAGTTACACCATGTGCGAAATATACAAATATTCCTTGTTGTAATTGTGATTTCAACAACTGCATTATTATAAAACTTTGGAAAATTCAGTTTGCGTTCCCTTACGTCTAGCACCAAGAACACTCGCAAGTGTGCGGGAGAGGGGTAACAAGGTGGCAACGCCGAATGCGCTAACGCGTCTGATTCGCTACACAGGAGAACTCTTCCCATTTGAAACACATAATAGTCGCAACGGAATCCCAATGTCATTGCATGTTGACGACTTCGCGATCAATTGCCGTTCTTATCTCCAACTGATCGTAACATCACTACCAGCCTGCCCGCCTCGACAGCGTAGATGGTAGCGTGTCTCCCTCACCTTCAAGAGGTCCAGAGTTCGAATCTTGGACAGGGTGATTTATCTGGATGAGGTTTTTCCGGGGGTTCCCTTATCCCGGAAGATGAATATCGGGTAACTCTAAGCTCTGTGAACTCTGGGCTCATATGAGCATCATTTCAGCCATTTCATTCATCGTTCGATATGACTTAATGTTGGAGGATGTAATTTAAAACAAAGAAGTACCAGCCTGAGCACTCTGCACCGGCTTCCGCTTTTCCCCTGAGAAGACTCGGTGTGTACACTTTGGTCTTTTTGGTGTACATCCTGCTTCTGATCTTCATTTGAATGGCACATCCGTGACTTTTGTTCCAAATTTTAATTTCTTGGATCTTCACCTGAAGAATGTGGGAGCATCACATTCGTCACGATCTTGCAAACGTTCGCTTCGAGTGCTGAAGGAGGGGCAGTAGGTCATAGCCTATCATGTTTCCAATTTTTTTAACTTGAATTAAGGCTTTTTAGTAATCATTTTATCTAGTGTCAAATTCTGTTTGTTGAGCGTTACCTATTTTTGCAATTTATTGCAAAATTTACAGTTTTCTAACTACTTCGAACCCAAACTGGATAAGCGGAGAGGCCTAAAAGATACCAAATTGTGTTATCGCGTTCACATCATATTTTTTCTATCATGTTAGTAAACTTTGTCACAAAGGAATATTTTGTCACAATTTTCATCACACTTCCTAGATTTTGGTGCTAAAATGTATAAAAACTGATTAACCAACCTACCGCTGTAAAAACTATCTCTATCCTTACATTCAAACCCTACTGAAATCCACATTTAGCCCTATAAAAAGAAGAACACTATAGGAAACCAGAAACATTGACATGTTTCCTTGAACACGACACAGCGTCTTAGGAATGTCTGAAATAACAGAAATATTGCCTTTTCTCAAATTACACATACACAAGTACATGCAGAAGATATATCCAGCACATGACCGTTGGGAAGAAAATTATTATAATTAATTAAAAACCTGTATTTCTTTTCTTTGTGAAAATAAATAACTTACTACCGTACAAAATAAAACAATCACATACGCATTTCTTAAATGAGGACCGGCTTAAATTTCAGCTGCTTCATTTTATGGTTACCTTGACAGCTTTTGCCATGTAATTATGAATGGGTTAATGAAGGCATCTATTTTGGCTGGTAGCCAACGCTGCGTTCTATGGTAAACACGAGCATTTATATCTTTCTGCGCAGCTTAACACTGATTGGCTTCACGAGTGCACCCCACCGTGAGATGACAGCTAACTGGCGAATGAGCCTCCTTTATCATGCATATGTTGTCAGAAGACAAGCTGAAGAGAAACATATCTCTACGTCTGGATATTTCAGGATGGCGTCTGTTTACGTTATAGATATGAATCATTATTCACTATGAGGTGCACAGACAAACAACGTTAGACGTACTACACAAATACAAATATTTGCTACAAAGGCTTCACTTATCTTAAGAAATTGTTGTTAATACTTCTTTCTAATGGAGATCGATTTCAAAAAACAATTCGTTTGCGTCTTCAGTGCACACACTTCGTCGTCAAGGGTACAGATGTCTTCAGTGCACACACTTCGTCGTCAAGCGTACAGATTACTATGATATTATGTTTTTTTTTCAGTATTGCCAAAATCTGAAAGCGAAACAAGCCTAAAAGCAGAATCAACTGCTGGTATTTCAAAATTCATTACGCGATGTTTATTTTTTAAAATAAATATATTTTCACAATCTATTAAATTTATCGGAGCATTTGTTTTAATAATTTAAATTCAGGATTTATTTCATGGTTAAATGACCAAAAATGATCTGCTACGATTTATCAGTGTGTTTATTTTCTATTTATCAGTTTGTTTATACATTTGTTTATACATGACAGGTGGTTGAGCCATGTAACAAAAGACACGGGAGAAACACATGACTCCGTTTTAAAAGGTATTCTTCGGACCCTTAATAATGGCATCACCGAGACTAATAATCTCAATGGACAAAATAGTCACAAAGGAGTTTCGGGAGAATAATGAGGGTTTCAAAAGGTGAAAGTTAAGCACACGCAGCTGTGTGGGAGACACAGTCCGCGGTTGGCAGCCTATTAAGACGGTCATCTGCCTCTGTCTTGGTGGAAGGCAGACCAGAACCGAAGAGAAGATCTGTCGGTTCATATGTACGTGAATAAAGAATTAAGTGTTATCGCGTAATAAGCATTCTACATACGGTCACTCTAAACAGTGAAATATTGATAACCTTGGTCCGCAACTTCGAGTTTGATGTCATGATAAAAAGAAACAGTCATTAAACCAGTTTGAAACGGGGATTCCAATGTTATTAGAACCATCCTCACTCACACATCCACGCATACCCTGAAGATAAAGTGCTCTATCCTGCTCTACCCTGCGTTACCCACTAATTCGCTTCATAGTTAGTATGCAATACGGCAGCCAAAATAATTATACTGGCGGCATTGAATATAATTCGCATCCGGTTGTTAGCGTACATGCAGCGCTCGAAATGTACCTTTCACCCCCGCCCGTTTCGCGAACCTTTATGAGGCACCGGAAGTTCCTATCTCGCATGACACAGCCTGCCCCTACCATTGATTGGCATACGTCACTCGCGTACATCAGGCAAGGTCATGCGCCACGTCTAAAAAATGCATCTGTAACAATCAAAATAATAACATCACTAACCTATAAATCTACATTAAGTTCCTAAATGTAACCTGATTTTTCTATCTACATTTTAAATTTTAGGTGTCTACCAGAAGTTAAAATAGTGCAAATTAATCCAGTTTTCTCTGCCACTTCACTTTTCTTTTTGTTGTGCGGAGCAGTGCAATGAAATAACACGTGGAACAGCCTTTTCCTCCTTCCGCTTCACTCGCTGGATGGTCGAAGACTACTGCTCTTCCCTCCTTCAGTCGCCCACTATCTGCAGTAATTTAATGAGTTCGAGGAAGATGGAAGAAAAAATATGTAGAAATATATTATATGCCATCCTTTATGATCTATGTGATATAAAGGACAGGCATATTACCAGCCAACCAGTTGGCCGGCTCTGAAGGACACCGCACAAGCCCTGCCTACAGCAGCGCGTCACAATACTATTGCATGTTTGAAAGACATATCAGCTATTGTGTAGCACGTTTTTGCCTACTTCTTATGGTTTATGTATGTGAATATGCGACATTTATTCCGAAGGAAGAGGACGTTACAGTCGCAACCAAATATTGAAAATAAACGGTTTGTTTCTCAAGCATATCAAGTACATCTTAAACATACGAAATATTAACGAAAATCATTTGATCCATTTTTGAAACAAATCTAAACTTTGAAAAAAAAAAAAATCTTTCAAAATAAGGGTAGTTAGGGGAATCCTCGTGGAACCTAAATACCGAATTTACTATTTATCTGATATTTCTTTTTGGGTTATGCTGTTCCCAAGCCCACAGACCCATCCAAGGACTGCTTTCTAATAATTTTTTTCAGGTTCAGGGGGCCTCAAAATATGTGCTTCCGTTGATATCTACATATCAAGGTTTTGAGTAGAGTAAAATACCTCCTTTACTCATTGTAAATACATAGTGGAGAAAATGGAGTGAAACTGTGGGAATTCTCATTAAGTTGGTAGGTAATATGTGTATGTATGGACGAGGAACGAAGATGGGTAAAAATAACTATCACCTGAATCACTTCAAAAGTGTTTACTTCAAATTGATAAGGGAAAGGCATTAAATCGCATATACTTAGCACACAAGCTCTACTTCGGCTGTCCATTAGCCTTGGACTTTTCATGTTTGCTGGTGCTCTTTCTCCAGAAAAGAAAAGAGAGAAAGTTAAATTTTGCAAGTCCGATGATTTGGCAAGTATCCAATGGTCATGTGGCAGTAGTTTGCCTTTTAAATTCTTCCTTTGATTAAACAAGCTCTATTCTACATACATGCATACACACATATGAATGTTGTGGTATTCAAAGGGGTCACTTTGGCTTTACATCTGTGAGCAGACTTCCCAGAAATACAGGTATGGTTCTCTGGCAGTCTTATACAGCCCGAGAAAGTAATACTGGATCCAGTATTACTCTTAATTCAGTTTATACGTTTACCAGCAATCCATTACTCAGAAGAAACTGTGGACATAAGAAATTCTGATTAACTTTGCATAAACTGGTGCTACTAACTGCTTTGGACGGTTTGGAAACACTTCGGCATCAGCCCAAATCCTTGAACACGAGAAAGTAACTGCTCAAACCGGTGGTAGTAAACTCCAGCACGGCTGTCCCTTTTTTCGTAAACCATGAATGCTGATATGTAAAGTTCGGCAAAGCAGCAGTACTCCAGCGCAAAATTTTATTAGTTAATATTATATCACTTATTACCGAGGCCCTGCAATTTATATAAGAGACTGAGGATATTCCGGGACAGTTATTTTTCATGCTTACAGATGAGCGACCTGAGTGAGTTATTGTAAACAGCGAGTGAACGTAATGAAATCAATGGGGACCATGAGACTGGATGTGTTGCGGCTGAACGTAGGTTCTAAAACACCAAAGATTGGAAGACCGCGGTGCAATTACTTTTATACAAACTAAGACATTCGCATACGTTTACTGGTTAACAACCAGTTACTTATAGGATACAATTAGAGGGCAGTTATACTGTCATTTCAATCATTGACTCAGAGAAATATGTTTAACCACAGCTATGACTTTTCGAATAGCCAGTCCTCGGACTGGTAAAGTGACATGAAGGCTGCTAAGCTGGTCCATGATGTTTACTAATTTATAGATTAGGTTAACTGCTAGGGGAAGTTTACTAATTTCTAGAGCCGGAGGTTAGTGGTTACTTAGGTAGTTAACGTTATGCAAATATAGTTTTTACTTAACAATGATGGTGTCTTAATTTAAGTCTTCGGCTCAAACTTAACGCTTGAAATCAGCTTTAAATATCACTTCAGGCGAGAACTGTCTGAATTTCTGGAAAATATATCACGTAATACAGATACCAAGAAACCTGAACAAAATCCTAGTTTGGAATAAATGGAAACCATCTAGGAGATGTCTAACCCAATAAGGGAGACAACCAGAGATAATATTCTTTGATTCCGTTCATATTCACATCATACGAGCAGATTGATGTTTGCGATTAATCTTGCTCATTGGAGAAAATTTCAATGGAAACTGCTACCACGAGGATTAGGATTAACATTAGGATTTCACTATGGAGGGGATTTGGTACGTAGGCCACCATGCTGGGCCCATTGTGCCTATTCCCCAAGTGGGGCACCACCGTGAGGAATGTTGAGGTGAGAGGAGATAGTGGGCAGCCGACCTAAGGATGCACGACAGTGCAGAGGGCAGCGTCCCTACAGTTTACTTAGAGACTTCCCGCGACAGACCAGGACAATGGACACGCTCTCCTACTGCGAGACGGCAACGAGTCCAGCAGGCGAGCCCCAAAGGTCCCAGGCAGGCGATCCGAGCCCCAAAGGTCCCCTGACTGGTGGTCCCGAAATGGTCCCAGCAGAGGCGTGGAGACCAGCAACCGACCTACCGGAGGAGGAAGTAGTTCTCCTCAGAGCATATCATCCCGCCATGAACCGCCGTGACACCCACCGACACTTCAACCCTGAAATAGTCCACCAGATGAGTAATGTGAAATGATAATGGAGATGAAATTGAGGGACAGAAAATTCTGGGCGTGTAATTAACCTACCCAGCATTCACCTAGCGACCCAGGAATCGAACCCGGACCTCCCGAATGCAAGCCGCCTGAGCCATCACGCTCGGTGCTACCAAGAGTACCTATGCTTTCAATAGCAAATTAGCAGCTTCCATAAAGACGAGAAGTGCCCAATCCCATTTCAATCCTCAAATTATGTTCGTTAAGTTAGGGAGTACTGTTTTTAGAAAAATGAATTTTCTTAAAAGGCTGGAAAAAATTATTTTAGAAAGATGGACTCAGGGCAGAAATTCTTATGCTTTCATTCAGAAACTTTAGTTCTTAAAATTACCCGAATAAATCCAATATTAGTTAAGTCCGATTAATTCAGAATCTAATCTAATGATCCATCATATTTGACTGTCCAAATATTTAATAACAATTTCACATTTTAGTAGTATACGAGAGTTCGAATATTGGGGTATAGATTACTTCTGGTTCGAACTTTAGAGACATTCCTGAAACAAATGTATTTTTACACAGTTGACAGTAAGAGTAAAGTGTTTTTAACATGAACTGCTCATACTAGAAATTTAACTTATGCATACTCAGTGGAATGTCATTTTATAGCACTCCATTGTTATCAACCTTTTTTTGTTTCTTTGTTGTTTCTTTTGCAGTGAAAATTACATATAAGTTAACTGAAGGCCTTGTATCGTATAAGGTAATGGCAGATTCTTTTAATGACTCGGGAATGGATTCGGTTAAATCAGAGGAGCCTGCAGAGTTTAAATGTATAATGAGCCAACAAAAAAAAAAAAAAAAAAAAAAAAAATAAGTTTTAGAGAAAACTAAGTTTTTCTTGATGAAATCGATTACGTCGCACACTGTTCTTGGAGCTTCATTAAATATTTAAACATAAATTTTATAATTTGTCATGTTATTTTCCACTTTTTGCTAGCCTGGTTATGAAAAATGTATTTACAAATCAAATAGATTGAAATGTGACTTTACACTAGAAGGCTAAAAGGAAATGGATTATATGAACTTCGTTGTATTAAGTATAATGAGTGGAGTAAAATGAATGAACATGGGAATAAACTATATTCTTCAACTCTTTCAAACAGCAATTAAAATCTACTCTTATTTAATCAAAATTAAAGATATTTAAACTATAAAAAGTACTAAATTACTTCATGAAAGACTTCCAGAGAGTGAACTTTCAAAGAGTGAACTGTTATGTTGCCAATTAATGGCTTATGTTTGAAACATTTACCGTAGGAAATTTACATAAAAGTGTTCATTTTTATCCATTAGTTAGGCCATCACATCCCGCAAGTCCCCCCATCTCTCTGTTGAAAGTCCATTGATGCAATTAAGAGGCTGCAAAAATGATGTAATTGTATTGCACAAATTTACTTCCTTACTGAAAACATCATTCTCCGACCACTGTTCAAAATCATCTAATCATCATTAGTTATCACTAATTCAGGTCTCACTGAGATTTCGAGACCTGAAGTTCTTGCGGGTGTTTCTTCAGAAGAGTTTTGAAGTTATGAAGCTCAGATTGATCCATTTAATGTTTGTCAACCGAAATAGTAACTTTCAGTGCAGTATCGATGTTCCTGTATCTAACAACCAAAACACGTTTTCAGCGCTATATATACCAACCAATTGTATTCAAATGTCCACGCTGGGCGATATGTGCAACTCGTAATTTAACATTCAAAGCTGCCAACAGTTTTTCTAGATCACTGTGTTGTAGACTAAATTATTTTAAAATAACTTATATTTAGTCCATATTTATGTCTTACAACAGTTAACTACGTAAGTAGATTTCCTTGTGCAGTAGTTGAACTTAATGTAAAATTGGCTAACTGACCCAAATTAAGACGCAATTTACATAGCTATGAAGTATTTTAACAGTAGAGAAAGTAAACCTGGAAATGACATTCCTAGATGTGTAAAACTCTCAAGATCTAAAAGGCATGTAGGAGCATACGAACAGCAACAAGGATGCGAATCTAAATACCCAAAGGCCTGTATGCATGTAGTTAAATAACGTATAAAAACAAAAGTATATTTTACTAGTGTAAAACTGAACTTGAGCATTAACTTTGGCATACAATCGACATTTTACTTTTGAGTTATGCTGTACACATGAGCGCGTGCGCATCTTGATCTAAAAGTGCCAGTTTTGGATTCAGGAAGTAACAAACTCGTATTTCTGGTAAATCTTTCATCGAAATTTTGAGTGGAATACAGTAATTCTATTTTAAATACGTGGTAGAGAAATTACAAAAAAAATCACTGTATTACTTGAGAGGTATTGTAGAATCCAAAGTAAGAAAGAGGACACGATTAAAGGACCCCGCGATAGCAGGAAACTTCCTAAAATGGAGAGGGGCAAAACACGTAATAAGGTAGCACTCTAATAAATGGACACAAAGATTGACTTTTCGGGAAACCAAGATCAACGTCGGCAGGCAGAGAACTCACTGGATAGACAAACTAAGGACCCTCAGCAGCAGCTAGATCACAATAGCCAAGGAGAAAGAAACTCGGAAAAAAGTAGTAAACACAGACACGATGACAACAAACTAGGTTGATGTTTTCCGGAATTGCTAACCAGGAATACAAAATCCAGCTCCGTTTGACCTGAGAGACGCCCTTACCCAAAAAGATGTACCTAAGCATAATCCATTTTTAGAATTAGACTGACATCGCAACCAAGATGTTCGATCCTTCATTGGCTAAATTAGAATTCTTTGCTATCTTACTTTCATTTAATAAAAATCGATTCATATTTAACTTTGGCCAATCACAGATATCAGAACACATTCACCACGTGGAGTAAACCATTTGATAGCATTGGTGTCGCTTCACTGCTGCGAACACTTTAATTGCGATGTCAGTATCATATAATGGTTAATTTTGAGTTGTGAAACTGTAACAAATATACAATTTGCATAATTTTATTGATTGTCACTGCCGTTGCGTTTGTAGAGAAAGTCTCATTGAACCTCGTGAAAGGATGAATGTGCCCTCTCAGCCTATTCTTGCAGATGTAACGGGCAACAAAAAACCCTGCTGGTGTTAGCACCCACAGAACAACTACCAACTGTATAATTACCTTTAAGAATGACCTTTAGCCTGGGAGCGGGAATGAGCCGCGCCTTATCTTTCCGAACGTAACAAAACATTCACTCCGTAACGCAGGTACTTAAAATTCAGATAATTTGCTGCTAAGCGCCCTCTGGCAAAGGGCATGTACCAGTATGTAGCGTTGTGGTTCTTGTCAAAACATCTTGTTTTTGTTTGCGGTATAGTAATGTTTGCTTACCTGCTTCATCATTTCAGTGCGTCCATCAACATCACCAGTCTTGTTTTCGGAATGTAAGCACTTACTTAGCATTATTGACTCTACGTTTCCACAATTCAGCCTACACACGGCCAGTGTGAAAGAATAATTAATTTCCATTAATTAACCTAATAGTGGTTAACTATAAAGCCCGGGCCTTAAAGTACTTACATGTAGTAAGTCGCCATTAAGGTAGTTGTCTCATGTGTTTATGAGAACTCCTAAGTGGTTTACCGGGAAAATATGAGTCATTTGGAGAATTCAATGTCATATCGGCACGTTGGCCATAGTAGCACAATGGTAGTGCGGCTGGACGGAAACCAGAAGATCCGTGGTTCAAATCCCGGCTATGGCATTGAATTTTTCAGTCTGACTCAACGTTTCCACAATTTAGCCTACACACGGCCAGTGTGAAAGAATAATTAATTTCCATTAATTAACCTAATAGTGGTTAACTATAAAGCCCGGGCCTTAAAGTACTTACATGTAGTAAGTCGCCATTAAGGTAGTTGTCTCATGTGTTTATGAGAACTCCTAAGTGGTTTACCGGGAAAATATGAGTCAGTTGGAGAATTCAATGTCATATCGGCACGTTGGCCATAGTAGCACAATGGTAGTGCGGCTGGACGGAAACCAGAAGATCCGTGGTTCAAATCCCGGCTATGGCATTGAATTTTTCAGTCTGACTCAACGTTTCCACAATTTAGCCTACACACGGCCAGTGTGAAAGAATAATTAATTTCCATTAATTAACCTAATAGTGGTTAACTATAAAGCCCGGGCCTTAAAGTACTTACATGTAGTAAGTCGCCATTAAGGTAGTTGTCTCATGTGTTTATGAGAACTCCTAAGTGGTTTACCGGGAAAATATGAGTCAGTTGGAGAATTCAATGTCATATCGGCACGTTGGCCATAGTAGCACAATGGTAGTGCGGCTGGACGGAAACCAGAAGATCCGTGGTTCAAATCCCGGCTATGGCATTGAATTTTTCAGTCTGACTCAACGTTTCCACAATTTAGCCTACACACGGCCAGTGTGAAAGAATAATTAATTTCCATTAATTAACCTAATAGTGGTTAACTATAAAGCCCGGGCCTTAAAGTACTTACATGTAGTAAGTCGCCATTAAGGTAGTTGTCTCATGTGTTTATGAGAACTCCTAAGTGGTTTACCGGGAAAATATGAGTCAGTTGGAGAATTCAATGTCATATCGGCACGTTGGCCATAGTAGCACAATGGTAGTGCGGCTGGACGGAGACCAGAAATCCGTGGTTCAAATCCCAGCTATGGCATTGAATTTTTCAGTCTGACTCAACGTTTCCACAATTTAGCCTACACACGGCCAGTGTGAAAGAATAATTAATTTCCATTAATTAACCTAATAGTGGTTAACTATAAAGCCCGGGCCTTAAAGTACTTACATGTAGTAAGTCGCCATTAAGGTAGTTGTCTCATGTGTTTATGAGAACTCCTAAGTGGTTTACCGGGAAAATATGAGTCAGTTTTAGAATTCAATGTCATATCGGCACGTTGGCCATAGTAGCACAATGGTAGTGCGGCTGGACGGAAACCAGAAGATCCGTGGTTCAAATCCCGGCTATGGCATTGAATTTTTCAGTCTGACTCAACGTTTCCACAATTTAGCCTACACACGGCCAGTGTGAAAGAATAATTAATTTCCATTAATTAACTTATAGATCTACTTACTTCATATTATCAAGATAAACTTTTGTGGAAATTATCTTACCTATTGCTAATTTCCTTATAATGCAACGGACTGTGGGAGTAGAGTAGGCCTTAAGCGATAGTTATATCTTTTAAGAGAGACTTTCAAATTAGATAAAAAGAAATATAGCAGGAACAAAAGAACAAACATTTGTAAATTCAAGCTAATAACAAGGGATATTTTGGAAATGGTTTGCTCCAGAAATGTTTTTTATATAATTTGGTGCTTTAAGAGATCGACTTTTTAATACTAATATTTTGTCTTTCTCTTACGGTTTATCATTTATACTGAAACCATGCACAATGAAGTGGGCTTCTGAGAACATCCCTAGAAAATGTAAGCTACACATTTCATTTGTGATAAAATTCCTTAAGCATATGATATTATAATCAAAAACGCTTAAGCCAATCTTAAGAAAATCGAAATAATTTTAAAATATCCCATGTAAAGGGTTGTTTGTGTCGAAGGAATTTTCCTTGAAAATGTTCATGTCGCATATTTGGGAATTCCTAAGCTTATTGTTGGTTTTAACTGACTATTGGTTTTAAAGTTAGCTGTTCACAAAAACTGACAGACGGCGCAAAACACACACGCGCGCGCGCTCACACACACAACACAGAGACATACCTATATATTTCTTTCATAAAAATGCTTTTTCTTCGGGGACCTCAAAACATATTTCCGGTGAAAACTCGACATCGAATTTTTAGCAGAACATAATACTTATCTAGGAAGCCGCTAAGTCCACACACGTAGTCATTATTGGGAGTATTAATAACTGTGTTTAATTCATATCTCAGCTAATTAGGTTCTGTTATCCACATAAACTTTCTGGATTTTAGGCACTACAATTTAAGATACTTTTAAAATTTTCCCATATATCCCATTTTCAATAATATGTTGTTTTACAACCTGCTCAGCTTTACAATCTTTTTAATATGTACACACGAACAAATCGACTACACCTACGTTGTTACGAGATTTTTTCCTCGTGTGGTACGACAATATAATTTTGCTAAACAAATCTGAAGTAAAAATGTGAAGTCAGCAAAAGTTTCATGCATATATCTGCCAAATACTTTGTTAATAGGCTAATATTAGACCTCGAAAACGATATTTTAATGTGCCTAAAATAGGTCACAAAATTATTTATTATTTGTTGTACAGATGCAACAATAGACTAAACAAAATACACTAAAAGTTTCTGCCACCTTCTTTTTTTTTTCAAAAAAAAGGTGTAAATGCTGAAAGGAATCCTGATTTTACAGGCAGGAACTTAAACTTTATAAAGTGCTATCCTCTTCTGGGATTCTCCCCCACTAACGTAACTGTCCCACCAAAATCTACACATCCCTTAAAGTTATAAAAAAGCCAATTAGAATATAGAGGACTTCAGAGGCTGTTGCCATAGCATTTAAAATATGCATTCTATTTTTCATCTAAATAACTTAAACATGAAATATGACCAAAATTTCTAAAGCTGTCGTCATAAAATAAAAATGAACGGAAATTCATTCAAGTAAACGGTAATCTAGGGCAAGGGGACGTTTTTAGAGAAATCATGTCGCATCATTGGAAGATGCTGAACTTAAATATCAAGTTTGGAATTTAAGTTATTTAGCTCTTTGTTATGTTAAGTACATACACACAGGATGTTTTCGAAAAGTGCTTTTTAATTTTCTACTGCACACTTCGGTATTTAAGTAGCGGAAGCATTGTATATCAGCCACATATTCGATCCCGAGATTTCTCCAGAAATACACGTTTTCAGTCCTCCTGAGTTTAAACAAGAACAACATTAATTATTATTATTATTATTATTATTATTATTATTATTATTATTATTATTATTATTATTATTATTATTATTATTATTATTATTATTATTATTATTATTATTATTATTATTATTATTATTATTATTATTATTATTATTATTATTATTATTATTATTATTATTATTATTATTATTATTATTATTATTATTATTATTATTATTATTATTATTATTATTATTATTATTATTATTATTATTATTATTATTATTATTATTATTATTATTATTATTATTATTATTATTATTATTATTATTATTATTATTATTATTATTATTATTATTATTATTATTATTATTATTATTATTATTATTATTATTATTATTACTACTATTATTATTATTATTACTATTATTATTATTACTATTATTATTATTATTACTATTATTATTATTATTATTACTACTATTATTACTACTATTATTATTACTATTATTATTATTATTACTATTATTACTATTATTATTATTACTATTATTACTATTATTACTATTACTATTATTACTATTACTATTATTATTATTATTACTATTATTATTATTACTATTATTATTATTACTATTATTATTATTACTATTATTATTATTACTATTACTATTACTATTACTATTACTATTATTATTACTATTACTATTATTACTATTATTATTACTATTATTACTATTATTATTACTATTATTATTACTATTATTACTATTATTACTATTATTATTACTATTATTACTATTATTATTATGATTATTATTATTATCATCATTATTATTATTAATTATAACATTTCATAATATAGTGCTTGTGTGCGTCCATGTGTTTGTGTGTGTACGTGTGGTATGCAAATAACATAACTAAATAGTCGGTTAAATGCCAAACTTAATACTCTTTCAAGAATTCGATAAGAATATTCCCTCCTCCTACCCTTCCCCTATTAACACCGCAAACCACTCCTTATACAACATATTTTTGAAAAATGTCTATTTTCTTAAAAATTCTCTTTGATTAAATTGCCGCACGTTTTAAATATTTGCAAATGGAATGTATATCTTACATTTTCTGAGAATATCTTCTGAAGTCTTCATCATTCTGAACAGCTTTGTAAAACTGGTAAACCAAAAGAGAAAAGCAAAATACGAATATACAAAAAGTTGTATATCACAATAAAGCACACAGTTTATTTCAAATGCATTATTTTAGTTCAGCATTTCAGATTTGTTATTGGTTTGAACTTTCCAAAGTTATAGTTTTCTCCAGTAGAAGGTCCTTATTCGCGTTTTTAATCTCCTAGTCATCCGAAGAGAATGAAATTTCAAAAATTGATATAGTGACCTCTCTTAAAAGATTTGGTATCCCTTACGACTACTGTGTTCTCCATTTCCATTGCGCGTACAAGGAAATATATAATAAAAGCATTGCTGCAAATGATTATCTCGACGAATATGAAGTAGATAGAGGAATAAAGATTTTTAATAATATTTTGTACAAGAATGGAAAAAGTAATGTTGAAGAAACCAATTTATTTTCTGAAATATGATTTCGAACTTCTGGATGGAGTAGAATATTTCATGTACTTACTAGAGGTATGCAGAAAGTAAACAAGAAAAAACTTTGGATGTTGCCCTTATTTGAAATTAAATCGCATTAAAAGTGTTTATAAATATTATTTTACATTGTACATTACATAATATTTTATTACATACTTAACTACATCTGATATTATTTAGTGACGATGGCGCTGAAGCCCTTCCAATAGAAGGGCGTAGGACCTTTACACGACCTTTCTGCAGAAATTAAAGAATTTTTACTATATAGCAGTACTGGGTATCTTGTACAAGTGAATTCGGCACAAATGTAACAAATATTATTGGCCTGCTAGCTTGTATTATAGCAGGGCACACTTCTAGAGCCCCTATAGTGGAGGTAAACTCTGTGACGTCTGAGAACAGTTCTCTTTTGCTCTTGGCGCGCAGTTGGCACTCGGTGAGCTTTGTTAAAAGGACTGAGGCTAACAGAAGAATACTCTGATGCTCTCATGTGGTTATCTCAAACATTTATGGTTTATTAGTGAGTAAACAGTTCTTACTTAAACTTATTTATCGATCTCCTTTCTTTTAATTCAGATAAATCTGAGTAGAAATAGCTAGGCTACAAATTTCGATATACACACAAAGGTATAATAGCAAGAGAAATACGCTCACTTTCTTCTCGGGCAGATAGCCAGGTAAAGATGATTAGATATCAACGTTTCGGGAGTGTGCATCTCTCCCATCATCAGGATATTTATAAAATGTTATAAAAACAAATGAAATACTGGATATAATACAATTATAAACAGAGACAAAACACTATCAAAATTCGTATTACTGAACAAAAGACTGTTTTCAGTAAATTAAATGTCAGGTTAGGAGATAGATGATATCTAATCATCTTTTCACCTGGCTGTCTGCCCGAGAAGAAAGTGAGCGCATTCGTCGCCAGGAAAGCTTCAGGTCTTATTTTGCAAGAGAAATATGCTTAAGAACTAAACACTATATGCCAGCCTTAAAATTCCACATTCCACGTAATGGCGAAAACACCTCAAAATTGTTTGAAATTTAGTCTTAAGTTAGGACTTTAAGTTTTCAAAAAATTGGAAATGTTAATAGCATATACATGGGAAATGATTTCTGCCACAACAAAATATTTTTACTTAATTGCGCTTTTAAACAGATACACATTTTTGTGCAGCACGTTTTCTTCTCTCTCTCTCTCTCTCTCTCTCTCTCTCTCTCTCTCTCTCTCTCTCTCTCTCTCTCTCTCTCTCTCTCTCTCTCTCTCTCTCTCTCTCTGTCTGTCTCTCTCAACGCAGTCCAGTTATACAAGCTTGTACAATATCCTATCTGAATGAAAAGAGCTTCAAAGCGTATAGCCACAAGTTCAAGATATACATTTTGTTATCAAGTATCTTTACTGTATGTGGTTTTGATCAAAATCGTTATACACTTTTGAGAAAACAAAATATTTCGAAAAATGTTCGATATAAAGATTAGTTGCGAGTGGAGGGATATTCATGATTATCTTCGTGACCCATCTTTTTGGAAGGGAATAAATGAATAGTGAGGGAGTGAGTGAGTGAGTGAGTGAGTGAGTGAGTGAGTGAGTGAGTGAGTGAGTGAAGAAGCCTGAGATTGACCTATTAAGGGCAAGAGTCTCCTACATGAGGGGAGCTCACGGTGATGAGTTACGCTGTTACCGCGGAATTTTTTCTAAACATTATATATATATATATATAAAATTCAAGAAGCCCATGTATCTCAGGTGAACACTCAGTATATAATTTTTGAGTGGACTACAATACGTTTCCTACCTATTATATAAGCAGTAGAAAAAGTAAACATCCTGATTCACTAACGAAACAGACGATAACGAAACTTCTGAATTTGTAGTAGGCAAGTGTAATGTAACCGATGATAGACGTAGGAAACAATGTGTGTGATCCTTATCCACAGAACCGTAGGAAATTAGTAAAATGTTCTCCTGTGCTGAGGAATGATTATCTCATATCATAATCAGAAGCAGGGCTTAGATTCTGATAACATGTCATCTTTTAAGTGTCCCATCGCAGATATTGCTAACTTGTACCTACATATATCCTTATTGAGAGTCCCAGATTATGAAGATGTCCATTTATTAGACCAAGTTTTAGTTATTTTATCCTAATTTCTCTTTTAGAGCATTTCCCACTCGATTTTACAGATTTTGGTTGTTTAGTGCTAGTTAGTGTCTTTATTTTGTCATTTTCCTTATTTATATTGAGTAGTATGTTTTACCAACATTTTAAATAAATTTTCAACAATATTTTACTATTTAACTGAGAAATACACGGTGCTCATTTTGATCCGTGATTTACCGCGCAAAATTTGACGTCATCAATAGAATTGTTGACGGAGCGAGTTTATATACGATTCCCCTAGTGGCTTCAGATCGTATTTGATGTGCTGACAGCAGCTTCAAGGTCTACCTCTACCAGCAGATAAATATACTATTTGAGAGGTGGGTCGTACCCGCGTAATATAAAGCTACGTAATTTCGCCTGGTGCATAGATACGATAACTGTTGTAGTTCGCTTTAATAAATATGAACACTACAAATGCCGGATAAATAAGAACAACATCTTGCAATTTGGTGTTTCTCTGTGAAGATATACAACTTAATATAATTTAATAAAGCGATGTAAAATTAATAACAGTATTAGTTTCAAAACATTTTAGTAAAGAATCAGAATTTTTTTTTTGTACTTTCAACGGTGCAAGTCACATCGAACGATGAATGAATGAATAAATGAATGAATGAAACAGGTGATATGATACTCAAATGTGTCCAGGGTCCCTAGAGCTCAGAGTTGCCCGACATCGTCTTCGTAGGATAAGAGAAAACTCTGAAGAAACCTTATCCTGGTAACTCATCCTTAGCGACCTCTTGAGTGTAAGGCACACACACTGCCAAACATCACGGAGACGAGCAAGAAACATGTAAATCAACCGAATATGAGCTACTTCTATACGTTTATTAAAACAATGAAACCATAATTGTTAAACATTTACTTCTGTGAACAGCTTTACGGAAATTAAATAGCAAGAAACAGCTGAACACAAATAAGTTGAGCTAATGTGGCAAGCTTCTTTAAACGAATGGTTCAACGTGACCGCCATTGAGAGCAAGACACTTCCTTATTCTTTTTACAATATGCTCATATGCACCTTGCAGCATCACAGTAGTAACTGTAGTCATCTCATACATGATATCTGCTGTATTTGCTCTAAAGTCTCGGGTTGGCTAGAATCAACAGGGTAAGATCTGGAGTTCTTGGAGGCCACACAGGAATGCTAATGAATCTGTTGAGGAGAAAACACAATAATAAAGGTTATTCATGCTGAGCACATTCCGGAAAATATGATCTGGAAATTTGCCATCTTACCTCCGAGAAAAATGTCTTTCAAGGAAAGCAATTGTACAACTGTCGGTCTGAGATGAAACATAGATCGAGTTGCTCATCAACCTCAAAATACTCCAGAAAGTATTTGCAGATATTTAGGACGGGCCGGTAGGTCTTGCTCTTGCAACTTATGCAACCGTGTGATTTTATACGGGTAGAGTTGCATTACCTTCCTGACTGTCGTATGAAAAGAATCGATGGGAAGTCCCGTCTGCCTAACTACTGCCGCAAAAACGTCTGAGGCCTTTCTGTCATAGATAATATTATTTATTACTTCTAGATTGGGATCAGTCACTTACAAAAAATAGTATACAGAGTCTCTCTTTTTGCGAGTATCTGATCCTGTATCTTGGAAAGTTTTGATAAACTTATTGGTTTTAAAAGATATAAGGATACCAACATTAATAAAGACATTTCAATTATTAAGCGTGAGAATGGCAAAAAAATTATAGGATATATTGATAAAACGTAAGACGTTTATGTTGCAAACAAGTGTATGTCAATTTGATGCTATCTGGACACTTGACAGCATTACGCTCCGAGGGACTTGTCTGAATGCCGGATAGCTTTGCATAAACTCCTCTATGCAGCGGTTTAAATTATATTTATATGTTGTACCAATTATGTTAATCGCGAATGCCGTAGGAGAGGTGAAAGGGGAGGCTGGATGTATTAGTTATGAGCGCAACTACACTCAGAGCGCTGTAATTTGCTTACTGTTCCGCAAACATTGCGGCTTCTTCTCCGTAGAGTGCACTATGATTTCAAGATAGACTCACCAGTCAACTATGACGTCTTTCTTGCTCTATCGGAGGGCGGGAAATCACGAATAAAATTGAACACCGTGTATGAGTAACTTTATACAGATTTTACCAACATTCTTGGGCAAACAAATCACATTCCTATATAAGGATTCGTCCGGAAAGAGTTATTTGATGGTAGAAAGGTGGCTATTGCTAGAGAAGCTCGTATCATTACAGTTATGAACACACGTCTCTAACTAGCAATGAAACAGGTCAGATTTCCCTTTTCGCTTTGAGTGTGCACTCACACACAGTTTGCTATTCCTCTTGTCATGTCACAGAATGTGATATACTTACTCTTCATTCGTAGTGAATTTTGTACAACCTGGTAGTACAATAGAGTTAGTTTTACACTTAAAGAGTGCTTCAAAAATAATTTGCAACTTCTTTTCTTTTTCGAATAAGATATCTAAGACAGTCTCAACACAAATAAATTATTCAGCAATTCCACAAACACGAACAGCAAAATATTTAAGTATATTACCAGCTAAGATGTCCTGCACCATGGCATAGTGGACTAGAGCGTGCGCTCTGGTTCCCTGCCACGGAAAGCGTCCGGTTTCGATCCCACCTGGGGGATGCGGAAGTCGCGGGTATAGGACCACTGTCCACTCAGTATCGTGAGGATATTGAGGAGCTACGCTAAGAAGCGAACCCTAGTCTAGAAAGCCAACTTTCCGGCTGGGGGTGCCGAGATGTTGACCACATCTCCCCGTATCGGTAGTCGATCGCCCACCTCTACCTTGCGTGTGTGGGCGTGAGGCCGGCAGTCGGGTTGGCAGGCTCAGGCCCACTTTGGGCTAATACGCCAAGAGTTACGTTATGTTACTACCTTAGACTCAAAGCGAAGATGGAAAAAGTATGCAAAAGCTGAAAGAAAAGAGTTCAACATAAAAATATAAAAGGCTTCATGGCGTTATACTCTAAGGAAGTACTGAATACAACGCATGAGTTTCACAATAATGAAATGAGTAACAGTCGTCAACAATTAAGTCGTCACCATTTAAATGGCAGAGGACTCAACACGCGAACTATGAGAGATAATCATAAATTCTGATCTAAAGAAGCGTTTACAAGGACGCATAGCGGATGTGCGTGATTGGTTATTATTAGCTCCTCTAACAACCTAGGCGAGGTGCTAAGATTTTTCCACAACATAGTCTGGTATCCTGACGTCACAAACAGCAACCTGTGAGATATGGAGTAATGCGTGCACCACCTATCAATACAAAGTATGGGTGATTTTAAAAATCATGTTATGTGAAGCTTATTTAATGAAACCTTTTCAATCAGGTTCACTCTGTGATGAGTTAGAACTACTCCCCACGGTTTGAAAAAGAGAACAAGAACAAAGTGAAGAGCTTTGTGTGTACATTTAATCTAATAATTTTGTAGAAGTATAGTTTGTTTACACGGTTCTGAAACTTTGCGTAAAGCTCTTCTGCCGGCCAAGTTTGATGTTCGGGAGGAATACATCTTGGAACAGTGAAGATGAGGGTTAGTATAATTTTTACAATTTCTCTGTTTCATACCTTTGCACAATTTTCAGAATATGCAACTGAGAAGCTTTGTTGCCTCACTGGAAGAATTCAGAACTTGTACGTACATACCAGGTTACATATCAGCATGTGATGAAACTCTGTGTCTGCACAAAGCAGAACCATATTAAATATATACACACTTTCTAAAGTAACGATTTAGGAACAATACTTACTTAAAGAACCATAGTACGTGCACAATGAGTCTTACATCCTCAAAAAATAGAGATGTGGAAGATGTTAAATAAAGTCAAACAACTGAAAAGAATAAACCACAAGACTTAATTGAACATAAGTGCTTGTTTGGTCTTCATTGGAAGATATCTATAATAGAGAACTTATTGTGAAAAGAATATTACTGTGTAAGTTGCTGCTTAGTTTAATTACAAAAATATTATTTTTCCAATTCCCCAAATAATAAAGTATTTTAAATTAATTTTCTAAATTATGTCATTATTACTCTTAAACCTACATTCTTTACTTGCCAAGCATTTATGCCATTGTATAAATTAGTTTATATCTTTCGGTAATTGGATTTTAATTAATTAAATCTCTGTCAGACCTAGATCATTTTTCGTAATCATTAATTCAAATATTTTAGGTCATCAAAACCACGGCCTGATTAAAACACTTTGATTGCCAAAGTGGTGGGGATTGCGACTGCACTGCACTTGGAATACCTTGCGTGGTAGAGCTTCAACGAGTGTTTTCAGCCATTGACTCCTTACCCACGAAGCTATGTCGACCTCTCGTTAGATCATCACGTCTTTTTACATCCGTGACGTAAAGCTGACGTAAACACGCTCAATCAGCTGACCTTACCGGCCCAAATGCCTATATAATCATCAAGAACAAATGACAACAGAGCTTAACAAAATGGTGTCAACAGATCACATTGAGACAGTGGTAATCAAAACAATAACACGGGTGAGAATGTTTGACCCCGTTTCTGGTTCTTCTACGTTGTCTTCTTGGTATATTCATGCCATCACACACAACTCCCATATCGGGCCCCAAGTTCAAAAATCTGACGTATTACACTCACATGATTCTCTTTATCCACTTTTGCTATATTTTTATGCAGCTTCTACAAAATATTCGTGCGAAAACATATTCTTCAATGTTATTATGTTAACTGAGATAAACTTTTGCGGAAAGCTACATTACACACTCCGTTACAGATACAAATAGAATTGCGATACTCAAATATTTAGGCACTGATCTCTATATGCTACAGTTTCTTGTTTTTAATTTCCTTTTTACCCTCCTGTATGGAGAACTTACACTTCCCAGGACTCGCAAGTGGGTGTCTGGGTTCAGACGCCTGTTGAGGAGCAGAGGAACTCTGGATCCGGGAGAATAAGGGGGGTGGAGGATCAAACCAATACCTGGTATGAAGCTGAGGTAGTATTCGGTGCAATGAAAGGAAGGAAAGGTGATTATGGAGTATTTGATAGAATGAATGGCTGGGGAAACCAATAACCCCGGAGTAAACCTGTCTGGAGGCCACTTCGTCCATTACAAATTCCAAATGCGGTCCCCTGGGATCGATACTGGGTCACGTATGTGAGAGACGAGCCGTATAACCACTCGGCCAACATTCCATTGTTTTTCATGTAATTGCAAGAAACAACTGAATATCGACAAGATAGTTGAACAATTCTAACCAATAATAACGGATATCTCTAAAACAGCTTACGTCACGAAAATCTATAAGTTAAATTTGCTGTTTTAAAGAGATCTAAATCTTTTATATAATACCTTTGTCTGTCATGTAACATTTTCCCGTGATACAAAATTATCTAAACCTCTTTGGAATGAAGAGAATTTTATAGTGCCATTATCACAGTATTCAAGATAGAAATTTTATTTGTGATGTAAGTGTCTTTGAAACGAGTATATCAACTTAGAGTTCTATTTGGGGGGGGGGGGGAATTCCTTTATAACCTTAACATCACATTGTTGGAAGATCCTAGACTAAAATGTCAAATTTGGTATTAATCCGGAATTTCTTTACCAGTTATGCTGTCCATGGACACACACCTAAATGCATTTCTTCTAAAACGGTTTTATAGGTTTAGGAGTTCTCAAAAGCTTATTTCAGGTGAACCCTCGATATCGAGAACACAACAGACACTTTTTCTGCCTACAAGGTACGTGTCAGAGAATGTAAAAGTATGAGAAGTACTGAAACATCCCTACCAATAACATCGAATATCTCGGAAACGGCTCATGCCACAAATAAAGGTTATTTGAAATAAACGGTGTGCCTTTAAGATTTTTATATTTTGTGTAAGACGTTTTTGTTTATTTCTTGTGAATTAAATACTTTAAAAATTATACACAATGTCTTCCAAATGAAATGTTGTTTATAGGCTACTTCCATAAAATTCAAGCTATATATTTTATTTCTCGTAGATATATTACATAATGCTTGGTTGGAATGCAGTGTAAAACTGAGAATGTAAAATTGCAATAACAATGTAAAGGAATTTACAGAGTACTGAAGACATAGCTGCGTTCTGATTTTCATGTCAATATCTCACATATAATAAAACATGTTAATAGAAACTAGAAACATTGAGAACACATTGAGAAATACGATTTTTCTAACGAAGGCGCTGTTTGCGATGCACGATTGGAAGAATGTTGTGTTTACATTTGCCCCGGACCCTTTAATGATGCTGGCCTGCAATACAAAGTTTGGTATTTATCCGAATTTTAGTTTCTTTATCACACGCCTATAGATATAGAGGAACTGTTGTCATTTTACCTATGTAAACATTCGCTATCAAAATTTTACTACAGACACGCTTTTGAACTCATATTAACTCCAAAAATCACGGTCAGAAAAACGTTAATGCTTATGTATGTTTAAAGCCGTGCACAGACATTATAAATTCAAAACAAAATGGCTGATGAAAACCAAATTTGGTATTTGAATTAAACATCTTCCAAAAATGACATACGAACAAGAAAATTCCCCCAACCCAAACTACACCTTCTATGGAAATGTTGTCTTGTTTTTATTCTCTTCAAAACAGCTCTAATGATTTTTACTAAAACGGACACATTAACTCGGCAAATAAAATGTATAGATTGAATGCTCTAAAATTAGCCTGTGAATGCACCTCAATTCTGAATCATGTTTACATAGCTATGAAATCTTCGGGAAGAGACAAAAACGTAGAAAAATTAAAAAATGGAATTTTCTGGAAAGGTAGAATCGTGTTCAAAAATCTTATGTCATAAGCGGGATTTGAACTAAAGAACCTACGTTCACCAAATGGGCATATCATAAAATTTGCCGGCTGGACATGAGTCCCCGACTGATTCGCCTTTAAGGGACTATAATAGCTTATGAAATATTTTATCCGAAAATTAATTGGACAGCGCGCCGTGGTTTGTCGGAAAAAAAATCAATAGTTACGGCATGACGTGCCGCAGTTGTAGTACAGTCTAATTTTTAAAAGAAGATACGTGAAGGTCATCTGTTTCTCCACGTGGGTAGTGCAATATTGCCCACCAGATCCCCTTTCTTTATCCTCTCAACACTTGAAACATAAACTAGGATTCGAGTTATCTCACCCCAACAAAAATATGCACAGTTAATCTGTATTAGCCTACTTTAAAATAGAAATAAGTTGTTCACACATTCACTAAGTTGTAGGGTCTTCACGTGTGTGGCTTCTTTTAAATAAGTGTTTGTACTATGTAACTAATATCCCATACTTACCGTTATTGTTGCTATGAATCTTAAGTTGACATTCCCGCACAAGTGCGGTAAATATCTCTCCATAGAAACACACATACGCAATGCACACTCTAAAATCTAACATTTATCTTAATTTATATTTATTAATATTTCAGCTAATATCTTAACTATTAAAACTCATTTTCATATAAATACACATACAGTTCGGCCGCTCTATCTCCGGCCGTGAGGGGGAAGCAGGCTGTTGACAGTTCTTTAGCGGGAATTTCAAGCAGAGGAACAATGCGTATTTTAAATATTTCACGTATTTGCATATTTCACGAACCAGTAGCCATATTATTATAATAGCGATAATAATAGGGCTTACGAACACTAAAAATCGGAATTCACGCACGGATAATATACCAAAGAAAGTTCACCAGCGCAAGCCGCTAAAGCCACGTCGCTCAAACAAATTTAACCTGGCAACACGGTGTTGGGGTCGGAAGCCACGCCTAGCAGCGACAATGCTGATTGGCGCTAGCAGACAGTTTTAACTTCCTGACAACTACACCGGATTTAGAGACTCCCAGTACTACCAACAGATGCAGTTAGTGTGTGAAAGGTGTAAACGAAATATTCGAATAGAGTAGTGCTGTAATAAATATCTTGCAGGATAATGAAATTGTAAGTTGTATTTCAGTGTTCTGAAGCTAATATAATCCTATATTTTCATTCTAAAAATAATTTTGAGAATATATTTTCAATTGCTCATTATTATATGTTGGTACTATTAACTTTCTCCCTCCACCTCTTGCAGTTGCAAAACGTCAGAGCCGGAGATACAACGGCGCGACTTTAGTGCAGAAAGTAATGTGCAACACACATGTGGTAGGCACATAATGGAATCTCGAGAATTGAAAAAACGCGGTGCAAGTGCCTCATTTTCTCAAACCTTTCCTCGTTCCGTATACATTAATATCGCAATATACTATTATTAACGACTTTGTTAATTGGCATGTTCATATCAACGCCACCGATATGCCGGAATCTTGACCCACAGGAATTCTTATCTGCATATCTACTGACATGGGACTGTCACTTTTGGATGAAAGGAATAAGATGTTCGTTGATAAGGAGCAAACTCTCGTCTTCCTGTTGGAAGAATTCTCTAAGAGAACAGACAAATCTTCTAGCTTGGCTATGCAATGTAACACTCCGACCGTAATCTGATCTTTGCCTTGGACAATGATTCCTCGGTCCACCTCTACTCCAAACGCCACTATGTCTTGCTTCTATAAAAACGTATTTTAATTGTGTTTTAACAAAGTAGGCAAACAATACACAGCGCAACTAGGCAAACTCTGTTTCCCCCATACAACCAGCGATAACTGAGTTGAGGAGTATGTGATTCACCCACTTCACCAGTGTATCCAATCTGGCAACCTTTGTTTACGTTACCATACGTTTCCTTCTTACCCTTCGAGTCCCTTGCCTGATGACCTTTATGTATCTTCTTTTAAAAATCAGACTGTAGTAGCCATGTTGGTTGGAGCATAGACAGGTAAGTTATCTATTGTTCAAAACGCGATTATGGGTCTCAATATTCCAATCTGAATTTTACGTTTATAGTTTTAGCCTGCATATGGCACATGTGAAAGAATAATTAATATGCAATTTGTGAATATCATCTTTTAGTAACATTTTGCATTTGCGAGGTATTTCCAGCTATTGGTTCGAATTTTCAGTAGAATATTCGTAGAAAACAGAATTTAAGACGTACATTGCACAGTAAATACGACACTAGAATATAAAGGAAGAAAAGGTCGTGTGACGTAACACATCAGATTTCCCAATAACATGCAATTCTGAAATAGTAAGCGTACACGACTCGACAAGCCAAACCAATGATAACCTATGCTTGAAGATGTCAAGAAATAAATAACAAGCCGGTTACAAACATTGGAAAAGAACAGTGATGCCCATAGACTGAACTCAGGTCACGACGAGCTGTGGAATGTGCACGAATGGAGTTGTTCGAATGCAAAACAATACAGTCAGACACCAATAACGATTTGTTACTAACAACAGTGATCGCTGAGAAGTGAATGTGAGTTTCCTAGCTAGGCATTTGTCTTTGTGTGTGTGTGTGTGTGTGTGTGTGTGTGTGTGTGTGTGTGTGTGTGTGTGTGTGTGTGTGTGTGTGTGTGTGTGTGTGTGTGTGTGTGTGTGTAAACTCTGATATTTGCACTCACATAAACCTCTCTACTCCTGTATAAATTATATTCAGAAACGCCTATTCCTCTAATTCATGGTGATACAGATGAACATTTTCAGAAATTATCTAGTTGGTAACCGAGCAGGCTGGCTCCGGTTTCATCTGTGGGTCGCATTCGGGAGGTCCGGGTTCCATTTCCGTGGCAAACCTACCTGACTCATGTGTTTTCCCGGGGGGTTTCCCGGGTCGCCAAGCGACTGCTGGTTAGCTTAATTACATCTCCCCAATTTCCTGTCCATCCCAGGAAATTTAAGATCACATTTCATTTGCCATTAAAATGTTTTAAACAAAAGGTGTCTTAATAAAAATCGTTACAGCTATTTTTTCAAAAAATCATAACTTTCGGAAACTGTTCCTTTTGAGCTGTAGACTGAGGTAAAGAAATTTACTTGAAAACGTGGGTGTCATCTCCTTGGAAGTTGGTGAACTTAAATATCAAGTCCAGTTTTTGACCAACCTTTCTAACTTGAGTTAATGCTGTTCAATCACAGGAATACACACAAACAGGCCTGCGTCACCATCTTTTAAAACTATTTTGGAAGTTTGGGGTAAACATCCAAACATGTATTTTATTTGAAATATGGATATCTAATTGTTTCGTGGAATACGATACTTTCTCTGCCTACGATTTACGGGGAAAAGAAAATAAGATAAACCATTTCGCATTTGCAAGAAGTGTGGTTATTTGAAAACTCAAACCAATACCATGGAAAACGGTTATAACCCGTAATCCAAAATTAACATATTGTGTGCTGAGATCTACATTCTTTGTGCCCTAAGGTTTTAACTATCTACAAGTTATGCAAAAATCATTCAGAAAAAAGAGGACTACAGAAGCTATTCGCAGCCCAAGAAAATCCAAGATATACGTTTAATTTACCAAAAAGATATCATACATATGATATTCTAATAAAAACCTAATCAAAACCACACTAGGAAGATTCCTCTATGGAAAATTATCTCAACACCATCGCCCTGTGTTCTATGTTAATGAGAACCATTCCCGACTTTCTGATCTCACAGTAATTTTGTTATATTCTTAATGCTCACGTTCTATATTATGTATGCACGAGTATTATAAACTGGCCTGTCAGATTTTCAAATGTCTGTATAGTGCTTGTGTGCCGAGAAACTATTACCTTAATTAATAAAAGATGTTCACAAGAACCGGGCGGGAATTTTCGCAATTTATATACATCATGTGGATGCTAGCATGACAATTGTTGAGATATTAATACGTAATACATTTAAAAGTAGTTCAAACTATAGTTAGGCACGTGAGCTTCAGTAATGTAGTATTTTAGTGAAAGTTAAAAACACATATCTAACTCAATAAGACAATAACGAATTATGATTTATTAAGGTAGAGTTTCGTTGTGTTACTATCTCAGAGCATAATATGATAATCAACATTTAACATTAATAAATAAGTTACATATTTTTATTTCACACCTGTAACTCACATTCGGTAAAATCTCGGTTCATTGACCAAAAATTTGTAAGATTTCCTTGGTTACTATGGGGATACAGGATTGAATTACCTTCCCCTCACAAATTTTCCCATAATTCATTTCATTTCGTTTTATACTCTTCGCCGATATACTCCGCTTACTCCGTTGTGTCTCTACAGGAACAATGTCCCTTGGCTCCCCACTACAACTCCCGTTAAATACCTTGGAGTGCTTTTCGACTCTCGACTGACCTGGCGTGCTCATATCGATCGTCTTATATCACAGGCCTCCGGGCGACTTTCAAAACTCTCACTTCTGTTGCATCGCCGTTCCAGCCTCGGCCTACAGTGTTCATTGTTACTCTACAAATCACTCGTTCGTCCGCTTATTACATATGCCTGCCAAGTGTGGGGGGCCGCACACACGTCATCTGCGTCATATTCAGGTTATACAGAATCGCTTCATGCGTATCGCTACCAACGCTCCATGGTTCATCCGTAATCAGCAGCTCCATCACGAACTAGGACTGTTACCTCTTCATGACTACATTCGCAGGATCGCTCGTCGTTTCTTTTCTACGCTGCAAGAAGTTCCAGGAGCTGTGCATTATAACATCGGAGTCCAAACGCGCCAGCCCTCACGCTTGAAGAGGAGACTACCACAGGACCTGCTTCTAAGTGATACATTTGATTCGAGTGATTCTAGTGCTTGATGTCTGTCTTACATCTTCAAAATGAAATGAAATGTGTAGTGTTTAACGCCCGCTTTTACTACATATGGCACCGCAGGCGGTGACATTGATGATACATGAGATGAAGATGGAGCACCGGTGGAATGAGATGGCGGGGGAAACCGGAGGTCCCGGAGAAAACCCGCTCCAACGCCGTGTTGTCCACCACAAATCTCACTTTGCGGTCGCCTGGGATCGAACCCGGGCCGCCTTGGTGAGAGCCAAGCGGTCTAACCACTGAGCCACGGCGTGGCCTTACATCTTCAATATTGACATAATTTCTCAGAGAGTATTATTGGAGTTCTAACTTAATGTAGTTAGGGGGCGGCATGTTAGCCTACTCCTGAGTGTTATTGTTCTTATTGTACTGTTACCTTCTTTTCACTCTGATCTGTAAAGCATTGTACTGCTGATCGATCAATAAAAATTATAAATAAAATCGTTTTATTCTTCAATACCAAATCCGATTTTGGATAGTAGCTTAAATGATATTATTTATAAGCAAAAGTCAGAATTTTATGGTCTTATTTACCAGATTATGCAAGTGAGGAATAAAAACTGATATAACGCTCCAAAATTATTATGAAACGGCACCCAAAACAAAAATATAAGGAATGGGCTTAAGATGCAGAACAGTGTTATCAGTTTATAAGAGCCTAAATAAGATTACCAATGTTAGTTTCTTCCCCTCTTACCTACAGTGAGTTCAAGTATTCACTCCATCCAAACATTCGATACAAATATTTCACCAGAAATGCAGTTTTGGGGTTCCCCAAATCCGATTATTTTATTTTATAAAAGTCCTATGTAAGTGTCTTATGTCTCATTTTCTAAACAATAAAACTTAAAAACGAAAGGTCAGTTACACACCTAACTTGGAGATACGCTCCCTTTACAACTGCAACTACTCTTTACATAGAAATATATTGGTTAATTTTTATTTTCTCCAACATTGCTCCAATGATTTTGATTAAAATACCATAGTATATTTATGATATTTATATAACAATAAAATATACATCTTGAATTTTCTGGGAACAACCTGGGAAGTACTCTTCATTCTAAATGACTTATGTGCAACTGGTAAAGCGTAAAGCAGATCCTATACAGTCATTAATATTGACAATATTTATACTGTCAAAAATTATGGCTATGTACACTAGTGTCATGAAAACATTAAACGTCAATAATACTGTCAATATTTCCGTCCTACTTCCATTCAGCATTACTGTACTCCCTGTTCAGTGTGCATCAAACTCGTAATGCATTAAAGGCATGCTTAGCAACTGCAAGGAGTTTTGAGGGTTTAAGTTTTCTGCTGTAATTTCGCCTCCTGCTTTAAGCTTAGGAGTTATGGAAACTTGTAAAATGTCGATTTATTATCCTCAGAAGTATTCCCGTAATGGAGGTATGTCAATATTAAATAACAGTAGTAGTTATTATTAATTTAGCTATTTATTGGCAAAATATACTCTTTGTACACCAATTCCTAACACCCAATACACTGGAAAACACCAACGTTGTACTGCTGTGTTCAACAGACTCTAGATTACTTTTACCCTTGAACAAGGTTGGTTATTCGTAGGAGAGGGAGGACATATAGGGGGAAAAGTGTACATAAATAATATATTACAGGCTGAATATAAATTTAACTAATCTTGATTGAATATTTGGAACTGGGATTCAAATAGCAAATAAATTATTCGTTTTTCCGCAAACACGTTTGAAGAGATGCAATATTTTCAACATTTCTGGTATATAGTACTCGTGTGAGAAGCTGAGACAGCATCCTCCATGATGCCTTCACTACTGATAGAATACTGATATGCAACGTTAACGCATCAATAACGCTGACAGAATTCCCAATACTGATGGTGAAATATTACAACATTTGAATCTTCTTCTATACTCACCTTCATTCAATCAGTCCGGTACAAACACAATAGTGTTCCGGTTGATATTCGTCCATATTCTCAGTATTACTGGCCGTGTAAGTGTCTGCTTAAGTGACAGATTCTTACAATGCAAAAAATGAATATCTTATTAAAAACGCAATTTATATGACATACTTTTGTGCCGTTAACCATTTACAGATTTTTTTTTTTTTTTTTATTGATTTTAATTTTCAAATATTTATATACTGTGTGATTGTGGAAAGGAGCTACTTGTTATTCTTGGGTTATAAACAGAGGGCGTATTTTCAGTCATCACAGATTGACAGGACTTAAAAATCTGTCACTTTACTTGCCGTATCATTATACCTGATACAAAATGTCTAAATGTTTAGCCAAGGTTTATCTTGTTTAACAATAGTAGAGGCAGAACGAATTTTTGTAGAAACAGTTTATAGAAGAGTGACTAGAAAAGTCATGTGAGCAGAAAATATAATTTTTATAGGTACAAAAATTATGCTGAGCATTTCAGTTTGAAAGTCTCTACTGACCGTGCCATCGCTTTGGCTTTCACATTACTACCGCAATGTGTTGCATATGTATTATTCAGAGCTCTCCTGGGCTAGAGATAATGACAGCGGATGAGCCTCCAGCTCTCTGATCGATGTATGGCATTAAATCCCTATTTATTATTTTATGCGAGTTCGATTATCGGAGAGAAGGCATACAGCTGTCATCGCCGGCCGATGAGCTGTGATGTGATACTTCATCAAACATCCCCCTAACGTGATCACTCAGCCCTACTCTGGGATCACGGGGGTGTGTAAATTATCCTCGCTTGATTGTAAGAACCAACCACAACAATAGCGCAATAATGCAATGTCTGGCACTGAGGCAGAATAATCACGGCAGCGTTGTTGGAAACTTTAGTGCATCATCTCTTTCTCACTCTTGCATCTAGATACGTCAAATTTATGCAATTCCATTTATTTACAGCAGAAACTCCATCTGTGCTCACACTCTCTACCTCTCCCTGTTACTCTTTCTATTCTCACTTCTAATTTCGATAAGATATATTTAGAAAGTTAAAACAATTTACCACTCTACGCACATAAAAAAAGGAAGGGGGGAAAAACAGTCAATACAGAAAAGGTCCCTGAACCGAAAAACATTTTTAGAAAAATATCCTCGTGGTTTCTCTTTGTTGGTTTGTGTGTGTGTGTGTGTGTGTGTGTGTGTGTGTGTGTGTGTGTGTGTGTGTCTTTGTGTCTGTATATGTGTATGAATACCTAACTGAAATGAAAAATACTGATTTAATAAATAATAATAACAATATAAATTCTAGTAGGTTACAATATAATTCTTTATAAGGCCATGTACAATGCTTAAAATGTTTTACCTATGCTATTGTTAAACACAGGTACATGGGTACTCGTTAATCGCTACACCCGCTTAGTCATCTGGCTTTAGTGCGTGTAGCCATTTTTGTGTTACCCATTCCGCCCCATCCTCTGTTTTTTTCTCCTTTTCTCTTTCCCTCACTTTTTCCTTTCTTACCCATGTTTCTTTTTTTTTTTTCACTTTTCCTCAAGCGTTTTATTTTTCTTTAAACTTGTCTCTCTCCCTTCAAATTCAACATTTTTATCTCTAACACCTTCATGCACATCATTCGCATTTGTGTTACCTGATTTCTGATTTATTTACACTGAATTAAACAATGAACAATGCTGTCTTGAGCCCCACACATAATACAATGTTCTAGTTCATTGTCCCTCGTCCCTTTCAGAAGTGATGCTCCTGTCCTCATCCAAGCTAATCCTTCCCTCTTATTCTTTCTCTGTTTACCATCCTTGTGTGAGCACTTACATTCGCCAACCCCCCTGCGTCTCATCCCTCGGAGACTTTCACTCCTGTGGAGGAGTATAGAATCATTTTGATAAACAGTAAGCATTATTGATCGAACAAGTTGACCGGTAGCTTCCGACTGTTGAGCCATTGTAGAATAAGTGTTACGTAGTGGTAAATATTCCATTACACACACGAAGCACAATCACTAACACGAACGTAGCACTCGTAAACACGCGCGGAGAGAGGAAGCTGACAACCATTCCACTCGGCTGCTACCGTGCGACTCCTCTAAATAACTCTAAACATTAAGTTTATCACACACAGTTAAACACAAAAACATGTAAACACGCAGTATATTTCAAATAATTGTTTGTGTCCTTAATCATTTTAAGATATTAATTGCCATTCCTCTAATTTTTCTAACACTTTTATATTCTTTTTAAGTGCTAGGGTACCTTGTTTTGTTTGCATTAAATTAAAAGGCCAACATACAAGGAGCCACATTTTAAAGATTTCACTACCGCTCTAACCTCCTTCATCCCCTGTGTACAAAGGAACTAATGCAACAATTTCTGCAAAGGTTAATAGATAGCAGGAGAGATACAAAAACAAACGACAGTGAGTAGATAAATCAGATGAATGCATCATTATTACATACGTTCCCTTTATTATTGCTCATAATATGTAAATCAATTAACAGAGGAAACACTATAATTCCAGTCGTCTTTGAAGCACAGTGTGCTAGTCTGTGAACTGTCAAATCTTTACTTGTGTTTTAATGTTCATAAATAACTGAGAAAAAACTATTTATTGCCTGGTTTACAAGTATCACATGTAATGCAATTTGCAATACTTTGCGCGCTTGCACCTACAAAGATCCATGGTGACTAATGAGGAAGGGATAAAGAGAAGGTGCCATAGGAGGCTTATAGGCCAACGAAAATAGGCCACAGAAACGCGCAGAGGTTCCTAATAGTACCTAGTTCAAAGGGACATCACGCTGCTGGAGTTGCCTAGAGAAGGCGATAAACAACGCGTCTACCAAGTGGACTTATGTATAGTCCTTGGGGACTACTGTTCGCTAACGCAAAGAAAGTCTCTGACAGGAATGTGCCACCCTCACACAGTCCGACAAGGATATGTGTGACAAGGCGCATGCTACATAAGGAGTAGAACCGTTAAAAACATGCACCCCATTTTCTCAGTACACTAAAACCCAGAAGATTTATTCACAAAAGTAGAAGAGGTGAAAATGTTGCTGAACAGTCTGAACTGACCCGAGTATCATAAACTACACGCAGAGTATTGGAACCTTGTCTAAACCCCTTGCGCCTCATTCCCCTGGGATTTTTTTTTTTTTTTTTTTTTTTGCTGTGGCAAACTGCAACTACTGTTTCCTTTGAGCAAACACCTGCGTCATCTGTCCGTCAGCACCACATGCTGCGAAACCTAGAAACTCGCCTGAAAAGTGAGGAGGAAACGGAATGAAAGGGAACTGATGGAAAGGAATCTTGTCAGATGAGAAACCATTCAACCATTCACCTACCAACCAGGGACAACCCACGAAAACCCGAGGTCAAAAAGGGCGGTCGATGAGTATCGAACCCGGACCTTTAGAATTTTCTAGAATGCGAGCCTCACATTTGACCGCTTAGCCATCTCGCTCGTTTGCATGCATACATGCCTTTGGACATGTAAATACAACCATAAATTCACAATACTTGGGGAAACATTTCTGCTATGCATACTTTTTTTTTTAATGTAATTCAAGATAAATTGTCTTTCTAACTTTAGATTCTACGTAAACGAGCATTAGTCATAAACGGGAAATAAAACCACTACACGATCGAGGTTCACTTCAGCTGAAGATCGAGTTCCTTGTCAAGAAGATGCATTGCGAATTATACCTCAAGAAGCCCGGGCACTTTCAAGCGCCTCTCGATTTGTAGATTTGTCGTATATGCGACAGCGCGAAATGCTTCATAAGACCTATACTTTCGAACATTTTTTTCTTTTCGGGACCCATAAACTACATTTTATTTTTCAAAGCAGCAATATAGTTCGATAATTAGCTCAAACGCGAAAGTTATGCTGAAAAAATATATAAATATGTTGATATTCATGGATCTTTTCTAAATAAAAATTTGAAAAGTAAAATCAAAAATATTTTAATGGGGTGTACGCTTAAGTGTAACAAACTATGTATTGGAAATTAATTGTTCTTTCACACTAGCCGTGTGTAGGACGCACTATGAATGCGTAGAGCCAGACTGGAAAGTTCAATGCCATAGCCGGAATTTGAACCACAGATCTTCTGGTTTCCGTCCAGCCGCTCTAACCATTTGAGCTACTATGGCCAACGTGCCAGCATGACATTAACGAGTCAGTTGGAGAATTTAATGTCATGCTGGCACGTTGGCCATAGTAGCTCAAATGGTTAGAGCGGCTGGACGGAAACCAGAAGATCCGTGGTTCAAATCCCGGCTATGGCATTGAACTTTTCAGCCTGGCTCTATGCTTTCAAACTATGTATTGTTTCTAACTTTTCCCCCCAAGAAGATGCTGAGCTTCTCATTACTGTCACCACTGTCCTAGTATTATAAATATTTTGAAATATTAAGTGAAATTAAAAGTGATATCCCTTACTGAGTATGGTTAATGTTTTTGCTTTGTGTATCAATATTTTAATTCAGGTGGTACAAACTTGTGCAGAATATTTACACTCACTTCAATTGCTGTCATGGTTAAGCTTAAAAACCCAGAGTTTGACTAAGCACTTTATAATGTATCAACAATGCAGATGCTGACGTAATATTCATAGGATATACAGAAGGAACAATATATGTATATTGTTTGGTGAAAATGTACAACAAAATTGTAATTTGTAGGTGCATTTTGAGATTGATGAATGCAATGAATGAAAATGAATAACTGACCGCCGTTAGTAATCGAAAACACGCGGAATAAACTTCTGCAGATCAGATTGGTCCGATGAAGCACCGCTGGAACTGAAAGGGAGTATAAACCAACACAATTCCGTATACTAGATCGCAAGTAGACGAAGTCGTCAATTTGCTGGAGGTTAATTTATGGTGTAGTTAAGTTGTCCTCTAGGGGGCTGACTGGACTGTTATTCTTTGAAGGAAAAGTTACTGGTGCGGTTTATCTCGAAAAGCCACAAGCATCTATTTTACCTGCATATAGAGCTTGTATGGTGACAAGAGATTGTATCTGCAACAATATGCTACCCTATTATCGAGACGTCAGAGTGTACCTAAATTAAACACTTTCTAGAGTATGAATTGAAGTGCGGATGAAATGCATCAAGGTCTCCTGGGGATGTTAGAGAATGTAATTTATTAGTAACAGCAACACACACTTGCTGCATTACGCCAAAACGTGTTACTATCTTGTGCAGCGATTCTACTAAACACGTAACACTAGGTTGTTTGTTGCACTGTTCGACCTTATCCACAGAGTTTGGCTGCTGATTGTAGCCCTTCGAACACCTCAAACGATTTCAGTAAGTTGGACAGTAATATACACGTTCACCAATAACTTTATAATAAATTCAGATACAATGCTGAAATTTGGTCACAAACTTGCTCCAGAAATATCACTTTTTTCGCACTAGAAACGCACGCACTGACTCGATCACTCGCGAACCAGCTGGAAGTTTCCACACAACATTCTAAAATGTTCTGGAAGCGGAAGGGGCAGGAAAACTTCTAGAAGATAATCTGTCGATAATGGTTTTGGTGTTTAAGATGGGCGAGAGCGATACTGCGTCTACCTATATTTACCACTCCTACTGCTTTCACCAATATCCCGATAAGCTTGGACTATAGCAGCTGCAGCAAAATTTCTTGTTCTAAATCGGAGCACCGTATTTGTGTCACAAAAAATATAATGCATAGACTTTTGCTGAGTGAAAGAAATAGTCGGGGAAATTTTAGTGACTTTAAAAAGTTTAAAGAAGGTTTGCACTCTTGAATAAGGAATTCACACTAGAAGAAGATGTTGTAACAAATGTATTGTTCAGTACTTTTGATAATGTTGTTAACCTGAAAGGTGAGAAAAAGTGTCAAGCAAGGCGCCTTCTTCGAAAACAGAAAAGGAAAAGTGACATTGAAAAAGCTTTTGGAGTCTGGTCTTAATTGCGACACAAGGTCGTTTGATTTGCATAAATACTGGCACAAACGTGGAAGGAATGGCACATGGTGTATTATAGCAGTCGGCAGTCTTTTATTGTATTATAAAACAGTTTGCTAAGTCCATATAGGGTACAATGATTATTCCACTTGGCAGGATCTCAAACACGCAGACACGCCTTGAAAATGTGAACGTTATATTTAAATAATTGATCATAGACATCAGTGTGCCCCACACTGGTTCAAGTACTTCAGTGTCACGAATTTATTTTAATATTAAGAGGTAAACGACGATGTGAGAGTGGCGACTCACCTCGGGGACATAGGGCATTCCTTATTAGAGTCCGCAATTGTATGCATAATAAAACAGCAGGGCGGCGTCCTCACAGAGTGATTAGGCCACTCGGCTCTCAGCAAAGCGGCCCGGGTTCGATTTCAGGGAACCGCATATGGGATTTGTGAAGTGGCACCTAGGCAGGATTTCTCCGCGTTCTCCGTTTCTCCGTGATCCATAATCACCTTTCTTTTCAACCATTGCAACGCCATTTCATATCATCTACTTCATCCTCATACCAGGTCTCGAGCTGATCCTCCATCTTGGATATTCATCTGCTCCTCTGCAGACGTTTGACTCCAGGCACTCATTTGTGAGGATAAAAGGAAATTAAAGAGAAATTACCGAAATATGCGCGCAAATATGACCAAAAAACAGACACTGCTATTTACAAAATCACATGTGTTAATGTTTTACATTTATATGGCATTCCCAATTCATTCCATGCGTCAAAAATCTATTCTGTATGTATGTATATACCAACAGTCCCCATAGGGCAACTACGATCTTCGGGGTAACCTTGCCCCACCACGTGATGACCGGACCCATTTCTCAGGTGTAGGCACCCAGAGGGGGGGTTACCTCCAATGATAGGGTGATTGCGAAGATAACGCTGAGGCAAGAGGACCTACAGTTAATACCGTAGACTCCGAACCACGGTGGGCATAGAGGACACCTCACATGTGCTAGACAGAGGTGAAGGCACGGATAGGGCCGACTTAAAATCGCCACCCCAGATCCGGGAATCGAACTCGAACCCTCAGCACGAGAGTCGCGAACGAAACCACTGCTATTCTTAAAATATTCTTAAAATTTTTAAAACCACGCCTATTCTTAAAAAAAAGATTTAATGTTCTTAATCCATATGAACATATGTAGAACTGGTTTTATTACACATTTCCTTGCACACACGTACAGTTCGTCTGGTTTATCTTGAAACACGGGAATTAGAGAGAGAACTCACTATTGCCCGCGCTGTTATAGGTAACCCATGACTGCCTAATCCTACATCGCATCACTTCTATGTACAGTTTGTCTAGTTTATCTTCAAACATGGAAATTAGAGAGAGATGGAGAGAGAGAGAGAGAGAGGGAGAGAGAGAGAGAGAGAGAGAGAGAGAGAGAGAGAGAGAGAGAGAGAGAGAGAGAGAGAGAGAACGCATTATTGCCCACGAAGGTAACTCATGACTGCTTAATCCCACATCGCATTACTTCCATGCAATATTCCGATTGATTCCGCGTGATTATATTGTAGCTATCCCTTTAATAATTTCAAGTGCACCGCTTTAAAGACTACTGGTAGATGGCAGTAGAGTAGATATACCGTCCATTAGCGATCTTTTGGAGAGTCACTTTCTTCTAGATTTATGACGAAACTGTCCAACATATAAATTAATCCGTCTTATTCCCAATAAACATTTTCTACCTTCTTCATTGATTTGTGCATATATTAGCTCGATAGCACTCGTATCACAATTCGTATCACAGATATGGAGTCAATTGTGTACAGTTTCACCGTATCTTTTTTTTCTTTCAATTATCTCGTACAACACCGGTTTTGATAGCATATTTCCATTATTACCATATTTCACTGTCCATATAAGGTACTGTTTATAAATACCTAAGCAAGCACTGCACTGGTTGCAGTACCTGTCGCAGTCTGACGGAGACTATACAGTCGCGGATAGTAGTGGCAATGTGTTTACTAAACTTTTCACCCCTCCCTTGTCACAGAGAGGAGTAGCGCTAAGTAGGCCATGTTTCAAGTTCAACCAGACGATCCTTAAATACAATGGATATACGAGAATACAGCCGGCTTTAAGCTACAGTCAAATGGTATACATCTGAAATTCTGTCATCTATGAATGACCTGGGGATGAAAGCTAATAACACCTTGTAGCGTATGCCCGATACTAGCCATCACTGATATTTACGATGAATCTCATTGTTGGAGCCGGAGCACGTCGCACGGTGATCCTCTTGCATCGTCTATGTTTGCTGGTACGGTTGGTTATATGTGGAATATTCAAATATAAGTTTCACTGTGTAGTAACAGCGTAAACCACTATACCCCTTGCAAGATTCTGCATTAAAGAATTCTTTCTCCCATAACAACGCGAACCTCGGACGCTTCTGAGGGACCCAACAAGAACCACTATTTATTTTTATTGTAAACTCACTGTTGTACTTTCATTTCTTCGACGTGTACAGGGCCATTAATTGTTTTAAGAGCTGCGTCGCTGTTACGTCATATTCCTTACACATCAGAGCTTTTCATCCAGTTTTGTAGCACCTGACATATATGCAAAACTCTTATTTCGGGCGCCTCTAGTCGATTGTCATCACTTCATCTCGGGGTCATGCTTCGCTTTCGTACACATACGCCCAGCTTTTATTTAACTCATGGTATACCTCTACTGTATTCATACCCAATCATGCACATCTTGAGCTATAAAGTGCCAAGTTTGAAGCTTGTTTTCAGATTTACGTTTAGTTTCCGCTACTTGTGCGACGAACGCACCAAAAGCGTACCCGAGGGTGTGGCAGTCATATAGAACCGGTCCATGGCTGTAGCACACGATTGGTGATACAAACTCTGAATACTGATTTGCATGACTATCTTCCTACTCCATATTTACGTTTTACCCTTCCAGCTTTTAATTAATTTAACTGTGGTTCCAGCTTCCCTTATCTCCACCGTTTCCAACCCCCCTGTCAAAACAAATTCTCTTTTTGTGATGTACCTGTTCTGCTTATAGATAACACGAGCAACACTGGCGGTCTAAGGACACGAAATATACACTATATAACAAAATACATCTCGATCCTTCATAGTGTTGTTTATTGCCGCCTCCTAAATAAATAAAAATGAAAATGCAATGCAGAGGTGAAGCAAAAAATGAACGTGATATAAACGCAGATCCTAAAATTAATAGTAATCTAAACCATAATCAGGTTAGATTTACTATGGCATGTGTCCCAACTACAGATGCAAACAAGTCAATTTTATGTAGTGATTATAACTGTCGACTTTAAGTAACTGTCGAAGTAAGTTAATGATTAACGCCGAAAGTTTATTGTTGTTTCTTGGTAATAATGTGAGAGTACGTTGCGCTTCTATCAATGAAGTAATGTTACTCATGAACTTTAATTCTAATGCATGGAATTCTCCTTTTCAAAGACACGCAATATTAATCATCATGCTGTATTTCTTAGCACTTTCCCACGCCACGGTTCAAACACGTCTGCTGCTTCATATCGCATATCCTCAAAGCTATAGTTAATTTTCTGCTACTCTAACACTGTAAAATCGAGCTAAGTGGTGCAGGCCACGGTAGTTGCAGTTACCATGTTAGGGACATCATGGTTGATCCCCGCCAGCCACGAACTCTGATTTGACTTTACCTCCTTGTCACTTTGGTGTTATAGGGTGCTCATCGTTATACCACGGCTTTCCGTCGACCCATTTCCCGTGAAAGGGCGAAGGTCTTTGGCCAGTATACCGGCGCCGTACTTACTTCGTGTGGCGATGTAAACAAAGTGGGAAAATGTATTACTCCGCCAGTGACTGTGATTGGAGGGAATAGTCGCGCTATTTTATCCACACGTGGTGAACAGTGCGCTGTCAACAAACTACTATGAAATGTCTTGCTTTGTTTGAGTAGCTTATACCGTAGCAATTTTACGTTAAGCTTCAAATGTGTGTGTACAGTGTAATATACCTTCCTTTCGTACGTTAAAAAGCGACTGGATGCTTACAATAATTACAGGGAGACTGTTCAAACATTTGATTTGTTCACACAGCGCCATCTGATTTATAAATTAAAAGTTAAGGCACAGGGTTTATCTTCTCTGCTAAATAACTGCGTCTAGCCACTTTGGCAATGATTTGAAAGTTCTACTACCATGCAACTGAAAAAAAATTTACGTATCTAATTTAAATCTGACGGATGAATTCCCTCCAATCCGTCTTGCTCCTCATCCTCACTACTGCTTGTCCCGTTTGTGTCTATCAGCAGCCTATCCGCAATAACGTCACAGAAGCTGCCAGATTTCCAAAATTCCTCGGAGACAGCATGGGTCTTATTAAACCACGTTTCATCCACGAAATACAGTTTGCGCCCTTCTTTTCTACACTTTCGAACTTTCCTTAGATAATTCTTGCGCCACAACAATAAATCTTCTGATCAACAATTATATTTTTTCTGTTTCTGTTTACAAATCAAAACCTATGTCGCAAAGAATGGTGTGGAAGCTCGTTTTCCTAAAACTCACAAATCGGGATCATTGTTTACTGCTTTAAGCACTTTTATAATTGTTGGTGGCTCGTTCCTTTCAAAGAAGCTCACTTCGAGCTGCATTGGTACTTGGCGCTGAAACAACGGTTAATTCTACTGACAAATGAACGACGTCCTCAGTTGCTAAAGTCGATTATTTTTCATACAACTTGCAAAACACGTACAGTATGATCTTCATCACTTTTAAACAGTTTCCCTCTGTGATTTTTCGCATATTGCACGGAAGCAGCCAAGTTGTACAGCTAGTTCTCCACATTTCCTTCTGCTTTTAAACTGTGCAAGCGCAGTGTTAGCTCTGGTTAATACATACAAATTACGTTTACATTTAACAAGTAAAATACTAATTAATTACCGTCTCACTGTTACATTTCAAATAATGTGATGTCGTTTATATATTTTTCATGAGATATAAAGTCCTTACAAATGACATGAGAAGTATATTTTCATCCGCAGAGAGTTATAGGGCCAAACAGCAAATGATCTAGCACACACGTGCCCTTTTTTTTACATCGTCACATGAAATAAGCACGGTAACGGTGGCTTGCTCAATGTAAAAGTTTCATCATATTTAATATTTGTCAGTAGCTAACTGTCTCTGTTTTATACTAATTTCAGTAGCTAACTGACTTTATTTTAGGATTACGTCAGCAGCTTACTGAGCCTCTTTCATTTATTTCAGTAGCTAGCTGATACTTCTCATTACTTTCCCTAGGTATCTTTTTCTATTCCTCAGCTTTCTGTTTCTATTCACTAGCTAATTTATTCTACTTCTCATGGATTTTCCTAGCTATCTGGTACTACTACTTTACATTTCCCCAACTTATCCTGCGTTCCATTGATTCTGTCATTTAAAATATCATTTATTTCAACAAAGTAATAGTGTTAAGATTATATTGGCTTGCACTGTCTTGCTCTGCCCTCCCTGTACTATCAGCTTTTTGTGAAACATAACTTTTTCAATTTCTTTGCTCATTCTCTTAGTGTTTTGTCTGAACTATTCTTCCAAATACATGCAGTAGTACTGATTGTAATCACAAGCATTTACAAAATCTGCATCTTTTATTTTAACTACATCTAAGTTTTTAAAAATTTTCAAGTCACCATTATCTACTTTCTGTACTTCTTGTTGGTCTTTAGGTTATAGTGCAGGTCCTTCAATATCGTGATAATCCAGGGTTTTAGATATTCGTGAAGTTCTAGAAGTTCGGTAGATATGTTTTATCCTCTTTATTTATATATTTTCTTTGGCTACCTAATTCTTTTCACGCGACACACTGCTGGGCTATATTTATAAACTATTTTAATCATGCTAATGGTCATCTCCTTAGCGCTGGTTACCAAGCAAGATATCCGGATTCAATTCCTGGTACTGGCATGTAGATTTCCTCTCGCTGAAAGTTCTGGTCCAAGGTGCATGCAGGCTCGTTAGGTTCTCGATGGAACTAACACTTGAGAGCTAATCGATTGAGAAGTAGCGGCCTCTGGTTGCAAAGACCGCATATTCCGACCAGAAGGGACCGGAGCGCTGACCAAGTCCCACCCTCTAGTACTGCATCCCACTTGTGTCACCTGGTGGGAAGAGATGCGGGATGCAGCGGCCGGGCAGCAGGACTGGCACCGCAAAGTGCTTTTGCACGGTAAGGTTAGTAAGTTTTTATTGTATTTTTATAGTTTTGGGACTCACCCCAATACACTGTGAGTCAATGTGAACTGAGTATATGAATTTGCACTTATTTAATGCGTTATTGTGTTTTGTTATTCCGACTAGCTGTTTCTCTTATGGGACTGAGTTGGTTTTCGGGAATGTTAATTACTGAATCTGAATGAGAAAATAAGTAAAATAATTTTATACATTTTTGTTTATTTACAACGAATGTTAAAAGTATTTCAAATAAATGGAGCTAATTTAGTGGCCTCTTAAACACATACATTCTGATAGCATAAAGTATTCCGTTTCTTGAATTAACGGACATTAAGAATAATAAAACATTAATAATTCTAAATCTTTTACAATAAATAAATTATGCCACTACTTATTTCATTTCCGTAAACAAAATCTCAAGAAAAAATTTTACTTACGTACCTTGGTATAATGTGAGTGTATGTCATAGTTCAGGCACGTCCGCTGAGTGTAATTATAAGTTTACTACCGCGTCTTCTCGAAGATTGTTGACTTTGTGTACCCTTAACAATGAGAACCTTTTGTTGGCTTCCCTACGTCACTTCACACTTTCCACTGTTAATTATTTATACACACTGATGATATCTTTATTTGCATTCAATTTCATTCAATACTATTTACTCTTTTGTAATCTTTTCTCTTCTTAGAACATTTCTTTGGGTAGTATACCCTTCTTCCAAGTGATGGAAATGAATTTATCAACGTCTCATTCTATATTGCGTGTGAAAGACGGTTCAATTATGTGCCGTAAACCTAGGATATGGGAACACCTTTTACTTCCTTTTAGAAAGAATCCATGCTACGGATTTTACGCCCTCAAAAAATCCATAGCCATCCGCCGAGTTTGAACCAGAGGCTACTATGCTACCCCTAGACCAGGGAGGACGACCGAGGCTGCAACTTTGAAAGATACAGAATATAATGATATCGTGTGACAAGGATGAGAAGGAATGCCTATGTAAGTTTAAGTGACCTGGGGTGGAGGTACCGAATATACCATAGGGACTTCCGCGAGTCTATAGTTTCTGCCTGTGGCCTGTAGCCTCCTATGTTTCCCTAATTCTTGGGGGTGGTGGTAGTAATCAAAATAGATCTTTGTAGGTTATAATGAGCCTGGTGTTACTCTCTGTTGTATCACCTATACCTATACACCTATTTCCCAACCTTCTCAGAGCACGTGAGAGTGTAGATGTATGTTTGTATGTATGTTTGAGAATTTATTAGTGATCCTAATAAAATAAAAAAGACAAACCCGAATAGTAAAGTGAGTGAATATCATGATGAGTATTAATTATTTCAATGGCAAAACTGGAGATATGGCCTTACTGGTGGTATATAAATGCAAAAAATAGGAGAACAAAGAACGTAAATCTGATGGTATATTTAAATATGACGAAAATATTAGGAGGATTTTTCTTATGTTGGAAAGTTTCTTTTTTTTTTAACAAAGCTTGCATGAAACCCTTTATATATTATATATACTAATTATTGCATTATATATACGCCACAAAACTTTGTAAAATTCGGGGAGGGGAGTGAGAACCCCCAAGATAATTGGAAATATGCTGCCACGCCCCTCCCCTCAGTAAGGTTTATTTGAATCTTCAAAAGTCTCATTAAATACTTTAAGGAATTAAATGAAGTTAATTAAATTATCTAATTATGATGAGGACCATTTTCGCAGCAAAAGTTCATAAATAATGAAACTTACTAAGTTAAAGAATTAACTAGTAAGATCTTCTTGAGCTGCTTTCACCACTTAAACAATATTTAAATAACAATATTTGAATATCAAATATTAGCACGAGCCACTTAATCTGTACACGGTTACCAGAAAGAGTAGCACACTTAAAATGAGTGGATGTTCCTCTCACCTAATTGCTAGGGCCCGATTTCGATCATCTTGCATCCTTTTCCTAATGGTTCTAGGGCGATGCTATGTGGAAACTATGCGCGGCCCATGACATTTTGAATCAAATTAAACCACTTTTAAGCTGGTTTCTAACGTCCTACGAGAATATTTAGGTTCTTATATACTCAATGTCACTACTTTATATTGGCAGTGCTGGTGTGCTTTCCTTTGGTATGCCTGTATCACATGTTATGTGTATTAATATATGATTATATATAATAATTATATATTAGGTATATAAGTATATATATTAAGTATATTATTATTTTAAGATCCCATTTAGCTCGGTTTGTAGATGTGCAGAGTGCATTTTGTCATCATGAGCCACAGTAGTAATCAAAGTGTTGCAACCGATAAACTTCACTTTATATTGCATCATATAACAAAGTAAGTACTTAACGGCAACGCATTTATAGCTGATCGTTACTGGTGACCATTAATGTAACGTAACTGCGAACTTAATAACCATGAAAATATGTAGCTTAATCGTTACAATTAAACGCTACATCGTAGTCTTAACTGCTACAGTTATGACAGTTTCCGCAAAATAACTATCACATTCCTCGCGGCAAGGGAGTATGCGTTATCCATTAAATGCTAGAAGTGGCTGTAATAGAAAAGTAAATACAATACTGCAGCTCCATATTATTTTACCTCTTTATCAGAAGCAGAGATTACAAATAAATTTCTATCCGACAGGGACAACTTTCTGCATGTATCTCTTTTTACTTTCTCTACCACGTAGACAAGGGTATTGCATTCCACCCGAAAATTCGAAAAATATACGTTTGGATGTCTCCTGAATTAAAATACAGCGTTTTAGCAAAATACTCGCACACGTGCGCGTGTATATTTTTGAACTGCATAACTAAAAAACAAAGTGTCATTTATATACATTTTTTTTGTCACAAGTTGGGTACAATAAAGGGCAGTAATTATGCTAAATGTGATGGAAGTTTTGAAACCAAAATGAGCCAGTTGCTACTCAGTAATTATCTTATGAATGAACTATTTCCAAGCATCAAGACAACTACGCGACGTTACTTTTGACGTGAGCGCAACTAAAATCTATTGTAGCCTCTAATACAAAATAAGTATTTTGTTTGCATATATACTACGTGATTAAGTTTCTATTATGCAGGAATTTAAAAAAGTGAAGAAAATGGCAGAGAAGGGAGAAAAATGGTTTCGGATTTGCTCAGCTTTAGAAGATGGGTAATATATATGCAAGAAGTGTTCCTGTAGTGGGCAGAGAAAACAGGTCCAGCGTAAAGTATTTCCTAGAGAGAGAGAATGAGCGCCGCTCATTCAAGTTTCTTCATCTGCAATGTCCGAAGGTGGGAACCATGCCATGCCGTTATGTTCCTCAACAGGATAAGTAATGGCGCAAACAATATATTTGTTTATTGACTTTAGGGGTCGCCTACTTAGTTACCTTTCTAAACAGCAAACAAGATTCACTTTACTCTCAAGTCGAAAAATAGATGTTTTTATTTGCACAAAGAGACTGTGCAAGTAAAGCAGTGTACCAGCATGATTCTTAACGATATCGCTACTTTTCTGTACTAGATGCTTAGTTTGAAAAAGCGGATATTAGTAATGCATTACACGCATATAATTTATTATAGCCATTTAACTAGCAGGAGGAATCAACAATCACCCACGTAATAAAAGAGAAACCAATGAGAGCTATTCCAAAGAGGCAGGTCGATTGGTGGATGACGTGCTTGTGCGTATTTCGTTGTAACAACCTAGGTGAGGTGCGGAGTGTTCTCAACACTGTTATAACCGTAATCTTAAGATACAGAGAAACACGTGTATTACGGTCAGAGCATGCAAGGTGCAATCAGTGTTTGTAGAATGCATTTCAGTAAAGTTTGCCATTCAAAATTTAAAGCATGGGCGACTCTGAAAGGGTTTGTTACGTCAAGTGCGTTTAATAAAACGCCTTTTAATCACATTCATTCTCAATAAATTAGAGTTAGTTAAAAAGGGGGTTCAGATATAAAGCCCTTAAAGAAGAAGAAAAAATGAACTTTGTGCATACATTTAACTCTAAACTTTGTAGAAAGATAACTTGTTTATGCAGTTCTTAAGTGTTGTATAAGCCTTTTTACTCCCCATGTTTGTTGCTCGGGAAGCATACAGCGTCTTAGGACAGGATATACATTACGTCTTTCTATATCACAGCAAAATTAAATAATAAAAAATAATAAAATAATAATAAAAAATAATAACAATAATATTATAACATTATTATTATTATTATTATTATTATTATTATTATTATTATTATTATTATTATTATTATTATTATTATTATTATTATTATTATTATTATTATTATTATTATTATTATTATTATTATTATTATTATTATTATTATTATTATTATTATTATTATTATTATTATTATTATTATTATTATTTGTTGTTGTTATTATATCAAATTCCAGAATTTTGCGTAAATCGGTGACAATCTGTATCCGCTGCAATTTATTTTCATATTACCGCGTGTTAAACATTCTCACGCTAAATGAGACTTTGCACGTATGGAAAGTAATTCAGAATAGAGAGGGCTTTTGAGGACATTACCAGAAAATATAAGATATGCATTTCATTTTGTCATAAAAATAACTTCAACGTATGTTATATCATTCATAATCGCTTAAATCATTTTTGACGATATCGAAATGTTCTAAAATTACTCCATATTAAAGGTAGTCTGTGGAGGGGGAATTTCTTGAAAATCTTTCCATGGCATTCTTGAAAGATGTTCAACTTAAACACAGTTTGGTATTTAACTTCTCATGTTTAAACACACACACCCCCACACACACACACACACACACACACACACACACACACACACACACACACACACACACACACACTGCCCGCCTCAGTAGCGTGGATGGTAGCGTGTCTGCCACATGTTCAAGAGGTCCTGAGTTCGAATCTCGGTCAGGGTGAGTTACCTGGATAAGGTTTTTTCCCGGGGGCTTCCCTTATCCTAAAAGACGAATGTCGGGTAATTCTAAACTCCATGGACTCCGGACTGATTTGACTCATTTGAGCATCATTTCACCCATTTCATTCCTCGTCCGATATGACAACTCCGAGGACGGAAATTTAAAAACACACACACACACGCGCGCGCGCGCGCGCACGCACGCAAAACACACGGATGGTTTTCTAAAAAAGCTTCCTTTGGATTTAGGAGATCTAAAGATATATATTTCCAAAGAAATTTTGGTGCCAATATTTGGGTGAAATGCAATACCTTCGCTAACTACCATGTCCATGGTAGAGAAAGTAGAAATGAATAACAGCTCCCATTTGAGAAAAGTAAAATACTGGAAAATTAAAACAAATGGCTACAAATATCTCTAAAAGTAGTTCAACTCCAAAATAACTCCAAACCCCAAAAGTATACTTGGCTGAAAGTGAACTTTAACGGGATCTACATCTTTTGTGCAGTAAACGCTTGTACCAGTTATGAAGTCACCCAGAATGAAGAGAGATCCTGAGGCCATTCCCACAAAATTCGAGCAATAAATACATTTCATTCGTCCTGAAATTATCTTAAACACGTGGTGTTCTAATCAAAATTATAAGAGCCATCTTTAAGAATTTTAATATTTCCAAAATGTTTCCTGTAAAAGGTAATCTGAGGTGGCGATATTTTCTTCAAAATTGTAAAACGTGCCTGGAAGGTGCTAAATATAAATACCATATTTGGTATCAAACCGACTTTAGCTTTATGCAGTTCACATGACCCTGTGAGTAAAAATCTGGTTTGTAGCACTCAAATGGCGTGCGTTACTCCTATACAAACCATTAGCTCGCTAATTTTCTTGTACGTGCAGGGAGAGTATGGGAATTAGCAGTAGCAATAGTCAAAACTTCAGAAAACACAACTGGCCAATATTTGATTCCTTCGAAATGCCGTTCTTTTTGCATGATTAGGAGAAAACAAATGAGCTGCTAAAAATTGAGACAAATAACAAAAAATATCTTCGAAACGATTCATTATATTTCAACAAGCTGTACAGATTTGATTCCTGCGGCTTCATTTGCTATGGCATCTTGTTATTTTAAATAAAATATTAACAGCAATTTTATAAGAAAATAACAAAACTGTAATGTTTTGAAGTTAACTCAATTATGAACCTTTCCTTTATATCTAAGATCCTAAGTTTGAACGTGTTTCTTTTTTTACCTATCTTCAACAAAATGGCGAAAGATTGATGAGCATAATTATTCAATTTCTATCCATTTAGTACTTATAAATTATGGCGTTCATTTTGTGAATACTTTGCTTTCGTACTTGTCTATAGTTGTTGATTTTCGCAAACAAAGAAGACAAGTAACACGATGCTGCCAACTATACCTGAAACTATAACAATGTTTATATTTTAGGATTATATTTTACAGCTCTACAATCATATGAATATTATAAAGCTCCTTCAAATATTTCATCTTGATGAAACTTTGGTTCTCTATTAGGTTTATGTTTAATTATTCAAATCATAACAACATAATTGTTGGCTATACATTATTTTGCCCATATCGATGTTAGCCAACAAGGATCTGTAAAGCATGTACTGCTGATCGATCATTCAATAAAATAAAATAAAAAAACATATCGATGTGGCAGTTTCTACCTGTTGAAACGAATAGCAAATTAGGTGCAGCATTGTCCACCCGAATCTTCCATTTAGAACTACAGTCAACATAATGGTGGGACTAATTGCCGCAGAGGTCAGATTTCCCTTAAGTTTCGGATGACAGTTACAAAAACTGCCCCTCCAGTACTTAGATTATGCACCTAACTATATCGAGCCCAAGGTATGGGCCTCACACCACCTTGCCTTGGCACGAAGTTCACTCAAAGACCGCTAAGCGCTGCTATGAAATACCGCATGTAGCGCTGCCCCGCGGCAGACGCACGCACCTAATGAGTTCATGATGGAACGTTTTAATAAAGGCGGCAAATGTGAAATAAGCAATAAAAACAAGATTGAAGAAGGTATCTAACAAAAGCTGGCCCAAGTTAATGAAGCACAGGAAAGAAAAGAAATGAATAACCAGCATAGGCGTGACTTGAACAGTGTGCCTGGTTGTCTGTATGTTAGGCGAAGTTGTTACACACACTCCCTTTGTGTATGTGTTAGTGCGATCACATCAAAATGCTGAATTGTGTAGGCTTATTCCATACCCACGCTGAAAATTTGTGTTTTCAGTGTGATTAAATATTCCGTATTGTTTTATCTTATTAGCATAAAGTGCATACTGCACGTTTGCTTTCTGCTCTACTCTGGAGACACGAGTTTAGTTTTTCTTAGTTTAAGTTGCTTCCGGGTTATGAAATCACAAACTTATCAATTTTTAATACATTATTAGAAGTAAACTGATATTGCAGATAAGTTGAGGCACAATAGTTTAGAATTCAGCGGTGGCTTTTGACCAGTTTAGTTGCTGTGGCGCAATTTATAAACGTCTGTTTTACTATCAGATGGCTTTCACTACCAATTCTTCAACGAAATATTCCTAGAACAGTATATTCTTGTATCTATGTGATGTTAAGCAAAATATTCATTAGCATAAATTGTTTTATTACGTATTTTCTTGCAGACACAATGTAAATAAAGCAATACTGTAAATTTAAACCTTTCAATAGGTGGTCGCTTTGCAGTTCCATTGTCTTTGCCCGACTAAGAGAAAACCCAGCAGTTAAAAGGGCGTCCATAAAAAAGTCTTTTGCCGACCGTCCTATCGTCTCGTCCTTTATTGGCGGGAGTAGAGTTCGTTCTTACCCCGCTTCCACTCAATAGGATTCGTATCGTAATATCATTTCGATGAGGAGTAATGCGCTATACAACTTAGTTTCGAATTCAATGTAATTTTAAAATGGACTAACGCCGCAGGTGAGTTAATTGTATGTCTGCTAGCAAAAAAATTAAGACTGGATTCTGTTTTAACTGCACAGAATTTATAAGCACTAAAATTGAGGCTATTCGTCCAAGAGTTTTGAAGCCATTTCCTTCTTTATTACCTTCTCTACTCCTTACCTACAGTAATTAGAAGAAGTATTGCATTCCACCTAAAGTTTAATACTTAGAAGTACGCCTTATGAGATTCCTGAATAAAAAGGTAATAAAATGACCACACGGTGTAAGTATATGCCTGTGAAATGAATAACTCAAAAATAAAAAGTCGTTGAAATATAAAACGTGGTAGGTGCTGAAATTAAAACATCTTCAAAGAATGCGACAGGAAGATTTTGAAGAAAATTCCCATATTTAAACTGCTCTTCATATGCAAAAATTTCGAGAATTTTAAAATTTCTGTAAAACTCATTTGAATTAAAACAATATGTTTAAGATATTTTCAGGCCAATGAAATGTGTATCTCAATTTTGCTTCGGAGAGAATATGAAGTCTAAATAACCTTTGCTTTTTTGTTTCATTCTTTCTCCTTCCCTTGTGGGCCGTTTTCGAGATATCTCTTATTATGTGTTTGAAGTTTCTACCACTAATACGTATGTATGTTTCTCAAATAGGTTTTTTTTTTTTTTCTGGTAACGCAAAGGAAATGGACTTTCAAAGCATCATATAGTGAGTAGCTCTTAAAATATCCGATTTTTGTTTAAGCTTGCTGTATTCCTTTACTAAATGGCCGCACCGTGGCTGAGTGGTTAGACCGCTCGGCTCTTACCATGGCCGATCCAGGCGACCGGAAAGTGAGATTTGTTTGTTGTTTTTTTTATTTTGTTTTGTAATTTACGTCCTCCAACGTTAAGTCATATCGAACGATGAATGGAATGGGTGAAATGGTGCTCAAATGAGCCCGGGGTCCATGGAGCTTAGAGTTACCCGACATTCCTCTTTCAGGATAAGGGAAAACCCCGGAAAAACCTTATCCAGGTAACCCACCCTGACCGAGATTCGAACTCGGGACCTCTTGAACGTGAGGCAGACATGCTACCACCACGCTACCGAGGCGGGCGTGAGATTTGTGGTGGACAACACGGCGCGCGGGCGGGTTTTCTCCGGAATTTCTGGTTTCCCCCGCCGGTGCTCCATCTACATCTCATGTATCATCAGTATCACCGCCTGCGGTGCCGCATGTAGTAAAAGCGGGCGTTAAATACTACACGTTTCATTTCATTTCCTTTATTACCTATAAGGTAATATGTAACGTAATCATTTTTACAAATGTTTATCAATATTAGCATGAACTAGAGACAATAGGTCTTTTAAGAATAGTGTGATGAAGAAAGGGTAGAGTAGCTTTAGTAAATGTAACACAACAAAATTTCTGGATTATTTTTATGATTATTCATGTTTTTACACAATATGAAATAAAATCGTATATATTTCTTGATTTCAGTTGGTATTATGTTATGTATGAGAAAGATTTATAAAAAAAATGAAATGCAAAGACATGAACCGTGCTGTCTCGAGTGTGAAGGACCAGAAAATATGTTCAATGTGCCTTTTATCACACTAACACATTGTATAAATAAGGTGAAAACAAAAAACATGCATTACAAGAAGAAATATGAATTAAGGGATAAGAGTCAACAACTCATCAGTGATGAAAGGGACAGTCCATTATATTTTAAATAGTGGGTGAAAAGTTCACCTACCACAAGTATTTGTTAATTTTATAAAAAAGCGTTGCACCTCATAGTTTCTCTAGAAAACAGAAAAGGCTCGGTAGTTTGATGTTTTCATTTATGGATATTATGATTCAACGTTCGTATGTTGTTTATTTCTGCTAAAATATAGCTTAATTGTTATAGAAATGTGCTTTAGAATCGTCATAATATCAGTTTAGTCTTTAACATTATATACGTTGTGTTTCTTTTAGACCAAACTTGAACTGAGCGGAGCAATTTTATCTTCCGGTATTCAATTTTTACTTGACACAAAATGTTCACATTTACTAAAATAAATAATCAACCTTCACTTACGTTTATTATGCTTTATAGATTTTGTTAGGTAAATAGTTTCGCGAGGTATTCATATTCATAAATTATATGAAGAATTAAGCCAGCAATAATTATAGATACTAAAGATGAAGTACCTATTTAAGCAATATTACTGACAGTGACGTCACAATTTTTTTTCTGAGAGGAATGTGTGCAAAAATGTGACGGTAAAGGATGCTTTAAACACTAACTTCCCTATTTATAGAAGGACTCCATTCCGCGATCCTTACCTAACCAACCATTCAAGTTTACTCCGAACACCCATGTCGATACGTTAGCCGAGTTGCCTTTAGAGCAGAAAGGTTTTTTTCTAGTTTAGATTTCTCATAAGTCATTGGCGCGAGAGAGCAAACAGCTTTTGGGATGTAATAACGTTCACCTCCCGAGAAATCGCTTAGGGAAGTTCCTCTTGAAGGCTCATGTGCGAGAAACGTGCATTCATTCTGCGTAAACCACCGTGAACCATCCCTGCGACTTTAACATCCCCTGCCCATCAAAACTCCTTTTAAACTAAAGCATTCTGCCTTGCTATGTCTGGACACAGGATTAATGGGCCTTGTCTCATTTCTCTTCTCACATCAACTTTTCTGCATTTGCGTGAGAAGTAGTTTGAACCGCAGCTTCTCCTATATACGAGGGTTGATTGAAAATTTTCGAAAAAAAAAAAAAAACCATCAGTTTTTAAACATTCAAACGATTTTATCGTTTTATTCAGAACATTTTCCTTTAACTAAATATATTTCTGCGTTGGATGAAACTAGTTCTTAAAGGAATGATGCTACTGTGAGACTCTTCAGAAATCAGATTTTATGTAATGTTCTACAGCTGAAGAAAAAACGTAATTCCACATCTTTAATTTTTGGAGACAAAGAAATCACAAGGTGTCAGAGTTGTATGGAGGAGGATCTATGGTGCTGAATAAAGCATCTACATAATCAGTCATGATGCAAAGTTATTTTTCTTTTTGGGCTTTTTTTTTCAAGAATCTTTTTAAGTTTTCGATAAAAAGACATGCGTAAACCAATCAATAGTAACGGCATATCTATCTCTAATGTTACACTAAGAATAAGAGTCGTCTTAGAACACAAACAAGAACAAAAATCTAGGAACTTTTTCTTGCCAGTTCTACAAATTCGTCGGATTTTACAGGGGTACATTCTTTTCGAAAGGCCCACTGAGCCGACCAACTTTTCTTTTCAGAATCATAAGAATAAATCCAAGATTTATGAGCAGTAACAATATTCCAAACCAAATTTGAAATACCATCCTGAAATTCTTTCAGAATTATTCTGCGCCTATGTGGGAGTTGTTGATTTTGATCGGAGTGAGTTTATGTGAATCCAACGACAAGTTTTCTCATGTTTAACTGCTGAGTAAAATTTGGGGATTTGACTAAAGCCAATGCCCACTGTCACCTGAATAAATTCATAAGGTATCTGTCGACCTATTTCAAGAATTGCAAACAGGTGCAATATTTTCATCAGCAACAACACTTCTTAGGCGTATTTACGAAATCCATCAATAAGAAAACAAAACACGATCTCTTTGGAACTGTTTGTACCGACTGCACACTTGCGTTAAGCACAATTCATTACCAAACCATCGCCATTGTACAACAATTAAGCATAATACGATAGACTGTTACTAATGCATTGCCCATGATCTGGAATGTAATGGAGTAAGAAATAGCACACAAGTTTGGCCTTGGGACACATTTTTGCACGTGTACAAAAACTGAGATCACCTTTACAATAACAACAATGGTAATAAGGGGTTAATATGCTGTGCAGTGCCCGTTTATGGATACAAAGTCATTGTTGCGTGCACTGTATAAGGTTAATTAAGAGATCTGCCGGCAGATGTTCCCATTCGTAAAGAACATTTCAGAGCTCTTGTTCTCGGTGGAGGCTGGCGGGCTGGAACTCGTCTTTCTAATGCGTCCCAAGCTTACTTTATAGGGTTCATATCCGGGGATATTGCGACCAGTCCATGCGCTGGATATCTTCCCTCTCAAGATAATCGTCCACCAGGTGGTCTCTATGCGGACATGCTTTATAGTCCAGAAAGATGAAGTGTGGACTAACTACACCTCATAAAAGTCGCATATGTGGTTCCAGTACCCCGTCTCTGTACCTCTGGGCATTCATAGTGACTCCGTGTAAGATGTGCAGAGCTTACGTCCATTAAGCATTATGCCTGTCCACACGAGTACGACACTGCCATTAAATGGGCGTATTTCCACGATGTTGGTGGGATGAAACCGGTTCCACGTTCTCTCTACATTACTGTACTATGGGAATCATTCCTCAAACTGAAGGACTCATCTGTGAACAACACGTTCCTCCATTCATTCAAGGTTCAATGTTGACGTTGCTGACTCAACTGTAAACAGGCCGTATGAGTACTCGAATGAGTGGGGCACAGACTACTGGTCATCTGGCATAGAGACCGACTGCCCCAGTCTCCGATATACACTTTGCTTCGAAACTCGAACGCCTGAGGCGGCTGGAAGCTCCGAAGACAGTTATCTTGCAGGCATCCTGCGAAGTCATCGTGCTGTTATAGTTCAATATCAGTCAGGCTTTGGGACCAGTGGGCGACCGTGTACCGGCATACGACAAACATATCCAGTTTCTTGGAGCCATCGCCAAAGCCTGAAAATAAACTTTACGACACATTTAGAGCTCGAGAAACTGTCAGTGTTCTGACCTGCCTCTAGAGGTTCAATGACTCTACCCTTCAAAAGAGGGGGTCCAGTTGATGTTTTTGTAGCATGTTGATGTCATCTGAACATTTTCGAAGAAACTACTCCCTGATGACAGTGAGAGAACAATAATAAGCTAAGTACTGAGTCGGATACTGTTTTACTTCTCTGGGTTTGTTTACCTTTGAAGCAAGTACTCCCTTACCTAACACAAACTCCAAATAAGGTGAGGACCACACTATGGTAACGTTTAATGGTCTTCGTTCACCGTTTTCCCTTTTAGTTCTGTTCTTCGAATTATGCTTTAAATTTGTGCACTAGTGTAGATTGTTGCCTTAGAGGAGCTTCTTCGCCGAACTCACCTCTAAGCTGATTTTTACACCATTTAGACGTTAATGATTTAAAAACGAAAACAATTATTACCCGGAAATACTCTCATTCTGCACGGAAATACTCTTAACTTTTGAGTGAACACAACAACTTTAAATGATGGTATTAAACAAACTATTAGTGCATATCGAACGAACTACATGGTAGTCAATTTGTAAAACATTAAAAATTAGCTGTCAAAAATAAAAACCTCCCATTTTGTTTTAGAGACATAGCATTCTAAACATATTTAGAGTCATCTTAGTCCCATAATATAGATACTAACATTCAGAGTTTGTGTTCTAAAGCTCTATAACTCTGAGCTGATGATTTATGCAGTTTATATAAAGATACTACTTCTTCTTTGACTGCCCTCTTATACCACTACGTGGTGTCAGGATATCCTTGTTCCGCTTAACCCTTATGCACGTAGGCGGCGGGTTGAAAAATGGGATCTCAATCAGAGAGAGAGAGAGAGAGAGAGAGAGAGAGAGAGAGAGAGAGAGAGAGAGAGAGAGAGAGAGAGAGAGAGAGAGAGAGAGAATCCAGGGTGGGAGATCAGCCCGAAGCCTGGTATGAGAGTGAGGGAAGTGGATGACAGAATGAGGGTGAGATGAAATGATAGGAAAGATGATGATGGAGCAATTGGTGGAGTGCTGGCGACGGAAACTGGATGGACCCGGAGAAAAGCCGCCCCAATTTCGTGTTGTTCCACTACAAATATCACTTTCGGGCACCTGGGATCGAACCTGGGCCTTGGTGAGAGCCAAGCGGTGTAACCACTCGCTACGGCGCGGCCTTCAAAATACTCATGGTTAAAAATTGAAAGACTAGGCTATTTACCCATAGTGACTCTCACAAACAGTCGGTTTTGTTTAACTTGAAACTATTGATATAACATTAATTTTTATTTGTAAGCTTGGTCATAATAAACGAAATAGTTACAACTTTAAACTTCCAGGGCATACAATTCCATATCAACGCTGACCCCGTAGCTCAATCGGTAGAGCACCTGCCTGCCGTCTTACGGGTCCCGGTTTCGATTCCCGGCGGTGGGGGTGGGGATTTTTCTCCGACCAAGATAATTCCCCATTTTCCCCAGAGTCTGGAAGTATGAATGAGAGTGCGAATGTGTGCCTGATCTAATGATTAAAACCCAACGAATACGAGTTAACACCTTCTATACGTTCCAAGGAAGAACGACCGCCGATATGACCATTGGAGTTAAAGGTGGAGTATAAATATTATATATATCAAGAAATCATTTTCTTTCTGTTGTCCATATTCAAAATAAAATAAATAACTGAAAACCTTTACATGAAGAAAACGCTTTATACATGATCATAAACATTCAGTTTTCATTTAATACTAGGTTTGTGCCCATCAGTACTTAGAAGGTCCTTTTAACACGAAATAGCATTCACACATTTTAGCATTCCAGATGCTAACTTCTTTGTACCGTTACAACTAATGTTATTCCGATCTTTTGCCAGTATTATCTTTAGATCTAAGGCTAAAGTAATTGAAAAATCTTTTATCCTTCGGTCCAAAATTTTCGATGGGATTCACATCCGGACTCTGCTGGAATTAACTTCGGACAGTTGTTCAACAGCCAGAAATACACTTCATAGACCATGTGTTAGGAATGGTTATCCTGGTAAACTTTGAGTGTTTCCAGTAACCCCTACTTCTCAGTACTTTTCCACAAAACCCCTTTAAAATGTATAGACATTTATACTTGTCGGAATACCATTAATAAACAACTCCCCAGGTTCACCCATCACATAACCGCCACCATACTTTCAGCCGGTTAAAGGTTTAGTTTTGATTACGTCTTCACCATACCATACTCCTACTATTTAACCCAAAATAATTGTATACACTCTCATCAAAGAAGACAACATTACTTCACCAGTTTTTGACCTTACAAACGTACTCGTTAGCGAAGTTTAGTATCTTCTTCTTATTTACTTCATCGATGTATAATTTCTTCCTGGTTAATCTTCCTATAAGTATACTGTTTTGCGCGCGCGCGCGCGTGTGTGTGTGTGTGTGCGTGCGTGCGTGTGCGTGCGTGCGTGTGTGTGTGTTTTCTAATTGTTTGTGGACCGACCTGCTGGTTTCACTGTTCATTCACTTGTGCTGCAAATATGGGGCAGTTAATCTTGGATTTAACTTTAAAATTCCAACCATACCACGTTCTTCTCTATTTGTCAACCATTTTTTCATCTTGGTGGTGATAACCAGTTCTGTTTTCATTTCTGTAACTCTTTTTTTTTTTTCCTTGTTCCATTTATACCGCGCCTTTAACTGCTATGGTCATATCGGCGGCCGTTCTCCTTTGGAACATACTGAAGGTGTTAACTCGTTATCTTTGGTTTATTTTTTAATCATTAGATCACGTACACATTCACACTCTCATTCATACTTCCGGACCCTGGGGAAGATGGGGAATTATCTTGGTCGGAGAAAGGTCCCCACCCCTACCGCCGGGAATCTGTAACTCTTAATAATGTCACCGACAGTAGTTTCATGAATATGTAACATATTTTCTATTTATGTATATTTACAGCTTTGGCAAAACAAAATATGCAAAGTTACCTTATTTTAAATGCAGTGTTCCTTGCTTTTCTAGCCATCTGACTTTTATTTAGTAGTAAACAAAGTAAATGCACTACTACTGGTTGAGCATCCATTAGAATAGTGAATGTTTTACTTGTTGCGTGGATAATTTTATATCAGTTGGAAGGGGGTGAAACCGAGTGAAACAAAAGAAAGAAATGATTATGAGTGGCGACATCTATTGCTCTGAATGTACATAGATAAACGTTCCGAGCTAAAACAATCGGGATTGAAGTTACTGTGTGCTTCAACACGAATAAGTTAGGAGGCTGTGTTTTAAAACCCTATAGCTATTTGAGCTGATGATAGGAAACAAAACTATGAAGGCGGATTTTTTTAAGCAGAAGACGTAGGGAACCGAGCAACTTGATTTACTGAATTTATTGATCATTCCTTGGTATGTATTCCTTCTTCATTATGCACTAACCATATCGCCATTCGTGAGTACTACAGCGTATTTCTTAGAGTTCAAGGTCAGTTGACTCAATTATATTAGCTACAGCAAGTGCCATAATGATTCGGTTCAGAATTGCTGCAAAATGTTGTATAGATGTGACAGAACAGCAGATCAATAATAATTAATTTATCTGCTGTATTGTCACTTCTATACAACATTTTGCAGCAGTTTAGTTTTTCAAAATACGCATTAAATTTGTAGATTATGATGGATATTGAGTAATTTGCACGTGTCTGTACGCTATCAACGACAATCAAATCTTTTAAAGGCTGGTCGCTATGTGATGAAGTTCTATTCGCTATTTGAAATTTTATTCTCTTTGCATTGCCCAGAAATAAAAAGACGTAGAGGAACAGGGGGCACATCGGGATAGTGAGGCACAACGGGGTATACATGTTTTTTCTCTAGTAGGTGGCACAATCTACCGGAATCTGTCAAAACTACGTCATCTCAATTACAGCTACTAGTGCACGTCAGTTGACTGCCATAACAGAATCTGTTGTGTGCGAGTTGTGTGTTGGATACAGTTTGAAGCAGTTTTTACAAGATTCCTGATCTCTTTCAAGGCATGTAAGCACATCATATCTACATTTGAATAATAAAAAATAATTACTATGATATATAACACCTAATTTACTTCTAAATCCATGTTTCAAGTTATCTTTGAATATCGAACCATCGACAAACATTAACTTAAGCTTGTGTTTACGGGTCATTATGGGTGGGGCATAATAGGGTACTACCCCATTATGCCCCTGGTGTAAAATTGCTTTGTGTGTTATTCATATCATTGGGTACGCATGTTTCGTGTGATTTCAGAATGGTGCGTAATTACGTAAAGAAGTCACAGAGGCAGGAGCGGTCTTTAGTCTCAATGGAGGGGGCTGTGAATGCTGTACTTGATGGTTCAATGGGGTACAAAAGGGCAGCTAGTCAATTTAAAGTGCCCCAAACAACTCTTGAACACTACGTTAAGAAGAAACGAGATAATCCTGATCATATTGTTAAAAATCTATGGGAAATTTCACTTGTGTTTTTAACGAGGATCAGGAGAAAGAACTTGTTGATTATTTTAAAAAAAATGGAAGCTCAACTTTTCGGTTTAATCGTCAATGAACTTCGGGAACTTGCGTTTCAATTGGCGGAACGCAATAAAATTCAACATCCTTTTGGTGATAATGGAAAAGCAGGAATAGATTGGGCCAGAGGTTTTATGCCTCGACATTCTGAATTAAGCTTAAGAAAGCCTGAACCTACATCGACAGTCCTTGCAATGGGGTTCAATAAAGTTGCAGTCCAACAATTTTTCGACCACCTTTCCATCATAGTTGACACTCACAAGCTTACTGCAGACAAAATTTACAACTGCGATGAAACGGACATCACAGTAAATTCTAAAGGCGTCTCTAAGATTATCGCAAAAAGAGGACGTAGACAGGCAGGGAGTGTAACATCAGCTGAGAAGGAAGAAACTGTAACTGCTGAAATATGATTTTCGGCTGCTGGAACATATAGCCTACCAATGTTAATTTTCCCCCGTAAACGAATGCGTCAAGAGTTTCAGATTGGCCTCCCATCTGCTGCAGGTTCGGAAGTTCACAAAACTGGCTGGATCACGAAGAAGCTCTTTCTCTCGTGGTTCCAGAAATTTGTTACTTTCTCAGGAGCAAGTAAGCAGAAACCAGTTCTGCTCATCTTAGATGGACATTCCAGCCACACCAAAAATTTGGCTCTCATCGATCTAGCACGTGAAAATTGTGTTATTTTGTTGTGTTTCCCTCCGCACAGTTCTCACAGGCTGCAGCAGCTAGATGTTTCTTTCATGAAACCATTCAGCCAATATTATGAGGATGAAATTCGCTCCTGGCTTAGATCTAATCCTGAAAAAGTCGTCATTGTTTGATGCCAGGTATATGCAAGCTTTAACAATGAGCACGGCAGTCAATGGGTTTCGAAAAACAGGAATATGGCCTATGAACATCAATGTATTTGATGATGCTGATTTCCTACCGTCCAAAATGATAGATATTGAGCTTTTTTCTGTAGTTCCTGATGATGTTAATGCTTCAACTTCTGAGATGTCCGTTGTCTCTGGTTCACCTATGGGGACAGAAAACATTGAGATGCCAAGCTACAGTAGTTTCCAGAGTTCCAGCCCAGAAAATATCACACGTATTCCAAAAGTAGAAAAGCACAATACTGACAACATCCCCTTATAAAGAAGCGCTATTGAATGCGGAACAAGAAAAAATGAATAAAAGACCTGTAAAAAGGCGTCTCACTACTCTACCAGAAAGCGAGGCATAATATGAACCATTGAAAGTTAGGCCTAGATGTCCTAATCCTCCTGTGACCAAACGTTCCAGAAATCATCTCTGCTGGAAACAGGAAAGAAGTGGCAAAAGACGACGAAGATGATTGTCTTTAGTGCCACGAGTATTCAGAAGGAGGGTGGATTAGATGCCCCTGCTATGTGCAGTGGGCTCATAGTTCTTGTGCAGTTGTTGAAAGAAGTGATTATGAAGATGCTGTACATATTTGTGCATATTATGAGAAGTGAACTATATGAAAAAAAAAGTGGTGAAAAATTGGTCAAAGATGTAATACCCCTTACTGCCCCACCTAAGGGGCAAAACGGGGCAAAAGTACTGATTTTGTTTTTGACGTGATAACTACTCCCATTTGTTGCGAGTGTATTTATGTTTTTCAGGTAATTATGCAATAATAAACACATTTACATTACCAAAACACAATTTCTAAATGTACAAATGTGAAATATAGATGCACAAATATTAAGTACCCTGTCCTACCCCAGGTTCCCCTATAGGGTATTCCTGTTTGAGAGAAGTACGAGCATTTGAAAATACAAAGCAATAACAAGGAATAACTCGGAAATAACCTTAAAAAATTGACAAATTATATGCTATACCGAGATTTACAATTTTGTGGAATAAGATTTTGTCTTATGGCTTACTAATTACGAAAAAGTTATGCACCATAAAGATGGCCTCAAAGACTACTTCAAGAAAATTGAAAATATACTTGTCAGGAACCTACTTTGAACATAGTGTTTTAATCAAAACCTTTAGAGCCAGTTTTGAGACAATCGAAACTTTTGAAAAATGTTGCATGTAAAGGGATCTCTGGGCTGAGAAATTTTCTCAAAAATGTTCGTGAAGTAACGTAGGAAGATGCTGAACGTAAATACCAAGTTTGATTTTCACCCGATGTTTCGTTTTTCAATTGTGTATGCTGTCCAGACAGAGAGATGAGTGCGTGAGCGCTCGTGCATGCAGACGCGCACTCGCACGCGCACGCACGCACACACACAAACCGTCTTCTAAAAATGTGTTTTTTTATTTTGATTCAGGTAGTCTCCAAACCTTTCCAGTAAAATCACGATATCGAATTGCTGGGTGGAATACAGTACTTCCCCTGCTGCTTACTGTACGTAAGAGAGAAAGTCAAAGTCAAAGCATACAGAAGAAAACTTAGATTTTTGGATTTTCAGAGATGCATTGCTTTAAACCGACCTTAGAAGGTGAAATGAAGGCAACGAAAGGATTGTACAAGAACCAATTGCCGAGACAAGTCATTAACGTGACGCAGTGAGGAACTGACAGAAGTGAGCACTTGATTGCGCAATCTTCTTCGGTAACTCAAGCGAACGCAATAGAAAAACAACACAAGATTCTGAGTCGCCGGTTACCCTCTCAGGAAGGCGGTGACATCAAAGCAAGGTTCTAGGGAGAATTAGGTTAGGAGCTGTTCCAGACCAGTTAAGTAGTTTCTTGCCCGAGTTCTCATGCTACTTTATTTCTTTTTCTTTCCACTTTACCGCAAATAGCTTCCCAAGGGCAAGCAGGGTAAATAAACGGATAAACATTGGTTAAAGAACGAGCACTGTTATAGTCCATTCTATAATTAGAACTGAAATCGCAGCGAAGGTGTTCATAGCAGGGAAACGGAACCAGCTCTTACCACGTGATTTACTCCACCTGGAGAAGATATGTAATGTAACTTAAATTATCAATTTTTCCTTTAAGATCATTAGAAAGAGCGCCAAATATTTTGATGGTTTCATGATGCACACACCTCTCTGGAAGCAAGATAGTTTAGCACTGGGATAATGGATGTTACACTTTTGCCTAGGGTTTATTCTATGAATTTTATTACTTTTTTTATAAATGAGGCCCGATAGCGTACTAACAATTTTAAGATCGAGAGTATATACGTGCAAGGACGGGTTAACATCTTCAACTTTCTAAAAAGATCTTTGCAGGAGCATCTGCTATGGGTGTTAGTAATGATTCTTATATATATGCATAAGAAATATTTCTACTAAGTTGCCTCAAAAAATATTTCATATTCCATGAGAGAGTTAAAGCCTGCATAATACACTAATTTAAGTGTATCAATAGAACTCTCATTAATCATTGCTCGGATAGCATAACAAGCAGAGCTGAGTTTAAGTAAGATATACTTTATGTGAGCTTTCTAATCTAAAGATCTGAAAGCTACTGAAAATGACAGTTCGAATGCACCAGATGGCCAATTATTTTCGTAGTGGCTGGGCAACAATTTCTTTTTTCATCCTTTAAAGTCTAGGCGCTTTGGTTGTTTACGTTGTCCCAACCAGTTCAAGGTTTGGACGCCGACTCGAGCCTCAAACCACTATTTGCCCTGAAAGTAAAAGGGAGAGAGCTTCCACACTTGCAGATTGCAGCCTACCATAAACTTTTCTGGTCCAGAAACTTCCTGCTACGAGGAGGGAGGGGTGCAACGGTGCTGGCGAGTGTGGGAAGCATGTGCCATACGCCCTATTTCCTGTACGATTCCTCCTTAGCCCAAACTTGCCTGCCATCTGTGTAGGATGCTGAATTAGTCACGAAGTTTTTTTGGCCCGTATGTACATAAAACACAACACTAGTGTATATATTCTTTTCAATTTACGTACACTAGCAACTCAAACCTCAGACTAGTTTCCCTATTTTATCACAATAAATCAAGATATTGATTTATGACACCTGAGTTAAAAGTCAGATTTCATTCTGCGAGCAACAAAATTATTCTGCACGTGCACGTCATGCGCTATCTTTAAACCATCTCTGTATTTATAGACAAATTATAAATCATAAGGGGTTCTCCCCTGCCAGCCTCAGTAGCGTAGTGGTAGCATGTCTACCTCACGTTCAAGAGGTCCCGAGTTCGAATCTCGGCCAGGGTGAGTTACCTGGAAAAGGTTTTTCCGGGGTTTTCCCGTATCCTGATAGACGAATGTCGTGTAACCCTAAGCTCCATGCACCCCGTACTCATTTGAGCATAATTTCACCAATTTTATCCATCGTCCGATGTGACTTAACGTTGGAGGACGTACATCGCAAAAAAAAAAAAAAAAAAAAAAAAAAAAAAATCTCTTTGCCTTCTTTACTACATATAGTAAGGACTGGAAGTGTTGCAGTCTGCTCAAAAATTTTTATCAATACTTCACAGGAAATACGTTTTGAGACAGCTTGAAGCAAAAACAGCATTTTTAGGGAAAAAAAGTCTGTGTACGTGTGAACAGCATAACCCAAAAACGAAAAGTTGGTTAAATACCGAACTTGGTTTTGAAATTCGGCAATTCTCAATTATGTGACACGATTTCCAAGAAATTCTACTCCAAAACAGTCTTTAAATGGAATAATGCTTAAAAAATAGGATTTTCTCAAAAATACTTTAAAGATTTTGATCAAACTGCCATATTTCTAAAGCTATTTTAAGGACAAGTGATACGTTCCTGAAGTCCTCTTCATTCTGGATGAGTTTTCCAGAAGTAGTAAACCGTAAGAGAGATAAAATCTTACTACACAAAAATTGGTAACACACACAATTTATTACGTCAACGTTTTAATGGTTTAAAAGGGAAATATTCCTTGTTGTTGGTCTGAATGTTCAAATATATATTCGTACTTTTCTCAAACAGGAAGACATTCGATGTTTTATCCCATGACCATGCTAAGAGAACGTCATTGCAAAGCCATCACATAGTGATCAACTCTTAAAGGATCTGACTATCGCTTAAGTACTGCACTCCGCTTGTGTGTATCTGTGAAGAAGCATGCAATAAAATAATTTCAACAAACGTTTATCTGGATTTACATGAAGCCATTGAGGAATAAGCGTTTTAAGAACCGTTTATACAAGAGTAGTAGAGACAGTCATGTGAGTGTACACACCTCACGTTCAAGAGATTCCGAGTTCGAATCTCGGTCAGGGTGAGTGACCTGGATAAGGTTTTTTTCTGAGATTTTCCCTTATCCTAAAAGTTGAATATCTGGTAGCTCTAAACTCTATGAATCCTGGGTTCATTTGAGAATCATTTCACCCATTTCATTCACCGTCCGATATCACTTAACGTTGGAGGACGTAAATTAAAAAAAAGAGATTTTTTACTATTTTGTATGTGATGTTCAGCGCACTTAATTCTGTTGGTAAATTTAAAATATAAAGATTATGACAATAATTCAGGCAGTAACCTCCAGGCATCCGTTTCAACAATGCTGTTGGCTTGTTGTATTTACTAACTTCATTGTTGTCCTTGACATTCAGACACAGTTTAAACATATACCTATAGCCTGGTAAGTTGATTGTTGGAGGGAAATTCATGGGTGTTTTATGGAGGAGGTTATTGTACGATAAAAAAGAAAGAGAAGTCATTTATTAATTCCTCCTCCCGTACTAAACGGCGGCTTGTTGTATTTACTAACTTCATTGTTGTCCTTGACATTCAGACACAGTTTAAACATATACCTATAGCCTGGTAAGTTGATTGTTGGAGGGAAATTCATGGGTGTTTTATGGAGGAGGTTATTGTACGATAAAAAAGAAAGAGAAGTCATTTATTAATTCCTCCTCCCGTACTAAACGGCGGCGTAAAAACGTTCCGTTACAGATTCTCTGTCTTTCTCTTTCTCCACTTCCATAAAATTAGCGACCAGTTAAATAAATTAAATTTACAATAAAATTAAATATGAATATTTTGTGCATTTGTGTTAAATGCTAAGATGCTGTAGATTTTGCAGTTCATTATGAGTTAAGGTCGGCTCGGAGTAAGATGTTATTAGGTACCTATGGTCCCAGGCGACCGCAAAATGAGATTTGTGGTGGACAACACGGCGCTGGGGCGGGTTTTCTCTGGGATCTCCGGTTTCCCCCGCCATCTCATTCCACCGGTGCTCTATCTTCATCTCATGTATCATCAGTGTCACCGCCTGCGGTGCCGTATGTAGTAAAAGCCGGCGTTAAACACTACACACACAGGTACCTATGGTAATTAGCGAGGGCTGGTTTCAGCAGATTCGGAGAAACAGATAGATTACATTATTGAGGTCAAAATTACTATCTGAAGTTGCCAGATTAGGTGCAGTAGGCTAACTTGGAATTCTTGGAATACGTGACAGGATCTTTTAGAAATTTATAGAGATACTTTAGGGTGGAAAGCAGAAAACTTCAGTAATGTGGAAATGAATTGGTAACGTATTAGAAGGTAGTAGTGGGGGTCTTCGAGTCATTAGAAAAAGGGAAGTTATTAGGGGAATTTTGGTAGCTGAGTAGGACATTCTAGGCAAAATCTTGAAGACTTATAGACTAGTCGCCGATGGAACAAGACATAGCTGAATGAGGCGTCATTTCTTGCCTCAACAATAGAATGTTTTATCGCGTAAGATAGGATTCAAATACGTTAATTCTGGATATATATTAGATTCCATTGGTCGATAACTTCTCGATTTAAATAAATACTTAAAAAAGTTTTAAACATTTCGAACTTAGATTCCAGTGTCATTCTTACTTTTATTAAACACCCACGCATACCCTGAGATAGGACTCAGCTCGAGACAAGCAAGATCACCGCCACAACTTGGCGCAGCATCGTTGCTCCTTCCGTTAAGACATCCTTATTTTGACTATCTTATGTGCCAACAGCACATTTTCACTATGATAAATTTCTGTTTCTTACCCTGCACAGTTAAAGAAATTTGTTATAGCCCATTTCATACTGTTTCCTCGAATTTTTCAGAAGAAATTTTAACGTTATGTATTCTCTTTCCTCAAACTATCTGCCATTATATCAACAATACATACATCCACATCAAAGATGGTAACTCTGCTGTGATACAGTTTTATACCGCTGAATATCATAATTTTATTATTTAAATTACATTATATAAGGCAAAAAGCGCTTCTTTTACCTTCGACTGTCTAAAATGATTAATACATCAAAATTCTGCTCTTTTAAAGAGCTGTTATTAAGACGATTTAGACTATAGTAGTTCATATCATAACTGTAAGAAATAACGTTTGAATATATTTCTTAGTTTGTTTTAGGTACCTATCCAATATTTGGAAATAACTAATTCAATGTAAGGACACTGAGCTGCTCTAAGTGTCTATATTACTTTTACCTGTAACAAGTAAGGTAAATATTGTATTCCACCCAAAAATTTGGTATAGAGATTTCAGTGGAAATATACGTTTTGTGGCTGCCTTAATAAAAATATATGCAGGAAAATGTCTGTGTGTGTCTGTAAACAGCATAGCTCAAAAGCAAAACGTTAGTATTTTTAATTTTCTACAAAGGATAAGCACGTAGATTTTTAGGAATATTTCCCACCCCAACTTTTAATTGATTTTTACTTTCTCAAACGTGCTAATGATGATTTACATTAAAAAACCTGTTTAAGATATTCGCATACTAGGCAAATTGCATACTTTAAACTTTCTGTGAACACCCTGTGAAACCCTTTCCAACCGAAGATACACGATCATGCGAACTGCATGGTTTAATTTTCCCGCTTAAGGGAAATCGTTTTTCTGCCTCATCACGCCCTGCAACAATTGTGTGTGTGTTATTGTTAGTGAGCTACAGCTATTTCTGTTTCTATCCTTTGGCAACAGAGGCAGTGATAAGACGGTCAAAATTTGTTAGACTTGAGCTCGCGAGGTATTTACGAATTTACGTTTTAATTTACCGTGCTGTAATATAATTGCGGGATTTTACCCTTGACGTTTAGTCTTGAAGATCCAATATTAAAAACTTTATAATATAAATATTAAGTATGCGTTAAACAAAAGTAAAATGGAAGTCGCGCATTCGTGCTAGTTAGGTTGTAATATCAGCTGTTTCGTTAATTCTAACCTCAAAACGCAGGTGATGTTTTTGTGCAAAAGTCTTACTGAATCTCACATTAGAATAATTCTAATGTAAGAATCAGTATATATAACGTGACATGAGGTATTTTAACTGTGAAGTGCAAATCGATAATTATTATAGGTTTGCACTCCACAGGTAAAACACCTAACACTGCATTGCGTATGTTTAAGGACTAAGTGATGAAATCCTGTAATACGGTTGGAGGATTTGGATGTTGGAGAATTATCGAACGAAGATAACGATGTCGATGGGTCCTCTTGCCAAACTGCTTCAATTGCTGTTGTGATGAGGATGAAGACAAAGATTGTTTTAAACGAGATTTGATTTTCAGTTATATGTAATTTTAACCTTGATTTATGCGTACTTTGTATAAAAACCTTATTTTAATATGCACATACTTTCAGGTCTGCATATTCATTTTACTATATAAATACCATAATTTGATTGCACTTTAACTCCTTTTATAGCATTTCTGCAAAATAATATGTTCTTTTGGCTAAAACAGTCTGTAGAATTTTGTACATATATTTGAACTGAACTGCATGATTTTAACTGCATCCGCACGATTGTACCGGTGCTTTTTTTTTTAAAAGAAACAAAATGGCTGAGTTAAGACAAAATACTTGGTAGCTTAATATCTTAGAAAAAGTTGGTCAGGGTTGAAAGGAAACTTGCAAATTGTAAGAGCTACAGGAAAATAGACCACAAAACGTAAATTCCTTTCAAATACACAATTTGCATATAATACATTTGTCATGACATTAACTATTTCCAAGCTATTTATTTTATTATTAATTTGAATGTTATATATTTTACACCGCTAATCCTCATTGTTTTTAGTTTCATTGTTTATTTTATTTATTTTATTTAGTTTTATTTTTCATTGTTTATAGTAGATAATATGAAGTGGAGTATTGTATTCCACCTAAAAGTTCGATATTGAGAATCACCGAAGTATGTTTTGAGGGCTAAAAAATAAAAATCACTTCTACAAAAATATCCGCATATATAAACCTCTTATTAACCATGGGACGATTTCTCGATACTCATTACCAATACTTATTTTTAAGCACCTAAGTACATACTCACTTAATAAACGACTATACAGCCGACAGCTTATTAACTATATTCTACCATTGGGATGGCCCAGGCGGTTTCGTCTGTGGCCCGCATTCACGAGGTCTGGGTTCGATTCCCGTCGTCGACCTGACCTCACCCATGGGCTTTTTTTTTCGGCGGTTTTCCCGGGTGACCATGTGAATGCCGGTTAGGTTACTTACTTTCCTCGAACTTCCTGTCCTACGTTTCATCTCCACTATAATCTGTCTCAACCTAGTTTAATCCTGCTGTAAACATCTGGGCGGGAAGCTAGACAGAAAACGGTTAAGCTATTGATTTGTTTAGCAATGTTAATGCGAGTTTTCTTCTATTTGCATGCGTACGATAAACCTCTCCTTTAAGTACAGTACTGTAAGTAGTTTTCTGGTCACTGCTCTGTGTGAGCTAATTTCGGAGAGATGAAAGTATGCAAATGTTTCGATTCTTACAAACGTAATAGCCCCACATTTTATCTTTCTGCTTCACATACCGCATATATGTGTTCTGTAAACTATATACAGATTGGATACAAGACAGGTGAAATTATACACACTATTAACTTATGATGTCAAATTAAGCTGTATTTTATTTAACAGTTACTGAAGGACGCTGCTATTATATGGGTAATATTTTTGCAGTCCTATACCAGGCAGCTCTCTCACAACGAGGTGTGTATCGAGTTGAATACTGATTAAGATGTTATTGTTTATAGTATGGAGTTGCTTCTGATATTTAACACGTATTTTCTAGCGTATCACAAGCCCAAGAACACTTATGCATATGCAATTTAAAATCAGTAAGCTTTTCATTAAGAGCAGGCCATTGCTTCAGCGAACCTTTAAAAAGTGGCGAGAGGCGACTGATCGCGCATTGTTTAGCGGTGCTTAAAGAAAGAAATCCGGAATCGTCTATAAAAACATTGAGAAAGAAACTGATGATATCCTTGATGTTTTCTCAAGTAGTGTATATAGTGTTAGAAGCAAGCATCCGGAACTCTAAGAACACCGGGAAAATCTCATAAATGTAAACACCTCGTGGAGAAATACGACGATTTTACGAAAAGTGCTATATACAGTAAAGTTCATTATTATTTTTTCAGAAATGAACCAACTCATAGATTTAATAAATTAATGTGTAACCCAACTATTGTCTAGAAGTTAGCGCTGCTATATATACTGCTAGTGTTGCGAAACTTATGTGCGTGAATGTAGCGTCTAGCAAATGGCGAAATGCGTCAGCTCCGCCTTGTTGTTTACAGCAGGATTAAACTAGCGTGAGATAGAGTATAGCATTTCACATCTCTCATCTACTGGTCTCTTTCGTCGGCGGATGTCTCGACGCTGTAGTGATCCCTTGGGTCGGCCGCCCTGTCTCCCCTCGCCTCATCCTTCCTCCACGGGATGCCCCACTTCGGGCTTAGGTACAATAAACCACAGGTTTCAGTGCCAAATGCCCTCCTAATACTAATCCAATGTTCGTATTAATAGTTTTCTGTGTACGAATGCTTCTAATCAATTTTGTTTTTGTACATAATTGTCAGTCGTATATTGTTTTTTTTTCCAATAGACGTTCTGTAAATAGTGTGTGAATGTAACAAGTTTCTTTAAACTTGTTGCATTGTATGACTTACGACCGAGTGAAAACTTTTTTTGCATATTTATTGTCTCGAATATTGTCTGTTTCAAAATAGTTCCACATATTACTCGTGTTTTTCCTCACTATCTTAGTTGTAAAGTGGTAAAGTGTTCAAGTGGTTCAAGGAAATTAGTTCGTATAGTTTACCTGTAAGGTACGTTCGTGACTGACACGCGCAATACTAACAGATGGATGGACAAAATATGTTTCTATGCGTTGCATTGCCTCACGTTTAAGTTTTGATTTGTCTCTGCTCTATTTACAAATTTTGGTCACAAAGTAGGCAATTGTGAAGGCTGAGAATACGTCAGCAAGGCAGGCTATTGCAGAAACGTGATTTGGTACATCAGCTGTGTCAGCTTCGTTACCTCTGTTAACGATGCATGTTACACGAGTACTTGTACTGCTTCCCGGATCATTTGCAAGCTATTATTTAGCTGCAAGAGTTTACGAAATGTTGCATTCGTTCTACCACAGGAAACACAGTAAAGGCCTATCACGAACTATAGTCCAGATGCTCTTTGGAGACACGTGCAAGGCAACAACGTCAGGTCTTGACTCTTTTCATTCTTAATACAGCACAGATTTAAACGCAACAACTTTCTGTACAGCAAATTTAAAATTCTAAAAGTTTCGAAGTCTTATCTCAAAGTATCAGACATACTTCGATGTCATCGAGTATCGAGATATAGTCAAAATACAAATTTTAAAGAAAATTAAATCTCAGCAGACATTTTCTATATAATTGGTAATTTGCACTGAGGTGATTTTCTTGACATTGTTAACCAAGGTTAATCTGTCAGTGCGTTTATGTAGTTTACTATGCGTTACATGAAGTACGAAGAGGACAAAAAGCAATGCTCCGAGCCCTTCAAGCTACACATACATAGTGTGTAATTTTTCACAGCAAGACACAAACCATGACCGGACAGGTGGAATAAATTATCGGCCTCTCCGTGGGATTTTGTGCTACGAATTTATTCCGGTTGACAGCAAGTCCTTGATGCTATTTACTCCGCCTTCTTCTGCACAATAAAGTTAGCCTAGGGCGAGAAAAGGCAGACCTGTTGCTCTTCCTGCCTTCCTTCAACCTTTCTTGCACCTGCACTCTCACGCCAGCAGTGGCGGATCTGCAAAACTCAACATTCCATAATTCTAATTCATGTAACATACAATGAAGGCATCTGATGTGTTGCATACACGTAGCTTTCTCCACTCTCAATATTCTATAAAATATTCCTACAAAAGCTTATTCACCTGTATACCTACTGGTGATTTAGATACCTATATTTTCATTATTACACAACGTTACTGGGATACCGAGGGAAGGTGATGGATGACTTCAGGCTAATTATATTCTAGAGCACAGGAATGTTGTTCACAATGCAAGAGTGGTGTTGCTCTGTCGCAGTTCTACATAAAATCATGAATATGCCAAATTGTAATTAATCAGAGATTTGCTGAAGGTAAACAGTCCACTTGAGAACAACAAAACATGTTTATTATACAATTGCGAATTTTGGCCTTGTTTCTTTCACATCATCGAGCCCATTTTCCAGGAGACATTGAAACTGCAAGAGATTTACCTTTAGACTTGTAGAAAATTTACAACCTTTGACCCCCCCCCCAAATATAATACCCTGCCCTCTGCTCTGATACTTCCTAAGTCTGGCAACTATGCTTCCTCTCACCTCTCCCCATCCTCCCAGGGAATATCAATTTTTCAAAGTATCACGTTGTGGAGTTTGTAAATTTGCTCTGCTCCAGAGCTATTCTTGTTTGTTTGTTTACTTTAAGCTCTGTAACCAAACGCTTACACTTATATGTTGTCCACAACGGCCTTTTTTTCTTTAATACATTCACGCACTTTCCAAAGCATGTTTATTATAATACAAGGGAGTCTTGTTATAGAGAAATCCTTCCTTGCTATATAGGCTTCAACAAGGTCGGCTTTGTGCCATTTCACGTTTACAAATTAATAGAGAATTTTAATTTAATCAGTAATTGTATGATAAATAAGCATAAATCATCACAACCTCTAACATCTAAACTGCAGCAAAAACAATGCTTGTGGGCAGGGCTACCCATGGAGGGGAGGATTCAATGAAGACGCAAGTTGCACCATCAGGATCATTTTGGAGGAAATACGAAAATATTGAAGTATATTAACAAGGTAATATAAATACATGTTTTGCAGTTGTAACTGAATACTGTATTGGTTAATTCTATTTGTATCTTTAAATTTGTTAGTTAAATGCGCTGTGTCAAACAAAAAAGTAATTTGAAGTAGAAGTGATTCAATTTATAACTTTTGGAAGTGCATATAATGAAATATAACCTTACCTATAGGTAGGTATGTAGATGTTTAGAACATTTAGGATTATTACACTTACTATATTGGTATGTTTAGACAAATATATTACGATACACTGAAATACTACATACATCACTTAGAAAATATTTTATTTCCATTTTTTTCTGCAAATATTTTGGTTTTCTTTATTAGTTTTAAATTTCCAATGATGTGTTAAGATGTTATTGTGAATCGGTATCCAACAGCAATACCTACTCCAGCGGTATAAAAAATTATGATAAATTGTTGATATTGAGCTCTCATAAAAATTGGGGGAGGGGGAAATGCGCAGAGGGGATGAACACCTCTCCTGGTCGAAATAGCTAAAAGTTCGTAAGGAATGCAGTTTCGTTCATTGACATACTAATAAATGGAATGGGATATGAAGTACACAGGAATATATTTCCTATAAGGCACCATTCATCTCTTTGAGCCGACCGCTCACTGCTTTACCGGCCGGGTGGCCTAGACTGGTGTTACCGCTGTTTTTCCCCCTTAAGCACGCGGCGGTACTGGGGTACATGAGCCGAGCTTTGCTTACAAGATGGTCTGTACCCTCGTGTCAGCCGGCGTAAGTGGCTCACCTAGTCGGTAAGGGGTAATTGGCGGACATCTTCTTCTACCTCCATGGTTTAGGCTATAGCCTGTTCCGGTCTCACATCGATCCATCGTTTCCTTGGTCGTCCTATTGATCTTCGTCCTTTCGGTTTATATTCCATTATTTGTTTAGGGATTCTCTCTGGAGTCATTATGGACATCTAACATGCAATAATTTATTTCTTGTAAAACGCGCTTTTAGTTTCTGGCCCTGTGCCTAGTGCTCGTAACATCAGAGAATTGTTGGTAATTTAATGTCTTAGTGGGACTAAACTTCAGTTTTAGGAAGGAATCAAAAGAAAATTAACCTGTATATAACGAAGGAGTGAAATAAAATAATATTTAAAACAGATACACCAATATTTTTGGTTAGGTATATTCAGAAAGGGGCACACCTTCACCTCGTGATAGGTGTTGCCGTATACCTTTTTACATTTATTCCATCGGTTCCTTGTTGCCTTCCTGTCATTCCGTTGTATTTGTTAAACAAATTTTGCACCCTTCCCTCTGACGAGAATTGGCGCATCTTGTACAAGAAAGGTCTTCGAGTCTTCGCCTTTAGAGAAATTTATGAATGCTATGCTAGCTAAACCCCAATACAAAATTCTCATTCGTGTTGAAATATTTCCCTTCTAAAGCAAAGCTGCAAAATGTCCATCATGCGCACTGATTCTTCTTACTGATTTTGCAGCAGAGGTAATGTTTGTGTGCGTGCGTTTGTTGAACAGAGCGCAGAATACGAACTGTGAACATAGGAGGCGTTCCCACCACAAGCACGATCTTCGTCGACCTCTGCTGGAATGCTGCAGTGTACTGCTCTTCAGATTGCCTCAGGGGTCTACCAGAGCCAACGTGCGTCTGTGGATGTAGGGCGATGACTCACCATGGTTACCCTGTGGCAGAACGGAAATGTTCTGCAGTTACCAAATATGGGAGGAAGTCGTGACCTTTCGTGACAGTGTATGCATTCATCTTTCGCCCACTCAACGTGCAAGGTTTTCAATAGCTGCATCTGCATCATAGGTTTTGTGTGAAATTAGAATGGAAATGACAGCTTCAGAAATTGTTTCGTAATTTGCAATAGGAACATCAGAAATTGATTCACTAAAAGCAGTGGAAACCTTAAATGAAAATCTGTTGCATTATATCGAGCCATGCTACAATTCAAATGTAACATTTAGGGTGACACAAAAATACGGCATAATTACTCCAAGAATTGGTGTTTTTTGTACGAGTTTACCATATGTTTAGGTAGATTGAACCATTCTCGGCAGTTGTGAGGTCCAAAGGACCGGAACGTTCCTTTTGCTTACTAAACCCCTCCCCATTAGTTTTGATTTTGAAACTATGTATTATTAGTACCTTCCTCAACTTCAGGGTGCTTATAAAGCCTGAAGGAAAAGTTTTCATAATCTGCTTCTTTGTTCTATTTATACAAGGTGCGATAAAAATAGCGGGAACTTTTAATTTCACGGGCTTTATAAACCTATTTTCAAAACTTGAGTCACTGAGATAGCTTAATTTAAGATCATTTTTGGGAAATTTTTTCGTGAGTGAGGTAAATGAAGAGAAGCATTCCTTTTTATGTGGCTGCAAGTCTGACAAATCATTTATTATAAGGTAGAGATCGAAGCTACTGAAATTACCAAAAGCTAACTGTGACATATCCCCCCTGTTACAGTACTCTGTGGTTATGTTTGCTAACATTCCAGCTATTAACTTTGCATCAGTACCAGCAATTGTTTCTAAGATCCTCCTCGTGGTAAAGATGCAGCCGTAGTCATTCGTTGCTGCTATTACGTTGGCAACACGTGTGTTATGTATCAGACACATAAATTGTTGAATTTTAAACAAAAAGTCTTTGGTTACATAGACGCCATTGTCTTCCGCGTGGAAGTTAGTAGGTACTTACATACATATCCCACACTGATATTTATATGACCAATTTTGCCGTAAATACGCAATCACGTTTTGGGCTGGGAAACTATTTAAAAGGATACCTAAATATGACCGAAAATTTGAAATCCTGAACTAATAACGCTGGCTTTTTAAGATTTATACCATAGATGTAATTTAGTGCAAATATGATACAGCCCAAAGTGTATCAATTCCACTTTTATAGTTTGGAAATTATGGTCAAATGTATTCATTTTTGGTTATGGCACCAAAAAAAAAATCCTTTGCGACAAAATGCGTTAAATTTTGGTCTAACAGGTTCGCAATACATCAATTTTTTTGAATTTACCTTAGGTTTCTCTGTGTCTCAAGAACTTTAGGCTCCAAAATGTTTAAAGCTATAAATATGGCTGTTTTTCACAAAATATGAAAATGTTGAGTTTTGGAGCATAAAAAATGTGCTTAAATACATCTCACAATAAAACCCAGGGCAATTTATATTCACTGTGTCTCTATGAATATGTGAAGCAAGTTTCATTAGTCTAACACCAATATTGCGACGCAAGGAGCAATCTTAAATGATGAAAAATGCTGAGTCGCGTAGGGGGTCGCGGGTTCGAGTCCCGCCTTGGGCATGGATGTATTGTGTATGTGTCTATGTCTTGTGTGTATATGTACAGCTAGAGAAAACATATTCCTTCGATGGCCAAATGAGTTCTTCCTTAAAAGAAAAAAAAAAAAGCTCAAATTTTTAACAGCGAGAAAACAACTATAAAGGATTAGGATCATATCTAACACTAGCATTTGCGTAACTTACAAACTAGATTAGAGTATTTAAAAATGGGAGGCTTGTGGAGGCTATCTAACCATTCTTTGGATTCAGGAATGCTTACACTATTTTATAGACTATAAAGAGGAAAAGGTGAAATTTTAAAAATTCAGTCATACATATCCTTTTAATACAAAACCTTTATTCTCAAACGACAGAATTTTGCATAAAAACAGGATTTTATGTCTAGAAACCAGCTTTTACGTTCAAGTTAGTATAATATCGTCCATTTTGTATTCTTGGGAAATGTCATTAAGTCGTTTCCGCTATAGAAGATTAGGTTGTTTTTCTCACCTCGCAGGTCACATTGCTGCTTATATTATGATTTGCATACTTATGATACATGGTTTATTATCCTGACTTTCCAGCTTTACCCTTATTTAGTTACTTAATCAAGAATGGAAGGATAGTTGTTTCTCCAGCTTCAGTTGCACATAAAATATTGTTCCTACGATATCCACTTCAACCATATCTTATGTTTGAGGACTATTGGGGGGGGGGGGGGGGGGTTTACTGCTCCAGTTATATCTGCTGCAATTCTATTTTTACATCGGCAGATAAATATTTATTTAATATAATAAAGTACACTTTATTTCTAATAAAAAATTCTGTATTGTATAGCAAGTTGTTCTCCATATCGATATTCCTAAGAATTGTATTGGTATTAAAATATCTAGTTCGCTATACATAACACCAATTTCTACCTTCCAGACAATATCTGAACAGCCTCGGCTAAACTAAAATATTGTCCTTACAGCTTGACTTCAAGCAGAGTAGAGCACCAAGGTAAGAGAAAACATTGGTAATGCTGCTGCAGACGGGTTCAGGGACCGTATAACGTCAGGCAGGCAACGTATCAAACATGAAAGTAGCGGAAGTACCACAAAATTTGCATGACGCTGGGAATGTGTAGTTCGGAATTGGTAGCGTAGGTATGAAGGCGGGAAACTGTTATCGTTCAAGATGACGAATCGGGCCAAATTCTACCTACGTGTTACATTCAAATCAACTCTAAATATCCAATTTAACACTGAGCCTCGCAATTACAAAATAAATAAGGATTGCTTTATATTGTGATGAAACAACATTTGCCTAATCCATGTATCACATAACCTTAAATAATTATAACCTCGTGTAATTCAGTAGTAGGAGATAACCTTAAAATATGAATATATCGCCTAATCTATGAAACGAAGTTCCGTTATAGCAACATAAACCACATGACCTGAAATAACTATGAAAACAAACTCACGCAGTGTGTAGTAGGTAGATGCCCTTAAGATGGGAATATATTTCCTAATGTACACGTATGAAACAAATAAAAAACTTTATTATTAAGTTAAATGTGGCACTATGATTTGACTAACGGTACAGAACAATTATCTTGAGGTGGCAGCTGAGTAAAAAAGAACAATAAATGAATTTGTCTTACTACATCTGGAAGCAGAGTGAGAAAGATTTTTACATGTGGAGCAATTGATGGTGCATGCATTAATTGCTCCACATGTAGATCTGCTCCTCACTCTGCTTCCAGGTGTGGTAATAGACTAATTCATTTAGTATGCTTCTTTACTCAGCTGCCACCTCAAGATAATTCGACTGTATACTTTAAACATCCATTTTACTGGAAATAATTGTCTTTTACTAGTGATTACAACGATATTTTAAATAAGGATTTCCATTAACAATAATTAACAGCTAAAAGAAATACGTAAAAACGAAATCACTAAATAACAGTTTCTGAAACTGTTACGCCCTCTTTGCTTCTTTATTTACATCCCCTTACTAATTACGTCACTATTTTCTATATACAGCAGTTGATTCACTTCCGTTCCTGTTTTTTAACCTTTTAGATCGCACTTCCGTTCAATTACCTGTCGCCCTTTCTGATTTTTAATTCAACCTCTTTGTGCACTACGTGGATTTAGTGTATTTCCTCACAAAAAGCTGTCATGGTTTAGTGAGATTTCGCGTCCTCGTGTCCCGTGTGAGGCAACATTACTGAAACACTTCGGCACCTAGATTCTGACGTAATTTATTTGCATCACATATAAATTGCGAAAGTTAAAGGAAAGTAGCGGTATTGCTTTTCTTTAAGGCATTCATTTTACTATAACTAGTTAACAATAACTTCATCATAGCACTACACAACGTCAAACGTTGGTGCAGTAGTGATGAATTAGGCGGGACTTTTTTTTTTTTTTTTTTAATTTTACGTCCTCCAACGTTAAGTCATATCGGACGGCGAATGAAATGGGTGAAATGATGCTCAGATGTGCCCAGGGTCCATGGAGCTTAAAGCTACCCGACATTCGTCTTTATGGATAAGGGAAAACCCCGGAAAAAACCTTATCCAAGTAACTCACCCGAACCGAGATTCGAACTCGGTACCTCTTGAACGTGAGGCAGACACGCTACCATCTACGCTACCGAGGCGAAAGGCGGGACTCATGTTGATAAAAGTGAGTATATTTAAAATTCGTGGTTTTCCTCAAAGTGTTTTACTATGATCGATAAGCGTCAGAAAGTAGTACCGAAAGGCTGCGCCCCCGTAATACATACCTAATGGCGTCGCCCTTACAGTATTCTCCAATTAGCATTTTAGCGACTCACCGCAGCTTCTACTTCCCTTTGTTATTACTTTAATTTAAACCGTAAATTACAGACACGTTACAGGTTAGAAGATATAGCTAATATTTCGAAAGTTACACTTTATAATGCTAAAATTTGGAAACAGTTTAGTTCCTCAATCTTAAACAGTCTACAACTCGCTTTAAATAGCTCATTTATTGGCCTCTATTATATTTATCGATAAACTTAATGTATGTTGTCTATTCTCACTTCACCCAATCATACTCTGATATAAAGATGTCACAGTTCGCTACTGTAGCAGCCAGCAGCAACAAAGACAGATGTTGGAAACGGTATCAAACTTGTCACATACACGGAGAGATGTTATCAAATATAGCGCTGACGTGAATATATCACATCAAATCCAGAGGCGTGTATCCCACGGAAGCAAAATAATCGTTGGCTCTTTCCATATTTTCCATTAAAATTCAGCGATTCGAGTTTGAAACAGCACTCATGAATTGGTACACAGTATGCTCACAATAGATGACTTGGCGTTTTTGCTAATGGTCGACATTTGGTTACACTGACGATATAATCTCGTTTTACGGAAGCAAAAATTTCTTGCTTATTAACTCTGTGTATGTAATCCCGGTAACTGATTGTTAGAGATTAGGAAAGAAAATGAAGATAATCCTACTTTAGCTTTATAAATAATCCCTTGAGGATTTGCTAGTGCCCTATAGGACGGCGGATAGGGGAATGCCTCTCAGATATGGGTGGTATCGGGGAAATCTTTTTTATAATTTTTTTATTGATCGATCAGCAGTACAATGCTTTACAGATCAGAGTGAAAAGAAGGTAACAGTACAATAAGAACAATAACACTCAGGGGTATGCTAATAGGCGCCCCCTAACTACATTAAGTTAGAACTCCAATAATACTCTCTGAGAAATTATGTCAATATTGAAGATGTAAGACAGATATCGGGGAAATGAAATACCAGAGGTGGACCAAAACTAGCATCCTAGGATGATACATCTGTACTCAGATTGAGCCGGACCATCTTAGGAATGGTTACATGAGACATGAGACTCGGGTGTAGCGGAACCAACTCATCCAGGGCGGGATACCCCACAACTAAATCAGAGCTGGACTGGACTCTGTAGCAGCGGAGAAAGCAACCACTCCAGGGGACGGAAACTCAAAATTAAATTACCTGGTCTTCCAATTTGGGGGTTGGGAGTGAGAGTTAACAGCCCCTCTGCTGTTACCGAAACCGTAATAAATAGCCAGACGGTTAAAAAAATTGACATTTAGTAGAACAAGAAATGAAAATGCTAATTGAGTTTGGTGGCAACGATTTGTTACGGCTCTATGTTCCACCTAGGAATTAAAAGATTAATAGATTCATTGATTGCTAAATAATATCAGTTTAGTATTACCCGATATTGCAGTTGTTTGACTGTTTTCTTTTCTAAATAACGAATTGCAAATGTTCTGGTAATTGGATATAGCACTTAATGGAAGCAATTTTTATAGTGACGGTATGAACGCATTAAGGTATAGGGAAACACTTGTATGGGAAGAGTACGGTGGAGGTCATTATTGATTCTGTTCATAAACTATCAGGACACGCCACTGATCAGGTCTTTCCTTCCTGGAGATACACAACCTATTTATAATGACACTTATTTTTAAATTAACCTGATTCAGATATAGGCTGAACCCAGGACTACTGGAGTTGTTATAAAATGAATATCTAGTGTTCCTTTGTGGACCATATCCCACGAAAGTTTAAGGTACTGTGTGGGAGGAAGGCAACTGGTAACTGGTTGGTAAATCCGTTTCATGCTGTTGAAACGCGATATTTTACATGCTGCTAAATCACCGTGTAAGCTCATAGTGGGGATGCAAATTACATACATACAACCTGCTTATATAAAGCGCGTTTGCAATAATCTGGTGTTACAGTCGTAAAATACAATATCAGCACAAGTAGCTTAAGTAACCGTACAACGTTTTATATTCGCGTCTCTATATGTATAACTCCATAAATATTACACCCGCGAATGTTATGTTACTTAACACATCGTTATAATATACTGATATATGTAAAGAAGCAGTATTTTTAAATGCAAGATTGCTAGTCTGTATTACTGTCTATACGCATGAAAAAAGTCGCAAATCTCTGTCCAGTTATTTATTTTAGGGGGAGAGGTAAAATTTTAAATTAGCTTTAAATCATTAAAATAGCAATTTATGTATTATGCACGCAAAAGGGCTTCAGCAGACGAATTAACACCGTACATACCTCCATGCTTTGTATACTCGGTGACACGAGGTATGTCTAATTCTTGGAAAGAAATCTTCCGAATATTTTCGATACTTTAAAATTAAATTTTCCATTACTGAAAGGTAATATGTGTTACATTATTCTATATAAACCGAGCGGGATCACTCAGAAGGCTTCGTCTGTGGCTCACATTCGGGAGGTCCGCGTTCGATTCCCGTGGGCGACCTACTGACTCATGGGTTTTTCAGGGGATTTCCAGGGTTACCAGGCGAAGTCTGGGTAGGTTAATTACATCCCCGGAATTTCTTGTCCCTCCATGTGATCTCCATTATCATTTAATATTATCTCTGATCAGATGGCCTCTTTCAGGGTAGAAGTGTCGGCTGGAGTCTCGGCGGTGCATGGCAGGATTATATGTTCTGAGTGAAACAATTCCTCCTCCGGTAAGTCGGTTGCCAGTCTCCGATCCGGCTGCTGGGACCACTCCCGAACCTCAGTAGGAGGCATGTCCGTTGTCCTGGCCTGCCGGAGAAAGTTTCCATCTAAGTAAAATACAGGGCCGCTGCTCTCTTCACTGTCGCGGCTCCTTGGGACGGCCGCCCCGTCTTCTCTCGCCTCATACTTCCTCCCGGGGATGCCCTATTTGGAGCATAGGTACAATAGATCAAGACTCGTCGCAGTGCTGAATCCCCTCCCCAGTACTAATCCTAATTCTATATAAGGGGGGGAAAGAGTTGAAACTTCACGTTGTTGTCCCGCACGTGCCTCCAAATGGTTGCTGGACTATTTTTAATATCATTCTTTATAGATCTTGATTGTGTTTTCTGTGAATAAATGAATGCAACATTCTATAGACTCTTATGATGATATGAACATATGCAAAAGCAAAGGGGAATTCAAAATGAAAAAGACCTCAGAGGCTGTCCCCAGTGGCTTCAAGATATACATTATGTTTTTGATGAAAGTATATTAAACATGTGGCACTTTTAGCAAATTCTTAGAGATAGGTCCTAGAAGCGGGAAGTTGGATCCTTGGAAATTACTGGTCTCATATAACTACAATGTTTTATTACAAATGTCAGTTAAGAGCAACGAAGTCTGCGGGCGGGCGTACACACACACACAGACACACACACACACATTAATGCTATGCTAAAAATCTTTCTGGTAATTAATTTGGCATCAAAATATTTTATTCCATCCAGTATTTCCAAACAGAGATTTCAATGAAAATCCATGTTTTGAAATTGATTTAGCAAAAGATCTCAACAATGACAAAATGTATAGCGTAAATCTTCTAGGAATGTGCTCAGAACTCGTCTTCATCCTGAATGACTTTTGAATAACTGTAAACAGTAATAAGTAAACAAAATCTAACAACAAAAAATGTAGATTTTGTTAAAACAGACAATTTATGTCAAATACACATTTCTTGTATAGTGAAGCATTTGCGAGATATATTTCAATCTTCAATACTTATACTTTTCTCATGGGGAATACGTTATTCATTTTTAATGCAAAGATCAGTACCCCATGAAATATATAACATATGTTTATCTCTTTTGTGATATAAGCCCACTCTACAAGTTTTTAGGTACAATTTTGTTACGTTCCCTAAAGCTTTTCTATTGAACCGTGTGTGTAAGTGAACAAACGTTATTTCACTTGCATACAGATGACTGATAACAGGAAGAGCAAATATTTACCAGATTCATTAACCTGAGATTAGTACAGGTCTGATATACAGAGAGAATAAACTTGCATTATATTCCTATTCTTTATATCGAGGATTAGGATAATTCTAAACATACAACATATCTTTTCTTTTCCTAGATCGTCCCATATCTTGCCATCCCTAATTACTGCCAATTTCGAGTGTTCGTTTTTGTTTTCTCAACGCACATTTTTTTCTACCAAAACATCTTATTGAGATTCCGGCGAGAATACAAAATCTGAGGCTCTCTATATCCAAAAAGAGCAATTTAAGAAAAATTTGCTACGCGCGTCTAGCCGCACCGTGGCCGAGCCTTTAGACCGCTTGGCTCTCGCCAAGGCGTTCCGGGTTCGATCCCAGGCGCCCGGATGTGAGATTTGTGTGGAAAAGACGGCGCTGGAGCGCCATTTTCCCCCGCCATCTCATTCCTCCGGTGCTCTTTCTTTATCTCATGTATCGTCAGTGTCACCTGCGGTGCCGTATGTAGTAAAAGCGAGCGTAGTAGTGTAGTAAGCTATACCCATTCATTCATTCATTGCGCGTCTTTTTCATATCCGGAAAAGCATAATTCAAGAACCGAATGTTGGTTAAACTGCAAACCAGATCTGGTATATAAATTCAGCATTTTCTAAGGATGTAACACGTCAATAAAATTTCCATACCTGAAACTGCACTACTTTTCATTATTTTTATACACATAGAAAATACTTTATGGCAAGTAAAATGTATGTATTAAATTTTAAGGGAATAGACCATGAAGTCCTGTTCATTCTGAAAGATTAATTGGTAAACCGTTAGACGGACAAACTCTTACCACACTACATTTCCGAAATATTTTTTGTTATTGATCTGAATTTTCGAATGCTTACACTATTTTAAGTCATAAATCGTTTATCATTTATTCTGGCGGAGCGTTGATATTTTAAAACCACCAACTAACGATCCGCTTCTAAAAAGTGGTTAAAAATTTGCTATCGCTTTAGGCAATATGTCCGTACACTTAATGTCTAAATGTGTAATGAAACTTAATCTCGATTAAGAGAGGTGCGTAGAATTAAGTTTCAAAAATTGTAAAAGAACGAGTAACGAAAGTCATGGGAATGCAAAAGGCCATTTTCCCGTTCTAACTATGAATTGAATTTTCTCATTTATTGCGTGTAGTATCTCTGGTTCCCTTAATTTCTCATCCATTTTTCATTCCCATATAAAATTCAGTTATAGTATCGTTTTCTAATATGTTATTCTTGGTTATTTTTTCATATTCTACGTAGTGTACCCAATGCCATTTGGAGGTTCGATAGTTTACGTAAATTTCGCCGTTTCACAGCCTATACATTAGAATATTTCAGAGTAGTGATTACCAAACAGGAAGAATTGCATTTTTGGGCGGGCTATATGATACGTAAGAAAATTATAAATGCAGCCAAAACATCAATTTTTCTTAGCATTAAAATGCATAAATCATCTCATTTTAAAAATGCGTATTGTCCATAATACATAGAAAATCACATTGAGCTGCGCATTACTGTTCGATATTGGTTGTATAAGTCATCGACGATGCTGAAATGCTGATTTCTCTGTTTCGTTCTTATACTCGTTTATTGAGCAGCTACTGCCCAACAGCATAATATACCGAATAACTGTCTTAGTGTCAAAAACTCTGTAAGAAATCATGGGGCTAGAAGTATATATTTTACTATTAGTTTTATTTATATTTTGAAGTAAACACTTTATGTTGCTTGTTGGTAATGGCAGCACTCGACCATATGTCGGGCTGGTGAACTTTGACCGACACGTTACGGCTTCATAACCTGAGAGTGTATAAAAGGCACCACATGAGAAGAAAAGCAAGGCGAACCTCTTGAGGAGAATGGAATTTTGCTTTCATAGAAAGCAAGAGGGGAACTCAGACGTACAGAATTGCCACTAAAATCCAGTCGCGGAACGGGCCATGACCTCTCATGCGCCCGCTTTGGTAGCACAGATGGTAGCGTGTCTGCTTCATGTTCAAGAGGTACCAAGTTCGAGTCTCGGTCAGGGTGAATTATCTGGATGAGGGGTTTTCCAGGATTTTCCCTTATCCTGAACGATGAATGTCAGGTAACTCTAAACTCTGTAGACCCTGGGCTCATTTGAGCATCATTTCAACCATTTCATTCATAGTGGGGTATGACTTAATATTTGAGGATGTCAATTAAAAAAGGGGGGAAAAAAGAAAAAAGAAAAACAAGAAGGAAAAGAAACGGAAAAAGAACCTCTCATTCACTTTGTCCTCCGAAACAAGGCACATAACGACACCACCCTATCCAATGGCTTGAACATTTTTGACCAACTCTGACGATAAGGTGCAATACGAAATAATAAGACACTATGCGGAACTACTACACGAAGCTGGGCAAGCGAGAGTATGTGATCATTGAGTGGCTGATTCGGTAACGCAATGTCAAGCGCTTTTCGTTTTTCTCTTTGGGTTTAACAAGTCTAGCAACGACTCATTATTACAAACTATTTCCCTGAAACTGAAAATTTTGAAGCTAACTGTCCAAGAAGCAATATTTTAGGTGGCATATATTAGACCAAGTAATGAGTAATTGAATAAACACTGTAATCAGTAATAGCAAACGGCACACGTTATGCAACTTGATTTAGTCTGTTTCAAAATGATTTTATTTTCAAGGATATAGAGATACCTCCAGCAAAAAAGTGTTTAGTTTAATCTTATAAGGGCCAGCTTCACTTACCGATGTTCAATTTGAACATAAATTGAAATCAATGCAAATTCTGTTTCATCGAACAGTGTTAGCGCTAACTTAGTATTAAAAGTCGCTGTTAACTTAACATCCCCGTTTGCCTGTGTTTAAGCGTTGAACAAATGTTAGCATTTTGAAAATGGCTGCCGCAAACCAAGCTCTTGTGAGTTTGCTGCATTTTACGTTTCTCACAGCTATTTCTAACCACAGAAAAGCTGTAAACCCAAAATATTTTCCGACTGCTTTGAATGTTTCACTACATTTTGTATTTATAAAGAAGAATGGTTGCAAAGTTTAGCGCATCTGTTCAATTATGAGTTCCGACTTTTGGAAAATGTAGGCTTAATAAATTTTCTTTATGGTAATAACTGCACAAAAGTTTTTGAGGAGACTATTATATTAAAGGAGGTGTTCCCAAAGTACCCTCTCCTCAGTTTAAAGCTACATAGTAAGGAGTACTTAAGTGCTGAAAAATGTAAAATACTGCAACCGAGAAAACAGCGTTTTATATATGTTAATCCATTTCTAAATTATCATTTTAAGTAAAACCATTATTTAACAAAAGATACATAAGTAAGGTTTCAGGCTAGGTCCTAGCAATAAGTTTTGCAGCATAGATACATAACAGTTTCCCCTTTTTAGCACAAAAAATAATCTTTGAGGAAACTCACAAACCCTTGAACTTTATTTACAACAATTCTTGGCATTCTGCCGAACTTCTCTGATTCAGATTTGGACTAATCATAAAATCGTTTAATTTTACATAAGAGATATTAATTAGTTGGGCTGACCCCGTAGCTCACTCGGTAGAATGTCTGCCGGTTGTGGCAGGGTCCCTGGTTCGATTCTCGACTAGTGGTGAGAATTATTCTCTAGTGTATCATCCCCACATCCAGAAGTATGAATGCGCATGCGCGTGAAATCTAAAGATAACTGTACATGAGTTAACGGCCTTTGCTGTATGGTATTATACCCAAGATAAAAGGCTCCGATATTCCCTTTGCAGTTAACAACCGGATATAAATGAGAGGGGGGGGGGGTGTTAGCTGTTCAAATTATAACTTTTCGTTGCTGACGCATATATTTTAAACGTTTGCATTACATTCATGTTTAAGATTTGAAACAGATATTTACTTTTCCAAGAAATGTGACTTATATCTTTTATTGTTTTAACTTTTACTTTATTCTGCTTTCAAAACTCACTTTATCAGATCTTTAAAACGCCATACTTATGTTCTGGGTAACAATCACATGTCTCAAGTTTTATTGTGCTTCTTGTTTGCTCTACTTATATCACAGTTAAAATGCTATACATGAACAATAATTATTTCATAGTTATTAATTAATAGCTATTAATGATAACAATATTAATAATACTATATTTTTGTGCTAAGAGAATAACAAAAGCTGCAGTGCAAAAGAACCCAACAGGAACATTAAACGTGGAGTTGGCATAAAGAATTCCTAAGCGGAACAGGCCGATAAGATTAATTCTTGAAGACGACAATGATGGAAACTGTCTTTGCTCTTGTAGGCTGCGTACCATTGAGTGTTATTGCTGCAATTTAATTTATATAGTTTAAATAAAACATTACATTTTCATTGTAATAATAAATATATTAAAAGATAACATTATCTCAATAGTAGCTTCAATTACTCATAGGATATTTGAATAAATAATAAACATAATTAAAATTAAAACAATAAAAGTTTTGAAAGTGTAGAACCAGACTGAAAAATTCAATGCCATAGCCGGGATTTGAACCACGGATCTTAAAGTACTTACAGCATAGTAAGTCGCCATTAAGGTAGTTGTCTCATGTGTTTATGAGTACTCCTAGTGGTTTACCCGGAGAAACACGAGTCAGTTGGAGAATTTAATGTCATGTTGGCACGTTGGCCATAGTAGCTCAAATGGTTAGAGCGGCTGAACGGAAACCAGAAGATCCGTGGTTCAAATTCCGGCTATGGCACTGACTTTTTCAGTCTGACTCTACCCTTTCATAGTGCGTCCTACACACGGCTAGTGTAATTTCCAATAAAAGTTTTATTTTCCGAGATGTTAATTCACACATTCAGAGCCATAGGAAATATGAATTACGTTGCTGTTTAGTAACTTTGTGTTTAAACGTTTAATATCTAGAAACAAAAGCATTGGGAATGCAGGCATGTTTAAAGCAACGCAGGCTAAATATACTTCTCACTGCAAAAACATTAAATTCAGTATCATTTCGCCAAAACCGGAACATCATAAAGCGACCTGGAAGGTAGATCTTTAGACAGAGTTGTGCTGTGACCTCATCTTCAAGAGACAAAACAACGAGCTATACAAACACACTTTTATCAGCATTAGTTATCGGCTGAATAAGCTATGCTCATATATTTTCTTTGCTCTTGGTGCCTGACGGCTGCAGTAACATTACATAAAGCATTAATTTATCTGATCTTCTAGTACTTGGAGACTTCTAGGTTGGCCGCGAGCAATAGTACAAGTCCCTCGCCACTTTCTCTTTATGTATATAAATTCTGTTTCCCTCCACAGGTTTTAATGGCCATATACCATAATGAAACACTTGTGCTAGATTACTTAAAACGCGACAAAAATATATACGCCCCTACGAGCGGAACAGGAAGAGATTTGTGTTTACCAAAAGCACAACTGGCAGCACATAGATTATAAAACACTGACATACCTATCAGTGCGTATTGCACTTAAATGAAGGCCGCTTATAGTGTTCCTGGCTTAAGAATAAAGAAACAACATTAACAAAACCTGCAATTGTACGCTTGTGCAAAATTTTAAAATTTTCATCCTTATTGTTCCGTGCCTGTACAGAATGTTACTGTTTTAAGAACAAACAGAGTCTGTAACTCCGTGCTTGTGCAGAATTGTGTTTTCAACAATAGTAATAGCACAGCTCCCTGTTTGTACTCAAATATGTTTTCAACACTAACAAAACAAACTCTGTGCATGCGTCGAGATATAATATTTTCAACATTCAACATGTCCTGCATAGCATATTAATGTTTTCAACCTTAACATAACCTACAACGCCTCGCAAGTAGAGATTGTTTTTATTTTTTTCAGTAATTAACCCCTCTCAGTGCAAACTGCGGGGATTCTTTCCTCCCTTTATACCTCTCTTTCCATCGCACATTTTCTCTATTTCTTTCTCACTCTATTCTCCTCCATTATTCTCTCATATTTATTCTCTCTTTACCTATCTCTTTATAAAGGGCGTGTCGTATTACCTTTTGAAAACATAAAGCCTATTCCGAGTTTATTTTAGACATCTTGTTTTGCTAGTGTGATATCATATCAAAATTTTACAGGACTCTGGAGGGAATTTTTGTGGCGCTTGTCTAAAACTATAAACGAAAAAGAGGTCAAAACAACAGCCAACAGCTCACTTAGCCTGGTAAGCAGAGTGCTGCATTTGGAGTATGTCAACTGATGCGGGAATCGGTGCGTGTAATCCTGGTTTCGGAAAAGGCGTTTAGCGTCATTCCGATGGGAAGAGGGAGAGGTCAGGATCCTTTTGATGAATAATGATTTTATTGTCATTAAGCTTATTACAGCAATAGACAAAGTCAAAAATAGAGTACAAATTAAAACAGTTATAACACAGTGAAGATAAAAAAAATCAATAAAATACTTACATTAGATATACAAATATAGAGACTTAAAATAAAATGAGGAAGTAAGAATACTTCATGACATAAGCCAAAGTTTAACTACACCTGTTAAAGTATTCCTGTATTGAATAATAAGGTTTGGAAACTAACCATTCATATAATTTGCATTTAAATGTATTACCTGATAATTCAGTTAATTCTAAAGGTAATTGGTTATATAGTTTAATGCCCAATACTTCAAAGCTGTTAGAGGTTTTAGTTAATCTATAATATGGTATATTGAGTTTATAATTAAACCTAGTATTATAATTATGAATATCCTGCCTGAATAGCTGGTCGGTTAAGTTACTTTTTACATAGATGAGAGTATTATAAATATATACGTTTATCACAGTCATAATTCTTAATTTTATAAATAGAGGTTTACAATGTGCAAATTTATCTGAATTTGAGATGGTACGAATTATTATTTTTTTTTTGTAATATTAGGATAGTAGAAATATGACTGCTGCTTCCCCAGAGTAAAATGCCATATGAGATTATACTGTGGAAGAATGCAAAATAGGCTGTTCTTAAATAGGAATCAGGTACATGACTTTTCAAATTTCTGAATAAATATATAACTCTGGACAGCTTCGCTGTAATATAGTTGATATGGGGTTGCCATGTCAGCCTATTGTCCACAACCACAGCTAAAAATGTTACATTCCTTGAACAATATACAACAATGTAGGGTGCAAGCACGGAAAAGCAGATTATGTTCCGGACTAGAGGGTTATTCTCCGTTGTAGGTAAAGGTGGGCATAAGTATGTTCTCTCTCAGGGTCCAGCGTGTGAATTGAAGTACACAATGCTACCTTGTTAGTTACTCTCACCAGTTTATTGATGTGGCATTTATATTATAAGATCGCTTCTTCCCTCACTTGCTCGCCGCTACATTTGTATCACGCCTTCCGTTACACTATCCCCGATTCACTTTCCCACACCTACTTGTAAGTTGGCCTATACACAGTCCCGTCACTATACGCTTTCAATTGCCAAGGAGTCTATCCGCTGAAGTGCCGCAGTTGAAGTACCGCGACTTGCCTCGCCTTTTCGCGCCCTCACCCTACGCGGGCTTATCTATCTCCATCTCTTTTCTAGTTCATGACTGTTTCGCCCGTATCACGTGATGTATAGTAATTTTTATTGGAGGTTTGTTTTCCTTAAATTTAACATGATTGGTCTTTCACCACCTCATTTATCTATTCAGTTTAGCCCCACCGGGGTTTATCTCCCTTGGGGTCATGGCGGGATAAATTCTGACTTTTCTCACGTTTCTCGACCGTCTTGCATTCCTTAGGGGAGCTTTGCCCTCTTGTCTCCCTGGTCCCCTTTCTCACGCGTTTAGCATTCCTTTGCTTGCGTGACACATTCCACTTTTGCTAATAATTTATATAGTTTTATCCTCCCTCACTTGCTTGTAGCATCGGAAACTTACGGTTCCTGCTTCACAACCTGAACGTATTTAGGACAGTAAGAAGAAAATATGAAAAGAGCGAGGTTAACTTACTGGCAATGCATAATTAGAAAGAGCGTTTAATTTGTTGCAGAGCAAAATTCTTCCCTTGGAGGCCACTGTAGTTACAAGAATAACAGAAGGGTATCAGGTAGGGCTATTAGTAATTATGCGTAAGGAAAATTATGCTAAGATAGAAATATTAGGATAACAAAGATAACCTGCCTAAATATATAGAAAATGAGTAGTTGTCAAGCAGTTTTTGAGATTACTCACTCAGATAAGATGTTCTCCATATCTCCATAAGCGCTTTTTGGTCTGGTTTAGACCATCTTCAGTGGGTGTTGACCAGCTACTCAGTGAGTAATCTCAAAAACTGCTTGACAACTACTCATTTTCTATATAAAAGATATCTCACTTTTAACAACTTGACAATGTCTTCTTTAAAACCTGCCTAAAGTTAAACGAAACATATGGAAGGGGAGAAACAGAGAGACAGCGACAACAGGGTCGTTCTAGTTTGAGACAGAACATAACAGAGTTATTGACTCACAGTTAAGATTAACGTGGGGCACCTCACCCCCTTTATTTCCAAGAGGTGGTGAACAGACTCTGTATTGTCTTCAAATTGGTATTCCGCTAACACACGAAATAATCCATGTATATTTCTTAGCCCAAGAAGTACAAGAGAACTGATTCACTCACCTTCGTGAAATTCCAGGATTACTTCAATATTTATCTTAGGTTCCAATGGTACCGCGACGTCACAAAAGGCATTTCACTTGCAACTAACTGCATCCACACGCTATCACTGTATGCAATCTTCAACCAAACTGAACTTCACTATTTCACCACCGTAACTCCACACTTTAAGGCTTGATAGCTTCACCTGTAAGCAATAAACAGTTTTTATTTATCTTTTTTTTTTTTTTTTTTACTTTTTATTGTTTCTGCTATGTAATTAGAGTAAGTGTACATTCCACCTAAAATAGATATCAATGGATTTATTATTTATTTATGTATTTATTTACGTCTTCCAACGTAAAGTCATATCGGATGAAATGGGTGAAATGATGCTCAAATGAGACTAGGGTGCATAGAGCTTGAGTTACCTCACATTCATCTTCCAGGAAAAGGAAAACCCCGAAAAAACCGTATCCAGGTATCTCACCCTGACCGAAATTCCAACTCGGGATATCTCGAAAGAGTGGCAGTAATGACTCTGATTAAAACATTATATCTTGAATTTTCTGGAAATAGCCTGTGCAATTTTCTATAATTATGTATAGCGTATTCACTATAAGAGATAGATATAATCACGCTAGACAAAATTACAAATATATTTTTAAACTATTTTCAGGATATCCATTGATGTAAGTTTGGGTGTTTCAATGTTACTATCATTTTTTGTGGCTATTCAATTGTTGCTGAAGATGAAATTATATTTATTATCTGGATTGTATAATAACTGATTATCTTTAATTTCCGATAACAGTGTGGAATTCATAGGCCGCAATAAAATTAACTTTCGAAAATTAAAGTCTGCCAATGTAGCTTAGGCTGATTGGTTAATTCTTAAACCAAAATAAAATTCCATATTGCATAAAGTAGTATAAGAAAGTGACGCATCACAGGATAAACATAAGACGATATCATGCCCAAATCATATGTGATAAAGAAAAGTTATAAACATCTGGTACTAAAACTAAAATCTACTTTGTTCTACAAGATTCTTTTTTTTTTTTAATTTATTCAATGATCGATCAGAAGTACATGCTTTACAGATCCTTGTTAACTAATTGAATCTTTATGAAATATATAATAACATGTAAGGAAAACCAAGTTGGTTCCTATGATCTACTTAACACTGTGAAACAAGAGAGAAAAAAAACTGATAATAAAAAACAAGTAATCAAAGAGATAAGAACAACAGTCATTGTGAAACAATATTCATAGCTTTTTCATTCAGAGACACTAAGGAGGAGATCCTGTGGGAGTCGTCTCTTCAGGCGTGTGGGCTGGCGGGTTCGTACATCACAGCTCCTGGAACATCTGGCAGGTTTGAGAAGAAGCGAGAGACGATCTGACGTATGTACTGGTGAAGAGGAAGGAGACCAAGTTCTTTATGCAGTTGTTGATTTCTTACGTACCAAGGGGCATTCGTGGCGATGCGCAGAAATCGATTTTGCAAGACCTGTAGCCTTCGGAGGTGAGTGTTGCTAGCCGTACCCCATACCTGGGAAGCATATGTAATAAGTGGACGGACAAGAGATTTGTAGAAAACCAGAGAACATTCAATCACAAGAGGAGTGTGTCTGAGAAGTAGCGGGCCGAGTTTTGAAAGCCATCCTGATGCCAACGAGATAAGTCGATCAATATGGGCTCGCCAAGTAAGTTTAGTGTCCAGCATTACTCCAAGGTATTTGACGGAGGTGGTAGGAGATAGCCAGTGAATTGAATCGTGCTTAATATGCAATTCGGGAGAGTTGGAGAAGCGACGTAAGCTAAAAATCTTAGCTGCGGTCTTTTGAGTGTTAAGACGTATGCGCCAAGTATCGAACCATTCAACGAGGCAGTCAAGAGAGGTTATACAAGAATCTGGATTTGTACGTAGCAAAAACTGACTTCAAAATAACTATTCAAATTCTTGGTAAACATGACGAGAGCTTAAGCTATTGGCACGTAATGAATTCCAGCTAACGCATTAGCATCGCTGTTACTCCAACGCATTTACTCTGGAAAAAGAACAAAAATTAGAGCAGGAGTGCGAACACTCGCACTCCAACCTGACCCACTTGTAATGCATGCCCACTAATTAGACCTCTAATAGTGAAGTTCGTGGGATAAGAGCACATGGGAGGAGAATCTATACAAACTCCTGGCACCTTGCCCTGAAAACCGGTAAATGACAAATGTTGCATATATTAATACATGGATGATCGTTTATAACGAATGTATATCCTTTCGCTTGTCTCCATATTTTAGTTTCTTTCTACAGACATTATTTAAGAGTGTCGTATTTGTCACGTAAACTCAGGTGGGACGATCAAGTATATCCAAGCAGTGGAAGGCTTCCAATTTTATTACGAAGTTAGAGAAAATTGCCAACTCTAAAGATAACAGCATTACTACATGCTAACCAGGATTATACAATGAAAAATGGCTTTTGATAACGAAGGAAGTGAATAAAGTTGAAACAGAAACACTGATAAGTCAGTATGAATGGAACAGTCATAATTACCGACAGGCACAATGGAAGGAACTGTACCAAGATACGTCAGTCTGTGTGACTGAGTCGGTAAGGCGCTGGCTTACTGATCCCAAGGTTGCGGGTTCAGCCCGGACCTAGACCAACAGCCTTTAAGTGTGCTCAAAAGCGACAGCCCCATGTCATTAGATTTACTGGCACGTAAAAGAACTCTGCCGTACAATATTCTGGCACACCGGCGGCGCTGATAAGATCCTGGCAATTGACAGCGTCATTAAAAGCAAAAAATACTAATTTTTATTTCTACCAAAACATTAAATTTGTTTGTCAAAATCTGCTAATATAACTAAAATAACAACATATAAAATACATTCGATTCATACAGTAAAACTGTATGAATGTGAATAAAACTGTTTATTCATATGTTGCTTACAGATAGTGTTATTTATGAAAACAATTAAGACCCTTTAGATTTTATGTAATTTAATAATACAACAGCAAATAAAATATAACAAGTTACAAAAATTGTTACTCTTCAAATTCTAAAGCATTTGATGAGTTACATTTACATAATTTTCTAGACACTGTAGTTACGCAACCTATTTTTGCGAAATCTTATTACTTTCTCTACCACTGCATATGCAGAAGGTATTACATTCCTCCTAAAAGTCCAGTACCGAGATTTCACTGGTTCACGGTTCTCTGAATCTATAAAGCAACATTTTTTAAATAGAAAACAGTAGTATGTGGGTGGATGGGGGGGGGGGGGGGGCTCAGGCAGTTTCGTCTATGGCCCGCATTCAGCAGGTTCGTGTTCGATTCCCATGGCCGACCTACCTATCCCATGGGTTTTTTCGGGGGTTTTCCCGGGTTGCTAGGCGATCAGGTAAACTAAACCTGCTAAAAACCTATATATTTGCCTGCAAAGGATATGGTGACTTTTCCGTGCAGATTCCAATGTTCGTGCTTTTGCATACTTTAGGTAGTTTATTTTCGCTGACTGACTTCCTCTGGTCACAGAGAAAAATCTGCTTTATTGAACCGTGAAAAATTGGAAGGACTGTTCAGAATCCCGCATTCACAAAGACTTTCGGCCACTTTTTTGTGTGCTAGATGCGGGTAACTCCACCTTGTGCTGCCAAGAGGATCATTATACAGTACAAGGTCTTTACAAAAATCTAGACATTACACAAAGTGCAAATCGAATCGAATTTGTTAATCTTCGTGACGAAAATGCAGATTAGGCACAATGAAAGGAAACTCTTTGCCAGAAGTCAAAACTGAATCAAAAGAGTATAATCATACATAATAATAGTAAAGAAAATATCTGCTGTGTTATATTCAATTAACTTTTTCTGTTCTGCTAACATTTATTTTTATACAACATTTTTAAATTATGCTTACAACAGCTTATTCTTCTAACCTACTTTAAGCTAATCGATAGAAACCTTTGCAAAAATAGATTCATACACGACAATCAAATATTTAATTGGATCGCTATGTGCTGAGTTTTTCATAACATTGCGAGAAAGTACCCAATAGCAGCCTAAATTATAAAAAATACAAATTATTAAAACACTTATACCGATATTTACATGTATCTTGGAAATGGCTAGTGCTACAAAACGTTATTTGAATTAAATTATGCGTTTTAAGTACATCTACCTTTTAGCACCTTATGATTCAAAATTATACAAAATTTCTTTCGGACTAAGAGAATTTCAAACATTATTCCCCCCCAAAAACCTCAACATATACACTTTATAAGTCATATAAATATCCAAAACCTACGGCATTTTAGTAAAAAGTGATTTTTAAGAAAACTGAAAATTCCAAAACATCTTCCATATAAAAGGTACCTTAGAGTAGAAGTTTTCTTGAAAATCCTTAAGTGGCAACTTTGGAACACATGAAAGCTATAGAGCATGTTTGATGTGGAAATTTTCGTCTTTAAGTTATCCTCAATTTTGTACGATACTGTCTTTTGGGGTGGGGTGAGGTGTTTCAGAGCTTCTCTAAGTACCGAATTTTTAGGTGCAACAAATGCTCAATCCCCATAGTTTTTAGTATTTAGTGTAAAAAGTATAATTCAACTTTCTAACTAAAGAAATGTCCTGCACCGTGGCGTAGTGGGCTAAGGCGTCCTGCTTGGTTCCCTGCCACGGAAGACACCCGGATTTGATCCCACTCCTGGGGGTGTGGATTTTAAGCCCCGGGTAGAGGACCGTTGTCCACTCAGCATCGTGAGGAGCTACTATAGGTAGCGAACCCAGGTCTAGAAAGCCAATTTTTCGGCTAGGGTGCCGAGATGCTGACCACATCTCCTCCCCGTATCGGTTGGATAATCGTCCACCTCTACCTTGCGTGTGTGGGCTTGAAGCCGGCAGTCGGGTTGGCAGGCCTTGGCCATGAATTAGCATAACTGAAGAAATTATAATGGATCAGCTGAACCTGCAGCTCTGCCTGAATGATTGTGTTAATAAAGTAATGTTAGCCTAAATTTGATAGACTTGAAAACTGAATAAATAAAAATGTTTTAAAATTATATCTGAGAGTGCAAGTGAAATAAGAGAAAGAGGGGGAAAGGGGGAGAGAAGAAATCTGCAGCAGAGATTAAAATGGTGGAATCTCAACCGGGGTTTTCAAAACACAGATAATACAAACCTTGCCCAGTCAGTTTATATCATCTACGTTATTCAAAAGAGTACTACAACGATTCCAATGCTATGTTTCTCAAATAGATATATGTATAATGATAAGGAGCAAGCGAAATGTGAAGCTAAGACTACTAATGCTGTGGGCATAAAGTTTTTATCATTATGTAGAATTCAACTCACGCCCTTTTATACATCATAATGTTTAGAAAACTGTTAAATGTTTGATTAAAGTAATCACAATGCTTCATGCTGTGCTCAATTCAAATGTTTTTATTTCTAAAATATATGTTATATGTCTATTCTACACATTTTCGATTAATATTTCTAATATTCCAAGGGAAGTATATCATGGTGGTGCCGTGACAGCTCATCTCTCACCACGAATCTTATAAGCGGAGATTAGTGGTGGACAAAGCGCCATCTGAGCAAGTTTTCTCAGGGTTCTACGATTCCCGCCACCATTTATTCCAGCGGCTGCTCCAGCATGAACTTTTCTTTTATCCACTGCGCCACATTTCATAATATGATCTTCCCCACTCTCGTACCAGGTATACCCCTCCTAGATATTGCTTTCTACCGACGTCTGACCCTGGCACCCCTTTGTAAGTCCTCCATGCAAGAACGGCAAAAAATATATGGAATGAATGAAAATATAGCATTAAAGATGGTAACAATTAATTGGAAAAAAACAGAGGCAAAGTTCTGATTGTGAAAACCAGTCATGCCCTTACTAATTGATATTTTCATATTCCCGAAGATACATTAGAAGAGGGATTGATTGATTTTCCGTGAGGATATGGCCCATACAAGACCATTTGAAGTTGTTGGTGATCAATAAAAATATCTACAGATATTAATTGCGCCAGTAAGTATGACGCAGAGATTTTTCCCTAATTGTATTTCGGAATACACCAATTATATGGCCACGGATCGCACTTTTTTTTTTTTTGTTGGAGCCACGACAAGCCAGTGCTGGGCGCGTGCGCAGGAAAGAGACAAGGAGTGACGCGCGGAAAGGAAAGGGGGAGAGATAGTTCCGTCTTTCACTCGCTGCGTTGCGATTGTTATCGAACGATCGACTCCATTCTAGAATAATGACTGGAGATATAAAAACCCCGCAAAGTGTTAGAGTGTAGTCAGTTGTTAATTAAGTTGTATGATGGTTATTGCGACAGTGGACATTTGAAGTGTACCGTAGTGATTTCTTTCGTTTGTTTACGTGCAGTTGAGAACGAGATGACCTAGAAGACTGCTGTTGTGTATGTCACGGCTTTTTACGGCTGCAAGGAGTGTACAAAGTTACTGTTTACTGCAAACAAGACTTTTAATTCTACGAACCCACAACATCACAATATCATGCATTCATGCTTTAATAGTTCCTTGGCTTACTCAGTGACAAATATAAGGTACCCTATTCGTCTTTTTCGCGGTTTTTCTCGATGGCTAGGTAAATGGGAGTTGGATATTTTGATCCATGAAGTTTCCTATCATCCCTTCACTACATTTAATTTTCTTCTTTTTCATCACTATACCAGGTGTTGTGCTGATCTGGATATGTCATAAATCAAAGTTTGCTTGCTCCTCGATAGGCTACAGGCGCAAAACATTGGCTTGTAAGTCTTTGTGGTTTCAAGTCCTTCAAAAAGTGGGCTAATCTGAGGAAGTACTCATTGATTTAGAAAAGCAACCTATGCATTCCGCAACAGCGTTTTTAAATCACGTTTGTCTGAAGTCGAGAATCATGTGAGTGTGATTAATGAGAACTAAGAAGAATTTGGGTGACTTTCTCTACATGATGTTTTACAAAATATTTTTGCAGAAGAGTATTTTTCTATCTAATTTATGTTAACTGTTTACAACAATGCTTATACATTTCGTTATGGGTAAAACCAATATAGAATAGGCTAAAGCGATAGTCAGATCTTTCAAAAGCGGGTCGACATTTGCTGACATGCAGGTTCCATGTTCCTTTCAGGATTACGAGGGGAAAAATGTGAATTTCCTCTTAGCACAAACTAGCTAAACTTTCAAATCAACAACAGAAAACATCTCGTAAATAGTTAATTCCACCCAGAATTTTGCGTAATTGTATGCCTTCACGACACACACACACACACACACACACACACACACACACACACACATATATATATATATATATATATATATATGAATATATATATATATTCAAGAAGTTTGACTAGCTGCTCTATGCTTGTCAGCTATAACAAAAGCAGTTCACAGTGAAGAGAACTTCTAAGATTATTTACAGAACATTCAAGAGAGATACTTTATTTGCCATGGAAATACATTAAAGGTGTCATATTTAGATCTTGGACCATTTTGAGAATATCAAAACGTTACCTATTAAGGGTACCTTGGACAACTACTGGACTGGACTGGACCGGACTTAAGCTACGGAGGGGATTCGGCACGGAGGTCCGAAGTTGATGTGTTGTACCTGTGCCCCATATGTTGTACCTATGGACACCCCTGGGAGGAAGGATGAAGCGAGAGGCGACAGAGGTGGCCGCCCTAAGGAACCACGACAGGGCACTGGGCAAGGTCCTTGCTATTAACCAGTTGGAAACTCCCCGGCAGTCCAGTACAAGCAGCATCTAGAAACGGCCCACCAAGCCAGCTCGGAGACCGTCCTACTGGAGGAAGAAGTGTTTGTCAGGAGCATATTAGCCTGCCATGCAACTTCGAGACACCCGCCGACACTTCTACCCTGAAAGAGACCATCACATGAGAGATGATGTGAAATGCTAATGGAGATTAAACGGAGGGACATGAAATTTGGAATGTAATTTACCTACCCAGCATTCGCCTAGCGATCCGGGAAAATCCCCCGAAAACCCCATGGGTCAAGTAGGTGGCCACGGGGATCGACCCTGCACCTCCAGAATGCGGGTCACCGACGAAACCATCTGAGCCATCCCGCTCGGTACTTTGGAAAGTAGTAGAATGTTCTTGTAAACTTCAACGTTGCAATACTGGAAGATTCTCTACCAAATGTCAAAGTTTGATATTAATGTGAGATTTCTTTAGCAGCTGTCCCCTGTTCTAAAATATATATTAGGGGATTCAAAACGTGTATTCCAAATGAAATCTTTATATATAAATTTTATATTGAATGCAATACTTGTTCTACTTTTAACAGATATGCAATAGCAATAGTAACAGTTTACTAAAAGCAACAATCTCTTTACTTCTTCGGCCCATCATATTCTCGTAACTGCTCTACAAACAGTAAGACTGTGCTAAATGAAATACAGAAACGAGAACCGCGTCTGTAAACATTGCTGCCAATCAACAGCGTTAGAGCCGTTTAAATATCTGTCTCTGTCCTCGTGCTCTCCCATGTTTATAACAGGGTCGTTCTAATCTGAGACAGATTATAGACGTTTCGTTTGAACCTGTCTTGACACTTGCTCAATGCTTTGTGTGTGCATTTCCGGGCTTCAGGTAACACACACTATAACGTCACGCTTTCCGCATGCAAGACGGAAACTTGCTAAGCGTGTAATTCTCAAGGGCATGTTTACTTGAGCAAAATAACTTCCTTGAGAAACAAATGTGACAGCACCGCACATTACTGTTTGTATCATGCATTAAAACCACAGGAGTGTGTTTTTCCATGTGGCAGGGCTCTAGCACAAATAAATATCGACATACTCGAGAAACACAAACTTAGGTGTAACAGTCATAATTAGAAAGGTTTTGCAACTAAACAAAAAAGCAAAACAAGCACCGAAAATCCCAAGAAAAGTAGTAAAAATAGGCACCAAAATAGAACATTATTGAATTCAATTTAGTGCCTTTTAAAATATAGCTTGCATTCTGCAAAAGGCATGCTGGATGGGATATGTGCGTCACATATTAGTATGCATATATACTGTTTATGTACTCACCACCCAATGAAGTAAACTTTTAAATCTTGTTTTATTTAATGTTTCAAAATAACTGAGAGCCCGCCACTTTAGCGTATGTGGTAGCATATCTGCTTCACGTTCAAGAAATCGCGAGTTCGAATCTCTGTCAGGGGTGAGTTATCCGGATAAGGTTTATTCCTCTGGGCTCATTTGAGAATCATTTCACCCATTTCATGGGGAGGTCATAGTTGCTTGGGGTCACTTGCTTTTGTCGTTCGACACAGAGATTAGTTTCATGGTTTGAAAATGTTGAGTAATGCGAGTCTTTTTGTCAAAGTTTACCTAGACTTCACAAACTTTCCAAAATGATTTAGCCACCTGTCAAGAATTTGTCACCGAATTCTTACAGAAATATATTCAAATTTGTTTTTAAACCTGCCGATTCTTTGGCACGGTGAAACTGCTAATGTAAATAAGAAATAACCTAATACTACCGCACTATCTGCACAGGACACTGGTCTTCAATGGACAAGGAAAGTTATCTGAGACCAAGCAGATCGACGATGTCCCTGCCTCGGCCCAGACCGATGACTTTTAAGCGTGCTCAAATGCGACAGCCCCATATCAACAAATTTACCATCATCTTAAAGAACTCCTGTGGTAAGAAATTGCGTCACTTCGGCGGCACTGGCCGCGCCGTGGCTCAGTGGTTAGACCGCTTGGCTCTCACCAAGGTGGCCCGGGTTCGAACCCAGGCGACCGCAAAGTGAGTTTTGTGGTGGACAACACGGCGCTGGGGCGGGTTTTCTCCGGAACCTCCGGTTTCCCCCGCCATCTCATTCCACCGGTGCTCCATCTTCATCTCATGTATCATCAGTGTCACCGCCTGCGGTGCCATATGTAGTAAAAGCGGGCGTTAAACACTACACATTTCATTTCGGTGGCACTGATATGATGCTAGAATAGACAGCCTCCTAAACAAAGAAACAAAATGTTTATTCGTTCTTTCTGCACCCTGACGCTCACAAACGTTTGCAATTATACCTACATGTCCGCTTAAGAGAGAAATGGATAAGTTAATTGCGTCACTTGCAAGTCAGTCGGCCTTCCACAACTATAAACACCCTTCCAGGATAAGTTATGGGTTACCAAATTCTGGGGGGGGGGGATAGAACATTTATATTACGGAGTGAAGTGACGTGTAACATATTCTAAATATATTAGTCAGCACACAAATACGTTTCTTGTAGTTTTATGTAATTTTTAAAATAAAAAACTTGGGAACCTATAAGACATTAACCTTTAAAACAGGCAAAAGTACCTTAATAGTATACAAACCAAATTACACGATGTGAGTCAATGTTCCAATTTATCATGTGCATAGTAATGAAGTGTAAGTATTTTGCCTAATCTCTCTCTATCTCTCTCCCTCGCCGCGCCGTGGCTCAGTGGTTAGACCGCTTGGCTCTCACCAAGGCGGCCCGGGTTCGATCCCAGGCGACCGCAAAGTGAGAATTGTGATTGACAACACGGCGCTGGGGCGGGTTTTCTCCGGTACCTCCAGTTTGCCCCGCCATCTCATTCCACCGGTGCTCCATCTTCATCTCATGTATCATCAGTGTCACCGCCTGTGGTGCCGTATGTAGTAAAAGCGGGCGTTAAACACTACACATTTCATTTCATTTCTCTCTCTCTCTCTCTCTCTCTCTCTCTCTCTCTCTCTCTCTCTCTCTCTCTCTCTCTCTCTCTCTCTCTGAGAATGCTGCAGTGGAGGTGATTCTATCAGAATTTTACTATAAAATGATAATCATTAAGTGTAGCACAAAAATAAACACATGTGCACAATTATCTCCCTCAGTAATCCCATGGGTTAGGTAAGCCGCCCACGGGAATCGAACCCGGACCTCTCGAATACGGGATTGGGTACATCTTTCTTTGGTCCCGCCAAAACAAATTAAAACACAGGCAACAATCATTATTAATAATTGCAAAAGAATAATGTGAGATATCTAATATGTTAACGTTCATATGGTTTGTCTTCCCATCGCTCCACAAACTGTTCTTTAAAATGCTAACTCTTAAATATGTTTCATGTTAATCAAGACTTTTTTTTTAATTTATTCAATGATCGATCAGCGGTACATGCTTTACAGATTCTTGTTAACTAACTGAATCTTTATGAACTATATAATAACATGTAAGGAAAACCAAGTTGGCTCTTATTATCTACTTAACACTGTGAAACAAGAGAGGAAATAAAAAACTGTTAATAATAAAAAAAAAGGAATCAAAGAGATAGAACAACAGTCGTTGTGAAACAATATTCATAGTTTTTTTTTTTTTTTCAGTCACTAAGGAGGAGATCCTGTGGGAGTCGTGTTTTCAGGCGTGTGGGCTGGCGGGTTCCTACGCCGATGTCGTACATCACAGCTCCTGGAACATCTGGCAGGTTTGAGAAGCGAGAGGCGATCTGACGTATGTACTGGTGAAGAGGAAGAGGACCAAGTTCTTTATGCAGTTGTTTGATTTCGAACGTACCAAGGGGCTTAATCAAGACGTACACGTAGAAATACTTAATTACGTGTTCTCTGTAGGTAAAATGGGAATAGGGGAAAACAGGTTTAAGCGGTAGTCGCTATGCGATGGCTTTGAAATTCCGTTGCATGGCTAGGCGGAAGAAGAAAGAAAAGGATAAAGAGTTCCCATTTAAGAAAGGCCTAACCAGCATTTAAACAATGTAAAACGGTTAAGTTAAAACATGTACAACAAATTGCATGTTTTAACGAGATTTCCATATCTTTCTTTTTACGTAGTAAATTTTGTCTAACTCTTACAATGCACCAGTTATGAAAAGTTCAGCCAGAATAAATAGGACTTCAGAGGCTAAAAAATTCAAGCTAAACTTAATTTGTCAAAAGATACTCGCATCTTCAAAATGTTAATCAAAATCGAGGGAATATTTTGAGGGAATAACATTTTTCGAAAAAAAAAAAAAAAGATACACATTAAGAGTAGTTTGGTGTGGGGTTATCTTGAAATGAAGATTCTTCGTGCCGCATCCTTTGAAGATATTGAATTAAATACTAAGTTTAGTATTTTACTGGCTATTCATTTTGTAGTTATGCTGTTTAGACCACACGCACGCACGCAGACACACACACACACACACACACACACACACATATACACAGCACATTTTTCTGTTTGAATTTAAGAAAATTCAAAACGTGCATTTCCAGTGAAAGCTGATATCAAATTGTTGGGTGAAATGCAATACCTTCTCTACCTTTAGTTCTATATAGAGGTAGATGATGATGATGATGATGATGATGATGATGAGGATGATGATGATGATGTGTAGTGTTTAACGCCCGCTTTTACTACATACGGCACCGCAGGCGATGACACTGATGATACATGAGATGAAGATGGAGCACCGGTGGAATGAAATGGCGGGGGAAACCGGAGATCCCGGAGAAAACCCGCCCCGTGTTGTCCATCACAAATCTCACTCTGCAGTCACCTGGGATCGAACCCGGGCCGCCTTGGTGAGAGCCAAGCGGTCTAACCACTGAGCCACGGCGCAGCCTATGTAGAGGTAGAGAAAGTCAAATCCACGTTTGTACAAAAATCGTATACACTTCTTTTTAAAGAGGGTTTTGTACTTAAATTTTGCTTCGTGCTGTGATGATCATAAATAAACAGTGCCCATGACAGTTTATTATCTGCAAATGAAGCTCAGTTTTTTGCTGAGGAGTTCAGAAACACAATCACACTCGGATAGTTGAAAAATGTCTTTCAATCTGGCAGTGCTCCTTCTCCGTTAATATGATATGGATATCAAAATGATTCTGTTAATGCAATCATCTTCAGTAAACAGAAGATATCGTAGCCAGAAGTACCCTTAAGTTTGGTTATCGTAAATATCCTACAATGCTATAAAATATCTGAACTCTGAACAAATATCTGACATTTACTTTTAAGAAAGTAAAGAATCTATTTGTCATGGGCATTAGTCTTTGAGGATTGAGCCGAGAGATGAAAGCAGAGAGTGAGAAAGACTTTCGTTTCCGGTGTGATTTGCGTTTATCTGCAGCCAAAGGTGAATTTTAAAATGTAGCTTTTCCATTCTTGCCTCTCAACTCTTTTTCGCCGCCACATGTTCGTGAAAGTACATATAAACATTTGCCTATCGCTACAACGCCGAGATTGAGACAGTGGAAGTTTACTCAACGAGTTTAGCGTCATCCGTAAAAGGAGGCTTTCCCTATGTGATACAGATCGAGTTATTTAAAAAAAATAGCGAAATATGCTAAAGAATCAAAGAATCCTTTACGGTTACAAGACAGAGAGTGAGAAAGTTACACTGGAAGTACTGCAATGAACCGCCCTTATAAGTTTAATTTGCCATCACAGCTAAGATTACCATCTGCAAGTAAAAACTTTTTCTACCCACTAATCTAACGAGATTCTTTTATAGTTATAATTTGTATAAACATTCATTTTTGTGGTTTTTATGTCATTGTAGTTAGGTAGGAGGGACTCAAGCAAAAAATCCCCGCGGGAACGTGTCAAGCTCTCATTCGGGAGGTCCCAATTCGATTCTCATTAGGGTCGACTCTAGCTTTTTTTTTCTTTTGTAGTTTTTCCTAATGTGTGGACGTAATGACAGAAATTAATGCAATTAAGTAACTCAAAAGCGAAAGATTTTGTAGAGATGGCAATTTGCAATTAGTTGGTGTCATGCAAGGTAAAAACAAATTATACTTGTAAAATAATGGTATTATTATTGTTTTATTCATTCTATTGTTGTTAAAAGAACATTACAAAATGAAATTTCATGGCTTATTGCAGGGTGAGATGCAGAGAAAAATGGGAGGGGAGCATCATCATTCCGGAACTAAGAATAACCTAAATGAAGCGGTTAACAGTGGACCAAAAGTATCTTGCATACGAGAATAGTAAATATTCCTAAACATAACTGATTGTTAATTTTGAAAGGTTTCGTAGACTGAACATTCGCAAATATTACGGAAAAATAACTATTATTCCGAATTATAAATGGATGCTCAACTAAACCTACATCCTAATCTCTAAGAGTTTTAATTTGACGGAAAGTGGACAAGAAATAATTTTCATCTTGAGAATTTTTAAAATTAAATAATACAGTATGACTCATTGCTACTGTGTGTGTGTGTGTGTGTGTGTGTGTGTGTGTGTGTGTGTGTGTGTGTGTGTGTGTGTGTGTGTGTGTGTGTGTGTGTGTGTGTTTTGTTCTTGTAATTTACGTCCTCCAACTTTAAAGCCATATCGGACGATGAATAGAATGGGTGAAATGATGCTCAAATGAGCCCAGGGTCCATAGAGCTTACAGTTACCCGAGATTCGTCTTTCAGGATAAGGGAAAACTCTGGTAAACACCTTATCCAGGTAACTCACCCTGACCGAGATTCGAACTCGGGACCTCTTGAACGTGAGGCAGACACGCTAGCATCTACGCTACTGAGGCGGGCGGGCGCGCGCGCGCGCGCGCGTGTGTGTGTGTGTGTGTGTGTAAAAAAGACATAGTATGCTTCATTGCTATTCATAGTGTAAATATTGTATTCCACCCAAAAATCCGGCACCAAGTGTTCACCATAAATGAATTTTTAAGTCTTTCTGAACACACACACACACACACACACACACACACACACACACACACACACACACACACACACACACACACACACACACAAATGAACATTTTTCTAAAAAATAGTTCTTTGTGTGCGTGCGTGCGTGTGTGTGTGTGTCTGTTAGTAATGAAATGAAATGTATAGTGTTTAACGCCCGCTTTTACTACATACGGCACCACAGGCGGTGACACTGATAATATATTAGATGAAGATGGAGTACTGGTGGAATGAGATGGCGGGGGAAACCGGCGATCTCGAAGGAAACTCGCCCCAGCGCCCTGTTGTCCACCACAAATCTCACTTTGCGGTCGCCTGGGATCGAACCCGGGCCGCCTTGGTGAGGGCCAAGCGGTCTAACCACTCAGCTACGGCGCGGCCTTTGTGTGTGTGTGTGTGTGTGTGAGAGAGAGAGAGAGAGAGAGAGAGAGAGAGAGAGAGAGAGAGAGAGAGAGAGAGAGAGAGAGAGAGAGAGAGAGAGAGAGAAATAGCATAATTAAAAACGAATATTCGGCCGAATTTAATGTTTAATTTCAAAATTATCCTTTGATGCGACACAAGGACTTTCCAGAAAATTACCCAAGCTCAGACCTTATATTACACAATTTTCGAATATTTTGGTATTCTTTCCCTATTTCTTGACACTGATAATACTTGAAATGAAAAGATAACTGAGGCAGGAAATTTTCCAGGCCTAAGCTTAGGATACCTCTCCAGGATGTCATTTGTTATGACTGTGGAAAACCTGGAAAAAACCTCAGCCAGTGGTCCTATTTGAATTTGAACCTTGGACTGCTCAAATCACGAGCCTGTGCTTTTTAAATAGCTTGGCCACCCGTGTCAGTGTAAAATGAATTTCGCTTTTATAGTTGTATTGTCACAATGACGACGACGATGACGACGACGACGATGATGATAATGGCGATGATGATAATACATACTCCTTTTACAATGAAAGGTAGAGTTTTTCACAACTAATATGTCAACTTAGCACCGTAAGGGAACCCCACCTGCCTGCTGTATATAGCTTTAACATGTACCAGACAGGAAGGAACCTGTTGTAAACGTATGGTGGAGGAATAAAAATATAGACACTGTAACGGAACGCTTTCAGGCCTCTGATTGGTGGAGGAACTTTCACGAATGTTTATAGTGTCGACAAAAAAGAAGACACTCAAGAAGTTCCCTTCACCAAATTAGAGATCTAAGAGCGTTCTGGTACAATATCTCTGTTTTTCTCCACCCTTTCCATTCTGTTTACAACATCGTTCTAGTTTATACATGTCGATGAATCCGTCTTGAACTACCAGTCACTTGTTAATGCCTGATCTAGGAGGTAGAGAAAATAAGAAACACACAAATAAAAATACCAATAGCTTTAATAAAATAGAGTTATAAGAAGCAAGCCATTAATATTATATAAGTAAGCTACTATTTTTTGTTCCCAGCCTTTTTCTTGGAAAGGATATATTATTAGCTTATTATTGAAAGGCCAAATGTAGCCTTCAGCAAGGCACTGCTGAAACTAGCAAAAAATGCACTCTCCTTTGTGAGAAAATAACTGAGCAAAAGGAGCTGCATCCTTTATAGGAATACGCAGAAAACTGAAGTCGCAATAAGCTTTAGAACTGGTTTTTCAATAGAGTTTTCTTCTGAAAATTTTAATGGTGAGTTTTAAAGCATTTCACTGTTTAGCTAGAATGACACCGGATTAAAAATGAACATCACCTATATATAGGATTGGGCATATGTAGGTATGCAGTATAGACATATTATATATGTGCAATATATATTTATATTATATATTAAATATTTGCAAAGAAAATCACTGCAATGCAAACATAATAACAAAAAATACTAACGTTGGCGCATTATTAATTACTATTAATAATTATTATTATTAATTATTATTATTAATTATTATTATTATTCTTTTTTTAAATGTTCAAATTGTTTGCCTTCAGCATTTACACACTCTTGTAGTCTATATGTCACACTCAATTATATTCTTGTACACAATTTTTTATCTTCATTAATTTCTTGGCACGCCTCTCTTATGTACTGAATCATTTCATCAACATTATGCTCTTCTTTCTTTTGGTGTATTACCGACAAACACTGTCAGGTGAAATTTGTTGCAAAGCCTGTAAATTGTGAACCTGGATAGAGGAGCTCACGCCATGTCTCTCGAACCCTGTCATCCTGTCTTACAGCAACGTTCCAAAATCGAGATTCGTTGATCTTTAGATAAATTACCCGCCATTGTGACACAGGATTGAAAACAATGAATAAAACAGAGAAAAGGCAAACGTATGGAAAAAAGACAAACTCAACAAGGGTGTGGAACTTAATTTTGAAATAAATAGATATAAATCAACATTACTCATCTAATCCACGAAATTTACTAATCATATGGCTTTGTACCTACATATGTACAATGCTGTGTATACAAAAAGGTATCATTTCTTATTCTAGATACCAATATCAAACGTTTCTGCCATCTTCAGTTATAGCTATTTACAGGGAACAGCCAAATCGTGGAGGTTTTAAGGTTGGTTGATTAAATTAGTTTTCATATATTTGATTATGTTCAAATTTATGTTTTCATGAATTGAAGTTCTGAGCTTCTGGCTTCACGCTCGGCGCTCGCTAGCCTTTGTTTTGTCTCCCTGATGTTAGCTTCTCTAGCTCTTTCGTTTGTTCTAACGCTCAATCCTAACGCTCGAAAATTGCCTCTATCACTTCGTGACAAAACAGTTTCAAATACCGATAATACACCAACTCAGCTATCTGACCTTTTAGCCCAAAGAAATCAGTTTCGAAAGAGTGTAGAGTTCCATTTTAGTATTTGCTTATAAAGAAGCTACGTTCAAAGCAAAATTTGTTTTGTTTTGCTGCAAAATGAAAACGTCAATGTCCTCTGTTCTAGGAAATACACATTTAATGAAACACACATTATATTCTTCAGGCATATGCGACCACCAATAGCTCATTTTCGGAAAATCGACAAGTTTGTGTAACAGTTTCGCAAAAAACAATTGCTGGGCGGTTAAATATTTCACAGGAACAGCACTATCTTACGCAAAAGAGAAAAGTACAAGACACAGATTTCTGATCAGCACTGATTTAATTATAAATACATACTGTATTTACTTAGCACACATTTGAAGTTTCTTTCCAATACGTATTAGTTGAATTTTCCCCAATATTTGGAAAGTCATGTCACACATAGATTGACTAGATTTTAAAATAAAAATTTTAAGAATTTTAAGTAAACAGATACACTACTTTATAAATATTAATGGATTAGCTCATAAGTTTCAGAGCAACTTCTGTGGCTTTGGTGCCTTGATCAAATGCAAAAAGCAGGTGTCGGAAATGCCCTTTGTTGTCGACTTCAAAACTCTGTTCTACTTACCCCCTAAAAAAACAGTGTATAAGGATACAGAAAGAAAATACAATGTTTGGTAGAACAAATAATTCTCTATCGAACAACATAAAACACATTGCTAAAACATTTTACTTCGTAGCAACTAATTGCAAACCGAGTCCTCCAAGTCCTTTGTACCTGCAATGAAATTAGTGATATAAGCTTTTCTGTAAATGTTTCTATCTCGATTAACTTTAAGTAAACAGAACAATAAGCTTTTAGAAGAAAAGCTTGCGGACACTATAAGTAAATGATGAGGGTAGAGAAAGTCACAGAAATGTATTACATCAGTCTCTTTAGGTCAACAGGTACCAACTATGTTTTACTTTTCAAATAAACAAAAGCTCACTTAAAGCTTATAATGTAGCCCTACACAGATATTGTCATGTTTGAAAACATCTCTTTTCTTCTTTCTTCATGTGCTATCTATAATCTGTGGTCATGAGTTGTGAACCGGTAGCGATTTCAGAAATTTGTGCAACAGGATCTAACTAATTATAAGCTCAAATTTTAAAAATCAAAACAGTATAATTCAACTGTCTAAAACAACTAAGAAAACGAGTTTTCAAAGCGAGTTTAAATTTGTTTCCTTCGGTATGCAAATGAGAAAATTACGTTCTGGTATAACGTTCCCTTGCTATAAAAGTCAGTTTTTGTCAAAATATATGATATTGCGCTCTACTTTTAGAAGGAAAATAAGTATCTCATAATTTATTGCTTTAATAATTCCTAACGAAACTTGATTCGAAGTAGAACTATTCAACAATTTTCTTATAAAATAACATGTAATTAAAATAATTAGCCAAAATGCTGGCGAACATAATTAACTTCTTTAATTTACAAACAAGCCGGAGAGATGCAAATTAACATATGGCCATTTAATTGCTTTCACTGATGCATAACGAATCGAACTGTCTCTGCCTTCCTGAAGAAGGTAATCGAGTAACATAATCGTAAAAGTTTGTTTTGTTCATACTAAGTTTGTCGTAAAACCTGCATAAATAGAGTATTGGACGACATTTGTTTCATTTCCACATTCTCTATACTTCACCAAGACCAAGGGACGATTCCGTAACTTGATGTACCGATTTCATTGGAGATTATTTAGGTGGCACTTTTAAACTATGGAGGAAAAAACTGGTTTATTATCCCGGAGGTCTCTAGCTCGATTCACGGCCGGGGTAGAGGACTATTTCTTTAATTACGATCACTTTCTTCCTCCACTAAGTGTCAAAACATGATTGTGGAAGTGAATGCGGTGGAAAAGATGAAGGTAACGAAAGATATATATCACAGACTAACCCCCGAAAACGGGGCGGAACAACACACGCAGAGGAACGGGATCGTTTGTACTTCGAACGTAACTCTTTTTGCTTCGAATGCGGCTTCTGGGAAGAACGGATGAGGAAGAGACCTTAAAAGTGATCAAATAAAAGAACGACGCGCGCTTGACGGGTCTCTAACGTTTCCAAGTTGTACGCATCCGACGCCACTCAAGATTGCCCTTAAGCCCCTTTATGGAAGCCTGTTCAGTGAGGTTACACATGACATGTATCTGAGCAGTCCCGCTTACACCAAGGAGAAACTTTCGCGTAGTGTACTGCAACCTTCCAGCCGCAACACTCCGTCACCTGGTCCTTCAACTCTCAAATAGACGAAGGAAATAACGGGCAGCAAAGTCGTGGTTGAAGATGAACCATTCATTATTCACCTACTGCCACAGGGAAACAATGAAAAGCCCATGGTCAGGAAGCAATCGCTGGGGAGAGGATCCAGGATCACCCAATGTAGGTGAACTTCCTCCAAAAATGAATAAAATAAAATTTTAAACTCTAGAGTCAACGAGCAACTAACATCAACAGCTTCTAAAGTAAAAGCTCCTAATGTGACCATCGAATAAAACGGAAACTATATACTTGTATGAATTTCTCTACTCATTCTTCTACAAACTATTGTTACAGAAGCTTATTATTGTATCTAATTGTTAATTCAGATCCTTATTTTACTTATTTACTATGGAGATAGTTTAAACATATGGTATTCTAAAGTAAACTGTTAGAAGCAGTTTTGGTAAAATAAAAGCCTATCCACGTTATTTACGGTGAGATAGGCATGCTCACACACACAAACACACAAACACACACACACACAAACACACACACACACACACACACACAAACACACACACAGACCTTTGTCTAAACTACTTTTTTGTATGCTGAAGTCCCAAAACGTGCATTTTCGGTGAGGTCTGCATTCGAGTGTAATGCAAATACAGATTGTTTTACATCACTGTACAAAGGAAATAAATACAGGTTATATTACACTGCACTGTATTAGCAGCACTCTTTCAGTGCTGCATTTTCCCCATTACGTGAAATCATTCAATTACTGGATCAAGTTGTCGATCCAAATGCAGGAATTTCATTGCAAATCAATTTTTATTTCTGTTCTACCCATTTTGTATCTTTGCTCTTACAATTGAGTTGTTACATTTTGTTCTTAATAATGCATTATTATCTAATATCTTGTTCTATGTAATTTCACATTCAAAATTCTTTTTATTGTACTTTTCCGGAAACAGTTTCTTCTTCTCTAATGTTACCAAAATTTCCTTTCTTTCTGTGATCAATAAGAGCATTATTTTTCATTCACCCACTCTTTCTCGGTTTCGTTTTTTAATCTGTCAATCCATTTTATATGCTTCACTCTTCTCCATATCCGCAGGTCAAACAAGGTTTCTCACCGCAACGTAACGTGCACGTTTCCGAAATATATGTCACATCCTACACAAAAGATTTCACTAATATCTTTTGACGTTTTTTATTGTCTTTATTATTATTATTATTATTATTATTATTATTATTATTATTATTATTATTATTATTATTATTATTATTATTATTATTATTATTATTATTATTATTATTATTATTATTATTATTATTATTATTATTATTATTATTATTATTATTATTATTATTATTATTATTATTATTATTATTATTATTATTATTATTATTATTATTATTATTATTATTATTATTATTATTATTATTATTATTATTATTATTATTATTATTATTATTATTATTATTATTATTATTATTATTATTATTATTATTATTATTATTATTATTATTATTATTATTATTATTATTATTATTATTATTATTATTATTATTATTATTATTATTATTATTATTATTATTTATTGTAATTAATTATATATTTATGTTCTTTTCCAAATATATATTTTAAAAGCGCTTCTCTGGAATATCACGAACCGCAATCCGCTGCATTCACTTTACGAATATTTTCATAGTAAATACAAGAAGTGAAACAATATGAGCTATTGCGCTTCTCTTTTGTTATAAGATTATAAGATGCGTCCGAAATGATAATCCTGTATATCTATACAAACTTGACAGCTGTTGAACATTGTGTTAAACTATGAATGTATTTTTCATTGGAAATGCGGACCGTCTTTAAGTAGGTCAAACATATGGAGATACATTTGCCACAGGTAATAATCACTAGATTCAGATCTTATGAGCGAGAAGACAAGTTAATTATTTTGTCATCAAAACCTACGTAATACGAATCAATTATTTTCTTAGACTTCTTTCAATGACAAATGTTTTCGCAGAATGCTAGTTGTCTATGTTCCTTTCTTTCTACCTAACAAGGATTCAATCTGGAAATTAATTGTTCTTTCACACGGGTCGTGTGTAGGCTTAAGTATGGCAAGGTAGAGTCAGACTGAAAAATTCAGTGCCATAGCCGGGATCTCAACCGTAACGTCCGTTTCGTAAAACGTCTGTTTAACGATGTCACACAGCTGAGAAATGCAATTACCGTAACAGTTGGGAACGTTTAGTACAGCGTTATAATTGCAGCGACGGAAGGTTATTGAACTTGCTACCAAAGGACGTATATTGTGCCATTTCCAACCACCTATATGTCCGAGACTTTTGCAACATCAAGCCATTGAAGAGAAACAGACTTGCCAATGTACTTGTCAACGGACTTAAGAGTAGAAATCACCAACATTAAGCCCAGCTTTACTGAGCTTATTCAATAAAAAAAAAAAAAAAAAAAAAAAAACTGTTGCATTGTTCATATTAATACATTCCAAAGAAAAAAGTTTCAAGCTTTTGCCATGCAAACCGATTTTTAGTAACCCAATACTAACTTTGCTGAAAGGGTGGATTCAGAACGTTACGAATAACCTTTTTATATGTCTAAAATAGTTTCTTTACATGGTAAAATGAATTCATTTTTATAACACGTGCGTAATGTTATTAATCCTTGGGTAATCCAAAGAGTGTGGTATTTCACATTTTTATTGATGTAAGGCTAAAGTTAAATAAAAATCTAGTTGGGCAAAATTGTATACAATTTACTTCAAAGTGGGAAAAAAATAATTTTAATACAGACAATTTAAAAACATATGTTTTTTTTAATTTAAAATACATTTTATACACAAGTTTATTGTATTTAATTTAACTTTAATTGTTAATGTATTATTAATTAAATTTAAAACTAAACACACAACAAAATATCTTAAATTATACATACAGTAATTATTTAAATGCTATTTATAACATTCAACCAAAAGTCCACTAGTTTATATAAATTGAGTTGCCAAACTATGGGGGTCCGCGAACAAGTTGTTAGATGGTAAGGGGGTCCTTGAGGCAGAAGAGTTTGAGAAACATTGCCTTATAGCAATCAAGACCTGATTTGATTGCCGTCCCTAGTGCCATTCGGATATGAGCATACGAAGTATTCTATCACCATGACTATATTGTTTTAGAAATGTCAGGTACCTTTTTCAAACAATAACTCTCTTGTAAAATCTGAAAATCCGTACATATAACATCTTCGTATATGAGGAATACATGACATAATTTACAGTCTTTAATTTCTTTACTATTTTTTAAATTTATGTCGTTCAACGTTAAGTAATATCGGACGATGAATGAAACGGGCGAAATGATAGTCAAATGAGCCTGGAGTCCATAGAAATTAAGAGTTGCCCGACATTCTAATTTCAGGATAAGGGAAAACCTCGGAAAAAACCGTATCCAGATAATTCACCCTTACTGAGATTCGAACTCGGGACCTCTTGAGCGTGAGACAGACACACTACCATCTATGCTACGAAGGCATACATTTCTGTACTGTGTGTGTGTGTGTGTGTGTGTGTGTGTGTGTGTGTGTGTGTGTGTGTGTGTGTGTGTGTGAGCGCGCGCGCAGAGTAAGTGTTGTTCCTTAATCCCACAAATATTTGATGTTAATAATTCACTGAATATATACGTACAGATGAATTTCTTAGACGTGGCGCATGAACTTGCTCGGATGTGCGCGAGCGACGTCATACGAATCAAGGGTAGGAATAAGATCTCCGCTTTCACCAGCAGAATGCTGACAGACCTAATGGTTAGATGTGTAAATGTGTAGTGTTTAACGCCCTCTTTTACTACATACGGCACCGCAGGCGATAACACTGATGATACATGAGATGAAGATGGAGCACCGGTGGAATTAGATGGCGGGGGAAACCGGAGATCCCGGAGAAAACCCGTACACATTTACACATCTAACCATTAGCTCTATCAGCATTCTGCTGGTGAAGGCGGAGATCTTACCCCTACCCTTGTTTTGTATCAGATGACTAACCTGACACACATTTTTCTTCAAAATAAACGAGTGGACTCAACCATAAACTACTGCGCAACATTACGTCATACGACACGTCTAAAAATACATCTGAGGCTATCTGAATTCTTTCTCCCTCCAAAATAACATTTCTAGAAAATGTTCTCTGTTTCTGCGTATCTGTGAACGGTATAGCTAATAAGTATCAAAGTAGATTTAAATTCAGTAAATGTGTCACGAAGATTTTCAAGAATCGTCCAATTTCGATATCTCCGAGTCCAAGTTACCTGTTAACGATTTGAATTACAGTAAGTACATTTACATTAAATATAAAATGTAAAACTATATTTTATAGAAGTAGCTGTGAACTTCCTTCATGCGAAGTGAATTTTGCACGCATTTGTATGACTGGTAACGATTAGAGATAGGCAAAAACTCGCTCATAGATTAAGTACATCTGTTTACAGCACAAAGTTTATAGTTTATGATTGTTATTGATTTGACTTGTTCAATTGTTTTGCATTAGTTAAAATGAATGATGGGACGATATCACTACATTTGGATACTCGATACTGATACTGTTTTTAAACACCAATACTCGATACTCACTTTACAAAAAGCTATAAAGGGGATAGATAGCTTCTCCACAGTACTATGTACTTAGTAGTTTTCCAAGTATAAACGCATGTAATCAATTATGTTAATTGCCTGTAGATGTCACTAGAAGGATAATTTCGCTCCCTATCTCTCTATTTCATCTCACCATTCATTCATTTCACTTCATCTTGGCTGGTTATTTCAGTGCACTAAGTGTTGGGGGGGGGGGGGTTCGGTGTTCAGGGCACGGATCTGTATATCTGCGAACTCTGGATCCCGGATCCCGGGACCCTCAGGGAATGAGTAGCTTTGCGGCCTGTTGTATGAGCCGCCACCGGAAAGTTTGAATCTGTAATAGCTTCGGACCCTGCCCTCTGCTTTCGTTTCTCTTAAGGTCCGGCCACACTTACCTCTCTCCTTCCGTCAAGCACGTAGGCCAAAAAAAACCTCTCTAGGTGGAGGTGCAAGTCCCCACTCCGATTCTTGTCATAACCGTATACTTTGGTATCACCCTATGAATTTACGGCACCGAATTCCTTTAAGCCCATAGTCACACACCTAAATGTTTTCATGTGCATTCTTTGTACAGCATTAGCCAATTTATAATATTAACTTACATAAAGCTTGGCGCGAATTACTTACCTGTCGAAGGGACCATAAACTCTACTTTTGATATAAAATGGTATTTTTTGTTCCATTTTGTTCCAGCCTTTAACTGTAGCGGTCATATCGGCGGCCGTTCTCCTTTGGAACATATCGATGATGTTAACTCGTATTCGTTGGGTTGTATCATTAGATCACGGACACATTCATACTCTCATTCATTCTTCCAGACTGAAAAATTCCCAACCCCAACCGGGAATCGAACCCGGGTCCCCCAGCACAGCAGGCCGGTGCTCCACCGACTGAGCTACGGGGCCAGCCCAAAAAAGTCTTCTTTTACAATCTAATAGCATTTTATTCCTGCATTTCAAGGAAGAATCTAATAGTACGAGAGAAGCTAACCTTTATAAAACTTCAACATTTTATACGCTTTTTATTACAGAGAAGTACTGTGATGATGTTAACAAGGTATAAACGCTGCAGTACTTCGAATAAGAAGCACATGAATTCCGTTATCCCACGTTTTCCACGCAGTCGGTCATGTGCACAGCATGAGGTGTATTTACAGCATTTCGCCGATAGGGTTAGGAGGTAAGGAAACGCCATTTATGCAGGCGTGTTTTGTTTAGCGCAGCTTGACAGAAACCGGTCTCACCATAAGATTTAGTAAACAACTGCGCAACTGCAAGCCGAGGTATAACTACCCTGTTTTATTATTTAGCTCTTTTCTCTGTATTACTGATATATTTTCGGGAAATTTCTTAACATTATTGTTTAATATTAGCTTTGATTAATGGGTTTCAACTACATCGTTGTTTGTCCTTATTTAATCTTAAATGCGGGCGAAGTTAGTGAAGACACATTATCGACTGTATTCAAGTAAGCTTTCATTTGATTTCCGGGATCTTTTTTTTTTTTTATAAATCCGAAAGGATTATTGCCTGGTTTTAATTCCTTAACTAAAATTTAATGTGGACTTTTAAAATTTTAGAGTAGCTAATATATAATTGTGAAAGAGTTGTAAATTAAAACTAGAATTTAAATAAATGCTTAACGCTAACCTTTCCATGCAGCTAATTCGAATTGAACTTATATTAGGCTAAAGCAAGGTTTTGTTTTGTTTCGTTTGCGAGATGGCGTTGCGGCAACGTGTGTTAGTCGCATTAGGGAGGTCGCAGGTTCGGTTCCTGACGAAAGCGCACACTGACTTTTATTTCATGATTTCCCTTTGTCTAGTAGGCGGATGTTGTGTGCTTTCTTTTATACCACAATTTATTTTCCCTTATTTCCTTTCATTTCCAGTTCATCTTTCAGGAGCTCTTCCAATTTCATAGGGTATAGGGGTACCGGACAGATGGCGTGGATCATGCGCTCTGCAAATTCTGTTCTCAGCCTTGGGACAGTACTGCGTTCCCTATTCTCACGAGAGGGAGGGCGTTTATCCAGAAACAGACTCGCTGTGTCATTGGCTTTGTGGTGGACTCAGCACCTGTCAAGAACTTTCGCGCCCTGTGGCTATCAGTCTGCAGCCTGTGGCCTGTGGCCTCCTGTAGTTCTCCCACTTTATCCCTTCTTCTTATAGAATGTTGGCCACATTGCATCTATGCAGGTCGCAGTGGGCGAGGTGTCTCTCTCCTTTAGCTTTCTTTACCGCTTACTTAATCTGGGGAGAGCCAGTATTACATTATACTAAATATATATATATATATATTTGGTTACCTATGGCCTCCGCCACTAAACATGGTGCTAAAATATAATTGCCATGTCTGGGTAGCTGTAAGGCGGAGGTGATCGGTTGCAAGCACTCAGCTGTTTGGCGCCAACCGAGTGAGACATAAATATTTTGTTAAAGGTTAATGTAATACACAATACGTATCTTACCTAAATCTCCACCGCAGGATTTTTATCGGAGTCCGAATACAGAAGATCCTGGCAGAAAGGACCCGATTTATAGGTTTAGTTAAAAGTATAAAAACTGTAATCATTTTGAAGGAAAACGCTTAATTTATACACAGAAAGTTGAAAATATTGTTCTATGCATTACAGTATGCCAAACGTGTGATATTTTGATCAACACTCTGAGAAAATAACAACGAATAATTTTCTTTTTAAAGTGTAATTTGAAACAGAATCTAATGACAACCTTTGTGCTGCTTCCTTGGAAGGTCGGTTTAAATACCAAATACTTCACATGCTTCAGTTAAGCTCCTCACATGTACAAACGCGCTCGTATGCCCAAAGATTAACATGTACCTATTTAACTTAGGTTCATGTGATCTCAAGACAAGTATTATCAGAAAAAAAAGATCTTCCTTTTGGGTTCAATAGGACGCTGTTTCTTTTTCTCTTCTATAGGTAAGCAGTAAGACAGAAAAATAAACACATTTTAAAGCGCCTCTATTAGCAATTTTGTAATGTGTATATGACAATATTAAACATTCACATATTGTCATGTGTATGGTTGAGCATTACTTACGAACTTAACGAATTCTGGAATCTTATTATTCGATGCTCACATCCTGTGATTTGATTCGTTTACACATTCTAAAGTCCTTAATTCTGCTTACCTATGAGAATAACATTGTGCCAGATTTCTCAAGACCTCAATTTACGATATCAGCTTCATGTTTACTCATGCCGACCACGTTCAGGTGTCCGGACATCGACTGTGCTGACCAAAGTAATTCGAGTCACGTAGATGCCGAATTGCAGTTAGGCTGTTTTACGCAACCTGATCTTGCTTACTTAGCTTGGGAAACGCCTACGTAGCTTCTTTAACGTGGGAACGCTGAACTAGCATTGGATCGCCGTTTTGGCAGAACCCATATTTAAGTGTTGCTTAAGTCAGCAGCAAGTTAGAGAGAAAGAGTAGAGAGCAGTCCGAGTGGCCAGAGTGGTCAGAGTGGTCACTTCAGAGGATCGAGTGTAGAGACAGTGTGGCTCCACAAACGTACACGATTACGCATTCTCAAGGTATGGATCTTAAATATGATATTGTATGACCGTTGCAGTGATTTGTGCTTCTATTCAGCAACTAGATTATAGTATATAGATTTAATATGGACTTAGGGATTGTCTCTTCTACCTTTGCTCTACCATCTACCTTCCTTATTCCTCCTAGTTATGCCCCTAGCTATGGGGTAGATAGTGAACCCTAGGACCTTAAACCTAGATTTTTCAGAAATATGTTAATTATTTATTTGGTTGAAGTACAAGGGGGTGAGAGGAAGCCGAATGGTCAGGTATTTAAAAACCCAATCGCCCAGATATTCCAAAATGTTACTATCCATCGCTAGAAGCAACTGAAAAGCGACAGCACTTTAAAATTGACAAAACATTGAAAAACCAGACCAATAACAACGAACATCTCGGAAATGGCTGATGGTACAGAAATTATCTTAAAATAAATTTTTGGGTTTAAATAAATCTACAGTTTATATTTAGTCTTTGTTTTGCTTTTTCACATCAATCCTTCCAGTGAAGAAGGATACACAAGCATTTCCTGAAAAGTCAAAATATACATTTTATTTGTGACATAAATGTCTTAACTACATGGTATTTTAATGAAAAGCATTAGTCATTTTTATAAAACAAGGGAAATTTTTGAAAAATCCTACGTATAAACGGCAGATTGGGAGTATTTTGTTGAATACCCTTGTGTCTCATCGGGAGATTCTGAACTAAAAATGGCATTTATTCTACTTTTAGTTTATGATGTTCACACACATACCAACACATAAATTGCTATTTATAAAAAAAAAAAATCTTTTTCAGGGATCTCCAAACATGCCTTTCCAGGAAATCTCTACATCAGATTGATTTTGGAGTAGAACAGAATACTTCCTTTAACCTCCTATAGGTACGTGACAAGCAAAGGATAAAAACTGAAAAGAAATTACCTGTATAAACCACTTTGCAATAGCCATCCTTAAAACGCTCTCTTTGCAAATTTGCAAAACGACACATGGAGGTTCTTGGACTCAAGTGTTTATTCAGTGATCTGGTTCTGCTTTCACGCTTTCAGATTTTCGATGAACGGGTTGTTGTGCCTAAGGCTGCTAAATTATTACCTTTTATGTCGAGGTAACAGGAGGGTCGATATAAATCAAAGGTAAATGACTTCTAATATTGTTTCTTAAGCGATAAAATGAGGACACATAAGGAAGCGAATTAACCGGTCACCAATTCGTTTCGCAATTCGCGACGCATGCGTCTTATGATACGAATCGATGGAAAATGGTTGATACAAAGTTTACACAAACAACGCAGCCATTTTCCTATTACAAATAACCGGGAAATTATAATCACATCAATGATGGTTAATCAGGGGCATGGGTTTTAGGGAAGCAACGAAAGCATTGTTTCCACCTTGTTGTACACACATAAACTTATAGATAATTAAAGTCATCCTTGTGGAAAATTTAGCGACACAATTCTCAAACAACACGTGGAATTGCTACAAAGATGGCACGATTGCAAGTTGTTTTTTCGAGTCTCAGTAAATGGTATGAAGTATTTGCTAATGATGGATATACGCTGTTGATATAATCTCCTTTTGCTGAAGCAATACATTCCTTATGGAATGTATCCCTGTGGGTAATTCAGTTTACTGTTTGTTAGAGGTTAAGAAAGAAAATCAAGAAAATTCATATTTTCTTTCTGTATAAATAATGGCTCAGTATTACGTGATATGGCAGATGTTTCTAATGGAATGTTTGTTAGACAAGTTCCATTTCTAAATGCAGAATTCCTCTTGCTTCGGACATAAGGAACATCATTTACTGGAAGCAATTTTGAAGCTACAAACAGTCAGTGCAAGAGCATGAGTGCAGCAGGGAGTAATGATAAATATGAGAAAAGAGTGCTGCGTGTGAAATTTTGAATCAATATTTTTCTTCGTGTAAATGCGCGAAGAAGAAAAAAAGGTCATCGAAAAAGGAAGGAAAATTCCAGCATTAGAGACTTCTAAAACAAAAAACAAAGAAAACTTTGAGTGCGGCATTTTATTAAAGTCACTTGTGACGTAGAAGACTTAGCGGTTGTAAAAATTAAGTCAAGCTATATTGTTTGTCATGTCTACTCTTAACATTACTGCTTCCTTTACCATAGAGTGCTACCACACGCCATTGAGGTTTATACAGCGTCAATGCTGCTCACTGGTAAGAAACAAATTTCTGGAGACGAAGAAGTGAGCTATAAATAAATATAGGGGTGTGTAGCATAATGTATTACACTGCTCTATATACTTTTAACTGCCTCATTCTTATTTTTTTAAATTCTTCCGGAAAATTTCAAAGATTTTTAATGTACTATACTTCCCCAAAATTACTGTCTTTGGATATCCTCTATTCTTTCTCGGACATTTTCTAAAATTTTCCACTTGTAACCAAATGCCTTTCTTCTCTATATCCTCCAACGCACTTATAAAGTCTGGTTCCCAAATATTTTCATTTGTTTTGCTCTCTAATTGTCCCATGCAAATTCTTAACATTTTCTTTTCCACTGTTAAGCATCTGGACAAAAATTTTAACATTCTGTCGAGTACTACACCACTACACCTTTCCTTCTTGTGTTTCCTAATTCTAACAGAGCGATTACGCCGATCGCGGCAGTCTTAATAGTCCCTTGCAAAACAGTCTGTAATTTTCATCCACCTTACTCGTTAATTATGATACTTCTCATACTTTTTCTCCGTATTTATTGCTTCCATCACCATCATATACCCTCTTCAGTCATTTTGGGGACATTTCCAATTTTTTTACACTTCTAACATTTATAATGGTCACCTTACTCTTTCCCACTACCTTTCGGCTCTGAGCTTCCCAATTTCCGTTACTATTTAATTGCAATCTTTGTTCCAACTTTTTGTTTTCTGTCCAACTACTACTACTCAACTTTATTTAATTTAATGCCTTTTTTGTAAACCATTATTGTGGATTTATTAATGTTTATATTAATCTACCAATCTTCATTTCATTTCATTTCATTTCATGTATTGCTTTGTATAAACTTATGATTATTGTGTTTTTGTTTTGTTTTTTTGTGCGTAATTTACGTCCTCCAACGTTAATTCATATCGGACGATGAATGAAATGGGTGAAATGATGCTCAAATGAGTCCAGGGTCCATGGAGCTTAGAGCTACCGTCATTCGTCTTTAAGGATAAGGGAAAACCCCGGAAAAAACCTTATCCAGGCAACTCGCCCTGACCGAGATTCGAACTCGGGATGATTATTATGGCTCTGCATACAACACATGAGATATCTTTGGAATAATGGTCCGTGGCGATTGAACTTAATCTTTTCTTTCGATTATGTCATCAATGAAGAAGTGAAACGAACCAGATTTAGTTTATAACTTTTCTTAAATATACACTTTGTTCTGCTGTTTCCATTATCCCGTCAACTCCTATCCTCACGCAAAACTGTCTTACCTCGGTAGTTTCTACACTGTTTCGGCTGATCTACTCAAAAAGTAGTGTTGGTAGCACTGACCAGTGTGCAACGCATTAATTGGTGCTGCATATCAAATTATGGAGAAAACTGAAACTCAGAAGTTCCAAAATATGATATCTTAGTTTTTATGCAGTTTATTAATTGTAATTTTCTCGTTAGCTTTACATATAGTTTATCATAATTGTCACAGTGCTTCTCTTAGTTTCCAAAATGGAATAACGGTACCGCATATGCTACTTATTATGTCATAATTTCCCCACCACGTCACAAAACAGAAACAAAGACAGACAAAGAGAAAGCAAGAAAGGAAAAGAAAAACAGAAATTCTAAACTTTGCAAAAGAGAGATAAACCGTAGCTCATATCTTACTAGAAATTTTGCTGTACAAATTGGCCATACTATCACGTGTGGAAGGTTTTCTTCTTTGCTTTCCGAATAGGTATAAGCTTTCACACCTCATGTTTTACTTTAAACAGCATTTTCTGGTATAAATGACTTGTTTCTTCAGCAGCTATTGAAGCCACCTAAATTAAGTTTTGGGATGTTAAAAAAACAACCTCAAGTTTATTGGACAAATGTAGACATTTACATAACTTATTAGGTATTCATCCGCATTCTGAAAACAGCGGGTGAGTGACTGCATTCTTTACTGGCTGGAGTAGAGTATGCTTTTTTTTTTAACTTACATCCTCTAACGTTAAGTCATATTGGGCGATGAATGAAATGGGTGAAATGATGCAATGAGTCCAGAGTCCATAGAGTTTAGAGTTATCGAACATTCATCTCTCAGGATAAGTGAAAACTCCTGCAAAAGATTACTCCAGATAACTCACCCTGACCGAGATTCGAACTCGGGCCCTCTGGAACGTGAGGCAGACATGCGGTATTCTATGCTACAGAAGCGGACGTGGAGTATGTTGCTACCCCTCTTCGATCGATCCGATTCATATCTAACTTTAGCAAATCAGAGACATCAAACTCCGTCTGGTAGTTCATCGTAAAAAGTTAATGACCTGCAGAACAGTATTAGCCACTGCATGAATTATATCAAATAAGTACCAGCAGTTATCAGTTATCAGTTAGTTATCAGATATGTTTATATTCAATTTCTGCAATAATAGATATCTTAGAGGGTTTAATATGGCATACATGCATTACGTAGGAAAACCTGCAGCTATGTGAAGTTACCGGTACTGAATAGAGGATATTCCACGTTCCACCGTGACAGCCTAAACGTAAGTGGATAAATAACACCAACGTTGTAGTCTTAACAGGGATTAATGGCATTTCAAGAGTTGCCAAGCATATACCACTAGCTCTTGTTTATGAGTATTTTCGAGAAGTTTGTGACCCTAAACGTACAGCGGAGATAGGAAAAAAACTACTACACTCACATGCATTTCTCTACCCCCTATCGTTTATTAGTGAATATATAAACTACTTTTGTGGAATCATATTTTTACTCTTTCTTATACTCGGAGAACCGAGCGGGATGGCTCAGTCCGTTTTGTCTGTGGCCCGCATTCGGGAGCTTCGACTCCCGTGGCCAACTTACCTGACCCATGGTTTTTTGGGGGGTTTACCCGGGTCGCCAGGTGAATGCTGGATAATTTAATTACATCCCCCGAATTTTCTGACCCTCCATTTCATCTCCGTAGTAATAAACAAAATTACACTCAGAAAAATATGTATTGCACTCAAGGATTCCATAACGAGATCTCTCCAGATACATGTTTTGAGACTTCCTCAATAAATGAATAAATAAATAAATAAATAAATAAATAAATAAATAAATAAATAAATAAATAAATAAATAAATAAATAAATAAATAAATAAATAAATAAATAAATAAATAAATAAATAAATAAATAAATAAATAAATAAATAAATAAATAAATAAATAAATAAATAAATAAATAAATAAATAAATAAATAAATAAATAAATAAATAAATAAATAAATAAATAAATAAATAAATAAATAAATAAATAAATAAATAAATAAAAAGTATATAAATAATTAAATAAATAAAATTAAGTGAGTAAATAAATAGATAAATAAATATAAGTAATAACGTTGGAAATAATCATTTTTTCCACATTAGCCGTGTGTAGGCTAAGGTTTGGATGAGTAGAGCCAGACAGAAAAATTCAATGCGATAGCCGGGATTTGAACCACGGATCTCCCGCTCTACGTGCGGTTGCTCTAAACCACTCAGCTACTATGGCCAACATGCCGTCATGACATTAAACTCTCTAGCTGACACATATGTTTCCCGATAGACCACTAGGGGTTCTCATATGCTATGAGACACGTATCTTTTGTGGGACTTTCTATGCTACAAGTACTTAAATCCCAGGCGTCTATGCTTTATTTTTAGGTAAATTGATGGAAATAATCATTTCTTCCACACTAGCCGTGTGTAGGCTAAGGTTTGGTATGTCCACGTCTTATGTCCAACTGACATACGAGTCAGTTGGAGAATTTAATGTCATGTCGGCATGTTGGCCATAGTAGCTCAGTGGTTTAGAGCAACCGCACGTGTAGCGGGAGATCCGTGGTTCAAATCCTGGCTATCGCATTGAATTTTTCAGTCTGGCTTTACTCATCCAAATAATAACATTGTTAGAAAAATGTAGGTTTGTGTGAGTTTGTGTGTGAACAGCATAACTCAAAAATGAAAAGTTGGTTAAATATCAAAGTTAGTATTGAAGTTCAGCATCTTGCAAGTATGCTACACGAAAGTTTTCAATAAAATCCTTTTATTGCATATATGTTATTTTCTGAAAAATGGCCCTAGCGATTTTGCCTTCGGTATTACTGGTAAGAAAAAGGCAAAATTGTAGCAAGGAAAGGTGTATATCTCCTTAAAATATACAATTTATATAAAATTCAATTTTCGTGTAGCGGACAACTTCCGAGATATTCCTTGTTTGATGAAAATTTTCATTCTTCTACACTTGCCGTGAACGAGGCAAGTACACGTATAGACTAAGATTTGGATGGATAGAATCAGACTGAAAAATTCAATGCCATGACCGGGATTTGAACCACAAATCTCCCGGTCTCTATCCGGCTGCTCATAACCAGTGAGCTACCATGGCCAACATACCAGCTGCAAATTCTGCAACGGAATTGTATTCTCCTGGTAAACCACTAGGAGTTCTCAGGTACAATGACAACACACACCTTTTGTGGCGACTTACTGCTCCTTAAGTACTTAAGTCCCAGGCTTCACAGTTACCACTATTAGGTTAATTCATGGAAATTAATCACTCTTCCACAATAGCTGTGTGTAGGTTAAGGTTTGGATATATTCCTTATTTGTTTAAATTTTCAATAATTACACATCTCTCAAATACGGCACGTTATTCTTTTTATCTCTTACCATGTAAAATCGAATTTAAAAACTACCACAGCTCTTAAAAGATTTAACTATCTCTTTTCAGTGTACTGTATTTCTTTGTTTCCCTTGTACCTACAGAACAATATGCAATGAGACAATTTCTGCAAAAGTTTACCTCAAGTAACATAAAGTATACATAGGAATAAGCGTTTGTAAGAATACTTTGTATAAGAGTTGAGAACATTCGTATGCAACACGTTCAGATGTTTCTATTTGTTTATTTTAATAAAGATAAGTCTTGGTACGTTTCGTTATGGTTAGAAAGGGAAAGACAATAGTCAACTGTTTTAAAACTGGATGTTATAAACTGGCCTTAACCAGTGAAAACGGAAACCTTCGATATGATTATGTCAAAAATAAAAACAAAATTCAAATAAATTGTGTTTCAAGGTGATTGGCATTTTCTTTCGTCTGCAATAGCGTATACTGAATAAACAGGAGTTTAAAACCTATTCCCAATAAATCGAAGATATACATTCATGGAAAGCTTTTAATCATTTTATAATCTCAGAGCTAGAATAAGCTAATTATATATAACCCTTCACCGTAGACTAGGTGGTGGCGAGTCTGCTTCAGTACAAGAGGACCCGACTTCGAAACTCAATCAGGGTGAAGTATCTGAATAAGAATTTGTCCTGCGCCATGGCGTAGTTGGCTAGAGCGTGTGCTTTGGTTCCCTACGTCCGAAATGCGCCCGAGATCGATCCCAGCCCCGGGGGTGCAGATTGTAAGTCCCAAGCCACTCGGCATGGTGAGGAAATTGAGGAGCTACGCTAGGTAGCGAACTCTGCTGTAGAAAGCCAACTTTCCGGCTGGGGATTCCGAGATGCTGACCACATCTCTTCGGCGTATCGGTTAGATGATCACCCACTTCTTGCCTTGCGTATGTGGGCTTGAGGCCGGCATTCGGTTTGGCAGGCTCAGTCCCAATTTGGGCTGTTATGCTACGGGTTACGATAATATATATATATATATATATATATATATATATATATATATATATATAATTGTTCTTCATGCAAACTTTGTAAATAGCTATATTTCACTTATATTTATTGGGTGATTTTATCCTGTCGAAATTAATAACTTGACTTATCCTATATCAAAGTACCCATCCGTAGTGCCCATGACTCACAGAATTCTCATAAATAATAAGAGTAAGAGTATTAGTATAAATATTCTTAATATGTAGTATTTTAACCAAAATCATTAGAGCCATTTTTGAAATAATAAAAAATTTCGAAAACTTTCTCATGAAAGCTGTAGGTGGGGGAGAGGGCTTTTTATGACTAATAATTGTTGTGTATGATCTTTGATGATGCCAAACACGAACACTAAGTTTGATAATTATCCCAGCTTTTGTTTTGACTATCGCCTTATTGTTATACCTATATGGAAACATGGATTATGCAATTTCTGCAAATATTTATCTCGATTTACATGAAATAAACAGAAGTTACTGCATCTTTGTTAAGATCTGTTTAAGTGTAATATTCCTTCTCTTTCGATATTAGCTTTTTTAAGATATCCGCGATTTCTCGCACTATGTAAGCATGTGTACTTTTAAAGATTTATGTGCCATGCAGCACAATATTCACGTGTGAGTCATCAGATTAAGTCATATGTGATGCGGTAAAATAAGATAGCGTACTTTGCGCTCTTTGCGAATCATCACTAAAAATTCTGTAACTTCTAATTATAACTCAGTTTCTAAAGTGGATTTATATGCATCAAATTCTCTGGAACATATTCTTCTACACTTCATGGCATACGCAATCAAGTGCCTGTTCCGTCTTCAAAGTCCTCCAGCCAATCATTTCCTGGGTCTGCTCACCGATCTCCTTCCTTTAGGATAATATTGCATTGCTTGTTTAGTAAGTCTGTTATCTGGCATTCTTTCAACATGTTCTTTACACTTTTGTTTGAAATGTTATATAACCTTTCATTTATATTAAAAATTCTTAACCCTTCTGTGATACTTTCATTTGCTATTAGGTCTCTCCTCATACATCTCTTCACACTTCTTAAAAATCTCATTTCTGAAGCCTTTATTTTACTCCGTTGCCTTTTAATTGATGTCCAAGTCTTACTTCCGTATGCTAATATAGGCATAGCCATAACTGTGTAAAGCTTTAATTTCGTTTCTAAATTTCCTCTTAATTATTCCACGCACTCTTTGAAAGGTCAATATTTTATAGCACACATCATATCCCTTATCATAACACGCATCACTTCCCAAGTAGTTCAAATGGCTCACAGTTGAATGCTTCTCCTGATAAATAGGAAGGGTGTAACAGCTTTCAGACTATCACAAAGATAGTCACACATACTTAAATCTTACTGATCATTCCTTGCTTTCGTTGGTATTTACGGTCGATGGTGATATCGACTTTCATTGGTATTTCCGGTCGAAGCTGATATCGACTGAAATTTTTATTCTCTTTAATCTTTATGCTCTTGTATAGTGGCTTTTGTTTCCTGCACATAGACTTCACAGATAACAAGAACCCTAGTCTGTACCAATTTCATACGAATGTATCATCATCATCATCATCATCATCATTAAATTATTATTGCTGCTTTCTTTATTAGTAGTGTTAGTGTTAGTAGTAGCAGTAGTTTTAGTTTATTTTCTCTACATCGTATAGTAAGGGAAATATTGCACTTCAGCCAAAAGTTCGAAATCGAGATTGCTCTGGAACACCCAGAATCTAAATAAAAAAGCGTGTTAGGAAAATGTCTTGTCTATATGTTTGTGTGTCTGAACAACATAACTCATTAACCCATAGAATAAAACTTGTTAAATATCAAATTTAAATTATTTTCATGACAAATGGAACATATTATACATTGAATTTTCAAATGTTTATACATTTCTCAAATAGATATTTGTTCGTTTTCATGTTGCACATGCAAAAATAACGAAATGTCAAGAGCCATCACACAGGTTTGAATGTCTCTTAAATATTCTCCTATTCTTTTGTATCTCTGAATAAATATCTAATACAGCCATTTCTACAAATGTTTATCTCAACATGAAAAAGAAGGAAGCGTAGGGGTTTTGAGGAATTTTTTGCACAAGAGTGAGTAGAGAAAGTTATGTAGGTGCACACAACAGGATCTTTAGTGAGTTCGCTGCAGCAAAATAGACTCACCTAACGCCCCCTATACGGGTTGAAATTCTGTAAACAGAAACTGAATATTACTTCTTTAAATGCTTTAAGTGAATTTTAATCATAGTAATAATGACGATGATGTAATTAATACACGGAAATTGTGCCCTAATTTAGGCTAACTACTTACATATGTGGAGTTTAAATTTTAGAGATAACAGCTTAAAGAAAGGTTAGGAATTGGTCACTATTTTTCATTGTTATTAGAATGCCAAATGAGAAGCAAATTGAAAGGGTCTTCGACATAGAAAGTTCGGAAAATGATGGAAGAGATAGATATAAACAGATTTGTAGGAATGGGGAATATTCTTATAGAGACTTTTGGAACTAATAAGCAGCAACACCGAAAACTAACAAATCACGCAACTGACTCGTTCTCATATTCGCTTTCTTCTTTTCCCTCTAGCTTATTAAAATCAAGTTATTCCTTATTTTGCCTTTTTCAAAACGCCACACTTGCCAGCAGTTTGGCAGTTTATTGTTCCTTTTATTATCTCGTAAAACGCGTAAAACACGTAAAACACTGCTGATTCAACAGCCAACAATTTTAAACCGAAATGCCAATGGTCTTTGTTCTGAAGCAACAACATTTCTTGCTTTCTTATCACCATATCACATCGTCAAGGTCTGTATCACGGAAACCTTCATTTTACCGAATTAATCATTCAAAATACCAGGGACAGAAATATTCAGAAGACTTAAGGAGGATTGACAGAAACAGTTAAGCGCAATCTTAGCCATTATTCAATACTACTTCCTACGTCAACAGAACTCGAAATTGCTGAAGTCATTGTCGTGACAATGGTACTGTACTATAATCGTCAAAACAATGAATCTACAAGCTTCCATCTTATCAACTTAATGTAACTTACCTTTTACTGTTCTTTCCAAATGTAGAATTGGCTCTTCTTTTGGGGGATTTAAATTCTAAGGACATAATTTGGGGTTGTGAAACTACAAATCTAAACGGCCACCCTAGGTAGCGTAGATGGTAGCATTCTGCCTTACGTTCAAGAGGTCCCCTCGGTCAGGATGAGTTACCTGGATAAGGTTTTTTCCGGGGTTTTCCTTTATCCTCACAGTCGAATGTCGGGTAGCTCTAAGCTCCATGGACCTTGGACACATCATTTCACCCATCTCATTCACCGTCCGATATGACTTAACGTTGGAGGACGTAAAATTACAAACAAAAAATAAATAAATAAACGGCCGCCACCTTCAAGTAATTGCACTAGACGAAGCAATATACTTAACAAACTCAAGTATTACTCCTGACATTCTTTATATTAGTATTCACAAAAAAAAATAGCATCTGCCTACATATGTATATCACATTCTGACAACAGTTGACTCAGATCACTGCCTAAATCTCATTTGTCGGTCACGGATATTCATGACCTAAAGAATATTCAAAAGTGACCTTAAAATGGTGACTTTGGTACTTCGAAATTTATTTAAAATGATCTAAAATGCAAAGAACTACTTAAAAATTACCTTCACTTATTCGTCTCCTTATTCATTTCACATACGTTTTATCCCTGAATATGATTTGGAACTTATTACAAACATCTTCTGTAAGGATAGGTATGTAGAGTCAGACTGAAAAATCCAATGCCCTAGCTAGGATTTGAACTATGGATCTCCCGGACTCCGTCTTGTTGCTCTTAACCATTGAACTACCATGGCATCATGCCAACATGACATTAAATTCTCCAACTGGCTTATATTTCTCCCGGTGAACCACAGGGCGATCTCATGTACAATGAGATACATGCCTTTTGTGGCGACTTACTATTCTGCAAGTACCTACTTAAGTCCCAGGTTTTATAGTTTAACAACTATTAGGTAATTGACAGAAATCAATTTTCTTCTGCATTATCTGTGTGTAGGGCCTACACAAGGGTAGTGTGGAAGAATTATTCAATCTTCTGTAAGTTTGCAAATTTGAAGGATTACCTATTATCAACTATGACGGACTTTCACATTGAGAACCTTTTTTCAAAATCGACGGAAGATATCGCGCCATGCTTAAGCAAAAAGTATTGCAGATTTCCAACTCTTCTTCATGGAGGTACTACTCCTTGCCTGACTGTACATAATTCAGTAAACTTGCGGTTGTATCACATCCACTGTTTTTGTTTAACACATTTTCCATTTTAAGAAACTCACGTTTGCCCACTTCATCTTCCACACGACTTAGATTACTTGCAACTGCTTTCATTAGTTCTATTTGATTTTCAATGTTTAGGAAATACTTTTTACTTTCGGCATGATAAAATACAAATATCACCTCATCCACCATCTTCTGCCATCCCACATTCCTTACTGTCTTATAGGATACGCAAACCATTTGACGTATTATTCTGTAGTTGATGAGTCCAAATGAGAATTTTGGAGCCAAATTACTATTTTGTCCAACAATTTTTAAGAAAACGAGGTCCTGAAACTTGAGTATAATAATATAAGAATGCAACCAAACGCAAACAAAAAGACAAAACTGCATTTATTTTTAAAAATAATTTTAAAATGTTTTATATGTTTTATAAGTTGCCCTAACAGAAAAAAAATTCAAACTGTAGAAAAAATGATTTTTTTAAAGTGCTTAAATTTCACTCAAACTGTTGATTAGCCATGTGTACTTTCCCAACATTATCAAAGAAAATGCAGTTATTGAAATCCGTGCCCCACTTATTCTATTTAAATTAAATCCTAATCTCATAGCAAAAGCACTATCTCTGATTACTAGTAATGTCCATTGGGAAAAACTGCAATCAAAACGCACATCGTCTAACTACCACACAGGACAATTCTGTTACCAATTTCATTGAAAATATTGATACTTTTATTAAAGGAGCCAATGATTTGCTTTAAGAGGCCAGGATCTCTTACACTTATCGTTGTTTATTCTGAAATTAATTTAAGAAAAAATACCGTATTCCTCGTCAATGACAAAAAAAAAAAGACGTCATGGTCAAAAAGAAAAATTAACAGTCTCATTCGCACGGATAAACACAAAATAAATTAGTTTCGTTTTAATACAGCTCATTGCTTTCAACCTCTCTGACAAGCAACAAAGTGGAATTTTTGAGAACCAAATACAGCGTCTGTATCATACGGCAATGGACAGATTTTTACTGACACCAGCTCTAAATGCAACATAACATTACTAACAAATTCTACTTCTAATAAAACTGCTAATGAACAGATTACAAGTGAAACTATCAAAAATTTTCAGCACCAAATGTTCCAAACAAAATTTCTCCTAATTCTATGGATGAATTGAATACCTTTGTTAGGTATCTACCCAGTAAACAGTCACCAAGAGACAAACTGATTCCAAATATACTAAAGAACCTTACAAGGAAGGCCCACACATATAAAACTACTTCCCTGCGACTAGGTTATTATTTTCCACAGACATGGAAACACTCTGAGGTTATTGTTTTTCGTATACGTAATACATCCAAACATTTGCCGTGCAGCTATCGACCGATCAGTTTATTACCAAGAATATCAAAATTTGAAATTAATTGTTCTTTCACACTCCCGCCTTATGTTAGGAAAACGTTTAAAAGGTAGAATCAAACGAAAAATTCCATGTCAAAGCCTGGATTTAAACCACAGAACTTCCGGTCTTGGTCAGGCTGCTCTAGCCACTGAGTTACCATGATGATGACAGATAGCAAGGCAGTTGGAGAATTTAATGTCGTGCTGCCAACTTCCCATGATAGCTCAGTGGTTAGAACAACCGGAGTCTAGAAGATCCGTCGTTTAAATTTCCGCATAGAATTGAATTTATCGCTCTGATTGTACCTTTCCATGAACAGAATTGCTTTAAAAATTATTATGTCTTTAAGCTTTGTATTTTACAGCAATTATATCCCAATTTACTATTTTCGTTTCCTTTCTAATCTTTCTAATCTTCTTCTAATCTTTCTTGAACACATCCGCTAATAGAGATAGCCGAAGTTTTACCCAAAGGATTTAAAAATAATACCGCGCAGGTGTTTTGTTGGATATTGCTCAAGCCTTTGACTAAGTTTGGCATGATGGACTGTGTAATAGTAGTTTTGAGTTGTGTTTGGAAGGGTTATGAGGGGTTTATAAATTTGTAAAAAAAATAGTGATTGTGTGGGTCTATTTAGACATTTAAATAAGTTAAAATATGTGTAATTTTGTGATTGGCCGTAGTAATAATTGTATGACGTAATACTGTGACGTGGAATTAAATCGGCCAATCACAAAATTAAGATAGGAGTAACGATAGTTACGAAAAATCAATAATCTTGTAATGGTGAATGTGATGAACAGTGGTGCAGGATCAAGAACTTTTATGTAATAGTTGGAACTGTTTAAATATAACAAAGTAAGAATTTATCGATATGCTGGAAGTAACCTGCAAGTGAATGGGAAAGGAAGTTCAAGTAAAATGTAATCCAAATAATACAATCAAATAGCTACAAAATTTGACTTCTCCGAAACTTTATTCCGAACCACGCCTGAAACTTAGATTCTCATGACTCTTATTTAATCAAACACAATCATCAAGAAACAACTCAAAATACAACGAATTAACTCTGTTATATCTGGCTTCTCGACTTGGGTCTTCGAAACAGAGTGCATCCCATCTCAAACATAGAAATCCCGCACCAAATTGCGCCCGAACGTGTGGCTGATTAAGATGGAAAGAAATATAACTACGGATAAAGAATTTCCTGTCACAACTGTTACCTAAATTATATAGAATTGGATTATCGGATTATTTTAACCATGTTATCGACAGTTTCCTAACGCAACGCTGTCTGTAGTTCGTATCGATGTATTCACATCAGCACCCAGACCAATTACTGCTGGCGTCCCGCGAGGATCAATACTGTCACCCATATTATTTAATATATTTACATGGCATCCCAAATTGCAACTACGGCCATGTATGCAGATGATATTGCCCTGTGAAGTTCTATTATAATTATAATCTCAATTTAGCAGTCAGCTCTATTCAGGCATCTATATCAGTATTGGTAGAAGTGTTTTCAATCTGGCGCATTTCATTAAACATTCGCAAGACTTAAGCTAATCTAAATTAAGACCCATTCATTTTGCGCCTAAATTATCATTTATGAATATACGATTATCGTGGCCCTTCTTACATACACCTGTTAAATATCTCGGCGTATTATTAGACACCAGATTAACATGAACCCCCACGTAGAGCGCATTATACTCTAGAAGTACAAGGTTATATCCTCTCATAAATACACGCTGCAGAATTGGTCTTGATTGCTCCATTCTTCTACATCAATCTCTTGTTTGACCTTTCCTCATGTACGCTTGTCCCATATGGAGCTCTGTTAGTAAAACACAGGTTATTCAAAATAATTTTTTTTCAAGAGTTTGGTGTCCCGCCCATCAACCAATACATTAGATTTCACCCAAAGGTTTTCTATTCCGAATTACCTGTTTCAGATCGAGTATAATATCTAGGGGAGGGGGAAGTCGTCAACAACCAAGATTAAAAACAAAATTACCTTAACACGTCTAAATATAACACAGTGATTTTGAAGAGTTACAATGATTCAACTTAATTTGTTATAATTATACCCATTGTAATCCTTTTAACATTAATTATTAACAATACAGCTTCACATTCCAATTTCTAGTTTCCAAACTTATTAATGCTAGTTTCATTCCACTTTTTTATATACATTGCTTTTTAACGTATTGTAACCTCCTTTCACAAAATGCAATCACACGACCCATTTCGGTGCTATTTACTGTTACATTATTGTTATAAATGGCCTGTATAGCTGATTAGCGCTCGGTCAAAATACACACACACACACACACACACACACACACACACACACACACACACACACACACACACACACACACACACACACACACACACACACACACACACACACACACACACACGACAATCTTACAAATGGTCTGATTTTTAACATTGTTTCTAAAAATGTACATTGATAAAGCATTATGTTACTAGCTTACTAATTTTCTAATAGAGCCCGCCAGCCCTGTTCTACACCTTTCGTGCTATCACTGGTAGCTCTTCGTAATGTTGATCTAAACAGAGTAAGATTTTTCATATATTTCTTTTTTGGATTTTCTTACTAAGTGCAGTAGGCAGAGGAAGTATTAAATTCAATCCAAAAATTCTATATTAAGATTTCACCGAAAGTATATATTTTAGAACCTTCTGAATCTTAAAAAGTGTGTAATTCAAAAACAAGAAGACGGTCAAATAATAAAATTGGCATTTATATTTAGCATCTTCCAAGAATAAGACTTCAAGGTTTCCAAGAAACTTCACTCATACTACAATTTATATGAATTGTTTTTCGAAAGTTTTGATTATTCCAAAAATAGTTGTAATGATTTTAATTAAAATAGGTTTATGACATTTAAATGAAAAAAGAAATTGTTCTGAATATCCTGAGAATTTCCTCAGAAGTCCTCTTTATTCTGGGCGACTTTTGCATAACTTGCATACCGTGAGAGGTAGACAAGATCTACAACAATAAATAATAAAAAAAAATGTAGATACCGCTAAAACATACAGTTTACATCAAGTACAATTTTTTGTGGAGTGAACCATTTCGAAGACATTCCTTGTTATTTGTCGAAATCTTACAATAATTATGATGGTTTCAAATGAGACTTCACGGGTGCGATTCTCGGGCCGACCTACCTGAACCATGGGTTTCTTTCGGACGTTTTCCCCGGTCAGTAAGCGAGTGCTGGGTAGGTTAATTATATCCTCCGAATTTCCTGTCCCTCCATTTCATCTCCATTATCATTTTATATCATCTCTCATCTGGTGGTCTCTTTCAGGGTAGATGTGTCAGCGGGAATCTCGGCGGTGCACGGCGGGATGATATGCTCTGAGGAAAACGATTTCCCCTTCGGCTTAGTGGACTCACTCAGAAGCGCGGCAGGCAGGATGCCGGTTGTGCAAGACTGTCTGGAGTACTGTATTCCAGGGAGGCGTCCTTCGGTCTCTGAATCGCCTCGTGACAGTTTCGGGGCAACGGTAGCTGGGATGGCGATTGTCCTGGACCACCGGGGAGTTTCTATCTAGTAAAGTGTAGGGACCTCGCCCTCTGTACTGTAGTGACTCCTTGGGGTCACCACCCTCTGTATCTTCTCCCCTCATCCTCCCTTCCGGGGGTGCTCCACTTGAAACATAGGTACAAAAGACCAAACTGGTCGAGCTGCCGAATCCCCTCCGAACAATCCAATCCACTGTGTACAGTAAGCAGGGCAAGTATTGCATTCCATCCAAAAATTATATATCTAAAGCATATGTTTTGTGACCCTCTGAACCTGAAAAACGCATTTTCAGAAAATGTCCGTGCGCACTTGCGCGCGCACGTGCGTGTGTGTCAACAGCACAGCTCAAAAACAAAACACTTATTAAATATCTAACTTGGTATTTAAATTCAATATCTAACAAGGATGCATCGCGAAGATTTCCAAGAAAATCCCCCCACTCCAGATACCCTTTACGTAAAACATTCTTCGAACATTCCTACTCTCTCAAAAATGGTTCTGACTATGTTGATTAGAATAAAATATGTTCAAATATTTTCATGGCAAATGAAATGTGTGTCTTAAATTTTCTGGGAATGTTTTCAGCAGTCTTCTTCATTCTGAATGACTTTTGCATAAACTGTGAACCGTAAGATAAAGTCTTGCTGCACAAATAATGCAGATTTCGTTAAACCATGCAGTTTATGTCACTTTTTGGGGGGTGGAGTAAACCATTTTAGACTTTAGAAATATTTCAGGTATTTAACTGAATTGTTCGAACTTTTAGTTTTCTCAAATGGGAAGTATTGTTTATCTGTCCTTCTCTTGGCCATGCAACGAAAAAGAAATTTCAAAGTCATTGCATAGCCACCAACTTTAAAAGATCTCACTATCGCCCAAAGCTTTCTGAGTGTTTACAATCCCTTGCACCTACATGAAATTTAGCTATAAGGCGATTTTTGCAAATGTTTATCTAAATTAAGTGAAGTAGATTGGAGGAATGAGCGATTGCAAGGACACTCTCCAGGAATAGGGAAACTCATGTAACTGCATACATCAGGGCCTTATGTCCCAAAATTAGACTGACATATTTCGGGAGCTGATAGATAACATTATTTTAAATCCTTTTTGTTAAGGAAAGTTTTTTGCTGCGCTGCTTCGTTTAAGCACTAGACGAGTTAACGTCAAAGCAAATGGAACGCACGCCCATTGCGATTAACACAAAGAGTGCATCGGCGTGCCATATTCTGCCGTGTTGATGCAACTAGCCATTGTTCCATTTGAAAAGTGGTATGCTTGCTCAAAAATACACTTTCTCACTATTATTAAAATCTGTTTAAGGCTTAAGGTATATCAATAATGCTTAGAAAACTCCATATCAGAAGTACTTTGGATTTTTAAATATATACGGTGGAAGTTTTAAGTGATTCAATCTGCATAATGGAAGAGACACCTAGCACCTCGGATCTCTTGTGCGTACACTCCCGGGAGGAATGGATGAGGTGAAAGAACAGCAGGAAACGAATGCGCTATAGGAATGGACGACGTAAGCGTCAGAGACACAGAGTTTACTAACATTTACTGGGTTGACCACGCTTGCGCTGATCTGCCCAAAGCGGCAGAGTAACCGGACAGAACTCGATCCCCCATTATAGAGTTAGTGGTCGAGAAGTTCCAAACAGCAAGCTCTCGCACCATCTGCCTGCCTTCAATCTACACATCCGTTCAGTTGTTCTGTAATATGAAAGAGGGAGACGAAGTGGGAGAGAGGAGAGCCGTGGTGGAAGACACTGTTCCAGCATTCGCCTTGTTGACTAGAGAAATATCACGCAGTAAACCTATGGTCAGAGTGGGCAACTATCGGGGATCGAATCCGGGTCCACTCGAATGCGAGCCTCACGCTGTACCGTGGAGCCATCTCATCTAAAGTTGTACGTATAATCTACGCAACTAATTAGGTTGCATTCAATTTAAAATCTAACCAAACATACCATTAATAATATAAATTCACATTTCACTTATGTATCTAGTTTTAAGTAATTACAGTTGCTACACATATGTAACAGTATAAACAGTATAAAATAATAATAGCCCATGGTGCGACAGCCCATAGAGGACCAGGACCCGCCAACTCGCCTGCTGGCCTCACGCCCACATACGCAAGATAGACGCGGGCGATTATCCAACCGATACGTGCAGATGTGGTCAGCATCTCGGCATCCCCAGCCGGACAGTTGGCATTCTTGAGCAGGTATAAACAGTATATTATAAAACTAAGTGTATATGTAGAATAAAGTAGAATGGTGACCGAACGGGATGGCTTAGACGGTAGTGTCTGTGGCCCACATTCTTGACCTCGTGGGTTCGATTATCGTGACCTGTCTTCTTAAAACAACTGGTTGTTACGGGGGTTTCCGCGGGGCGCTTGGCAAATACTGGGAAGCATAATTATATCTCTCCAACTTCCTGTCCCTCCATTTCACCTTACTTTTCATTATACTTAACCTTTCATCCTGGTTGACTATTTCAGAGTTTTGGGTTGCATGACAGGGAATTTCCTCTCTGTAAATTTTTGCCCTCCGAATCCTGCCCCCCCCCCCAGTTGATCTGTAAACCTGTTGTAGCCTAGGTCAGTCGGTTGTACAAGTCGCCACCGGGGAGTTTTAATCTGTAACTGTTAAAGACCCTGCCCTCTGTTCCTTAAACTCGGGAAGTATGCCTTCACGGACATGGGCACAAAATATCTATCCGAGCTCTTTATTTTATTGGAAGTTGTATCACTGTGATATATTACATTCACGTTCTCCTCCTTTTATCGTTTATTGTTACATTGCTTCTACACGCTATTCTTACGAAAACTTATTCTTCTATATACTTTCTGCTGCTAATTGAAATAAATGTAGCAGAAATAGTTTAATACAGTTTTGTTGAAGATACAGGGGGGGGGGGGGGGGTATAAAGAAAAGCGAATCGACAGATATTTGAAAGCTAGCCACTACACGCTGGCCTTAACCTTCCATACTCAATCCATCACGTTCTAAGAAACAACTGAACAGCGAACACACTATACAAATGCAAAATTCAAACACATAATGAATACCTCGGAAATGGCTAATTTCACAAAACTTTCATTTGAAATAAATTCTGTATTTTAAATAGATCTATATTTTTATATAGTACGTTTTTGTATTTCTCTTATAGTTTATCAGTTATGTACAGCTATACACCACTTTCAAATGAATAGGATTTCATAGACTACTCGCAGAAAGTTCAAGCTATACATTTTATTATACTAATGTCTTGAACATAGTATTTTAATCAAAACAGAGCGATTTTTTAAATTGTGCCTTTCTATTGAGTCTAAAAACTTATTTTCGGCGAAATCTCGGTATCGAATTTTTGCGTGGAATGTTTGAATGTAATAAGTAAGTAGCAGAAACCTTAAAGGTTACAGTAATATCTTAATTGCAGCTAAGTCTAAAATACTATTATTTCCCCTCGTATTTTTTAAAAGTGCAAATGTCCTGGACACCTGACTTTTAACAAAATACCTTGATATTACTAAGTTGACAATATTTGGCGCCCGTTAGTGCAGAGCAACAATGTATTACGGTTGACAATACTTGGCTCCTGTTAATTCAGAGCACAACAGTGCACTATAAAATCTACATTATTGCGCATACATTTTACTATCTGAAAGTGCATCATGACTTCCTCAAAAGCAGATGTGTGTGTGTTATTGGCGGGAAAAGAAAGGCAAATCCTTGAAGCTACAAGAGAAATAAGTATAATAGAGCAGGCAAGACTGAGAAGAGCGTCTTATAAGAACTACTCTGGAAGGAATGTAGATGCTAAAATAATTGGTGTAAAACGTAATTTCATAGTATTTAAAATTTGGCCCTTAAGTTAATTCCTAACAATGCCTGGAAGTAGATTTAAAGTAATACAGTTTCAAATGTAGTAATAGCTATGCATTAAAACATAAGTACGACTACATAATTGTATAAACAGGAACAAAATTACTAAATCTGTGAATATCTCATTATAGATGCAGAATGATGTGCATCCAAAATATTGGAGACAATGACTACTTGGAATTATTTAACCAGCTGCACTCTCTTAAGGCAAAGGAAGAACAATGTATTTTTCTATAAGGCTTAATAGATATAGAAGAGGTGGAACAGGCACGACTACGACAAGGAGAAAGAAAACTGGATAAACATTCAGGTATCGTGTGTTACTGGGTACTGAACGGAATGGGGTATGTTTAAGTCATTTCTCTCACTCCGCTGTGACTGCAAAGAAAATTAGATGACTGAGGAACTTGAAGCTGCGATTTTTTTTTTTTTTTTTTTTTTTTGTAATTTACGTCCTCCTCGGACGAAGAATGGAATGGGTGAAATGATGCTCAAATGTGCCCAGAGTCCATAGAGCTTAGAGTTACCCGACATTCGTCTTTCAGGATAAGGGAAAACCCCGGTAAAAACCTAATCCAGGTAACTCATCCTGGCCGAGATTCGAACTCGGGACCTCTTGAAGGTGAGGCAGACACGCTACCACCACGCTACCGAGGCGGGCGAAGCTGCGATCGTGAGTTCAGCGTAGTCAAAGGTAGGTTAAGGAAGATATTTCATACTGTGCACCAGCTCATTGAATTAATAATACAAAGTAGCACCGCACAAAAATTCACACTAAAAGAAGTAGATTTTTCTTTCTTTTCCTAATTTAACCGTTTTTTTTATTCTTTCCGTTTGTTTCACTATCTTTTTTCTGTAGTTTCACACATACACACTATAGTATAGTGACTATAGTCACTATACACAAATACCCATGCCCAAGGCGGGACTCGAACCCACGACGGAACGCTAGACACGCTCTAGCGACTATGGCTACGAGGGCCGGCTTATAGATTAAAAAAAAAAGCTTTGAATATTAAGCACTGGTGGCCCAAGTTCTACAGGAGAACATCTGTCTCCCTAGAAACATTATTCATACAGAGGAATGAGAGTATTCATTTTGGAATAAGTACACTACATCACTTCATTTATGGTTCCAGCAACCCTGGCTATATTGTAGGATTGCCGTTCATCAATAGTGTGGTCAAGCATGTGGTCATAGTGTGGTCATGTTGGTCTAAGTCAGCATGTTGAACTACCTAAAAGTGTATGCTATCCTTCTGGTAAACTGACAATAAAAAAGCAAAACATTGAGGACCTACACAAAATCAGGCTTCATAAAATCAATGTTTGTGGAAGACAACTGCACTGAATTTTATATGTGGACATTATGAAAGATGCTTTGGTGGTGGAAAATGCAGAGTTAGAGGACTAGAATAATATGAACTTATTACACATATTCTTCTGCTTAATTTCCTTTACAAGCATAATGAAAAGAGTGAGTTTATGTAAAAGCATTAAAAAGCCAATAAATACGTTTTTCTACTTATATGTATGTTATTTTTCAAAATTTGTTAAAAGGGTACAAGTCCGGAGCTTTTTTAAATTTTATAAAATTATTTTATCAATAAACGAGATTTCAATCAGCCATCTCATTAAAAGTGGTAGTACTATATTTTTTAATGCAAAATTCGGAGATAAATCACGAAATGTAGTAACAAATAAGCTTTTTTTTTACCTACCCGAAAATTCATTCTGATGGACATCTGCCATTTTAACAAATGACCATTCAAATATCTAACTCAATAACTATGAAATAAATAGGGAAGTAAGCATTTATAAGAATAGTTTATACAAGAGTACAAAAGGTCATGTGAGTGCATACATCAGATTTCTTTTATCACGCCTGTGCACTTTGGCGACTGTTGCCTTAAGTGAATCAAAAATTCTTTTTCTACTCATTTTCTGCATTTTTGTTTTTCAAATAATACTTCGTGTTAACTAGTCAACACCCTTGTTACTTACAGAACATCTCAGAAAGTTCATAACATGTGTAAGAGCAGATAACAAAATTGCATATATCCTTAAGGAAGCTCTTATTTTTCTATCCTGTATCGTGCTCTGGTTTTATGAAATTTCGTAGACAAACGACAGTTAACAGGCAGTTTGTGACATATTAGATGCGCCGATTGTTTTAATACTTTTACCTACTCTCTTTACTTTCTCTTCCAGTAAGTAGAGAAGGTATTGTATTCTACCAAAAAATTCGGTATCTGGATTTCATCGAAAACAGATGGCTAAGAGTCCCTGAAACTAGAAAATGGAGTTTTACAAAAAGGTCCGCGCTCGAATAGCATAATTCGAAAATCAAACAACGAACAAATATGTTTGGTAAATACGTTCAGTGACTTCCAGATGCGACACAGACACTTTCAGGAATGTATCCTAACTCCAGAATTCCTTTTGCAAATAACATTTTTCGAAATGTTTTAGATTCTAAAAATGGCTGTTAACGAATTTTATTAAGATACTATACCACACTGTCTGACATATATGTATGTGAGAAATAAAATGTATATCTTTAATTTTCTGGGAATAATTTGTAAAGTCCACTTAATTCAATAAACACGAGGTGATATATGAAAACGTGTTACACAAGATTTGTATCGCATAAGAAACTTTGTGGCTTTAAGCATTCCGTGGTATTGTTGGTTCCCCGGTTTGAATATTCAAATACTATATAGTTTTGTCAACTGGAAATCACTATTCATATGTTTTACTTTCTTTTCTATTTTTCGGCTCACATAAAGAGATCGGAGATTCAAAACAATCCATACGAACCGGCTTTGGAAGGATTTCACTGTTGGTTTAGCTTAATGGAGTCCATTACACCTACGAAGAAATGTCTAATGAAGGTTTATCTGCAGCAACATAAACAAAAAAATTGTAGAACAGGTGGAACGGAGGAAATGTAGTGAACACGAATATTTATTTAATGGCGACAACAACATATATGTTTTCCTCGAAACTTTGATATGCAATAATTTAAGTGAATGGTATTACTTCCTGTTAGAATTAAAATATGTATGCAATATTTCAATAACAATAAATAATATATGAAATTTGTTTTAATCCATTATTGAACTCAAAAGTTGGGAAAGTGAGAAACTTACCTATTCTACACTAATGGACACTCCGGTAACTGTACCCTTCACAAGGCCGAGTTATTAATAGAACAGGAAAATTACCTGAAGAAAGGTAAACATTAAGTCACTCGCACATTTCTGCACTCACTGCCACACAATTTTCGCGCACACGAATGAAAACGATGGTGCAATACGGTATCGCAGTTCTCGGTGAATCAGCAATGTTCACAGAATGCTTTCTAGCGAACTGCTGGCTACAGCACGTGTGAGGCGGGAACGTGTTAGCGTACCGTTCAACCACGTCTAGCCTGACGGAAGGCCAGTCACCAACTGAAGCGTCTGCAGCAGCAGGTTGCAAGCCCAGTGGACTCTGTGAGTGCATCATCGCAGCGGGATGCGAGCGACCTTGCCTTTCTTTCTATTCTCCTCTCTTACTCCAGATTCCTGCCCACCCTACCGCGGTCGAACTCCCAAATTCTGACGGAAGCTTCAAAAGAGCAAGCTACCAAATGCAGTGTTTCGGTGATTTGCTGCTCAGTCATGCGCTTCAGGTAGTTCTTAGAAATAAAAGAAGGGGAAAAAAAAAAGACAAACAAAAACATCGTTTTAACGTTCACATGTTTAAAAAAAAAAAGACAAACAAAAACATCGTTTTAACGTTCATATGTTTTACGAGCACAACGTAGATCACTTTTTGCTGTTTTGTTTGCAGTGATGCGCAACCTTTGGGTGATCGACCCTTTCGGGGCCAACAGATTTATTTACTTATTTCTGTGTAACATACTAATGGAAAGTAGAGTAAGTACTGGATCAAGCCTAAATTTTGATACCGATATTTTAGAGAAAATGCGCGTCTAGAGCTCCCTTAAGTAAAGAAATAACAGCTTGAAAATTCTGCGCAATTGTGTGTACCTCTGAAAAAATATGTCATAAATGAATATCAGATAGATTCCATACTTGGTATTACGTTAAGCATCTTTCAAAACTCCATTGCCAAATTGTGAAGAAAATCTCTCAACCCAAACTATTCTTTACATGGAAAAGTTAACGTTATCGTAGTTCTCCTCCAAAATCTCTACGATTTTGACTAAAATGGCATGTGTTTAAGACACATACTTGCATGGCAAAATGTATATCAAAATTTCTGAGTCAATATGGGTGGCTCAGTTTGTTAGATGCTCCATCACTGATAAAAAAGTTTGGGTTCAAACTCAGCTCAGAAAGTGGTTTCAAAGTGTGCTTAATGGTGACAGCTACATGTCAGTAGATTTACTGGCACGTAAAACAACTCCTGCGGGACGAAATTCCGACGCACTAGCGGCGATTATATGATTTGAGAATTGAAAACTTCGTTGACAAACAAGATGTTTATTTATTTGAATTCTCTGGGAATGGCCTATGAAGTCCTCTTCATTATGAATGACTCTTCTATAACTTTTCTATAACGTTAAATAGAGAGCGAGAGAGAGAGAGAGAGAGAGAGAGAGAGAGAGAGAGAGAGAGAGAGAGAGAGAGAGAGAGAGAGAGAGAGAGAGAGCAAAATCTTACTATTCAAAATTATAGATCTCGCCAAAGTATAACATTTATATGCAACACACTTTCTGATATCTTTAACTCTTTCCAAGATATTACCTGTTTTTCATTTGGATTCTCGATATATATTCGTTTTACTCATGGCAAGTTACTCTTCATTCTACCCATTGTCACGTTAAATAAAACCAATGACATTTCACACAGCGACACTGTTTAAAAGACTGGGTATCTCTTTGTTTGCTGTCTACCTAATACAAAATTTCTAAATGTTAAGCGATAGGATTTAAGTAGACCAGGCCTCGTAGCTCAGACGACAGAGCTCCAATGCTGTGCGAGTCTCCCGGGTTCGATTCCAGTCGAGGGCACCAAGATTATTCCCTGCCCCCCCCCCCCCCCCGCTCTTGAGTTTGGAAGTATGAATGGAAGCTTGAATAGTTGTATAAAAGTCAAATAAGATCCAGAAACCCAATAACAAGCGTGTACGATTTAACATAATTGCCGATAAGCAGTGTTTTCCAAACCTTGGTGATCGATGTAAATGAGAAAGAAAATGTTGTAAATAGAATAAGCTTTTGTCAGATCAATTTATAGAGGAACGAATAAACTCACGTGAACACAAAACATCTCTACTAACCTGTAGTAATGTACCTAAACGGAGTGGCAATACCCATATTTAATACCTGAAGTACTGAAAGGTGAAATTTATGATTTAAAAGAACTGAAAGGAAGATAGGTATGTAATGTCAATATTTTCCTATGCTAAAATTTATGCATAAGGTAGTATCTCTAAGTTTGTCATTGGCTTGACAGTGTAAAGTTCATTCAGAAGATGGAGTCACTGGCCACTTGTCACTTTAAGGTATTTTTAAATATGTTTAGTATGACTTCGTTGTTTCCTTTAATTCTAATGGTCATGTCGGCGGCCACTCTCCTTTGAAACATACCGAAGGTGTTAACTTCTAATCGTGAGGTTTTAATCATTAGATCACGCACACATTCACACTCTCATTCATACTTCCAGACTCTGAGTAAGATGAGGAATTATCTTGGTCGGAGAAAAATCCCCGCCCGCCGGGAATCGAAACCGGAACCCTAGCACCACAGGCAGGTGCTCCAGCAACTGAGTTACGAGGACAGCCATCCGTTGTTTGTAAATGCTTTTAAGACTAATTATACACTAATTTCCCAGGTTTCTTCAAATCGCACTACGTAAATTTCTGATGGTTCTTGTTATTCATAACCTAATCTAAGCTAAATTTGTATTTCTTTAGAGCTATTGAGTTCGTTCTTATTATTCATCTCGTTTGTATTTTTCTATCCTTGTGTCAGCTTTTAAATTGTTTTTTGAGATTAGAACTTACTTCACTTAGCACCTACCACTAACTTCAATGTGTATCTCTGGAGTACATGAAAGGATAGTGGAGCCTATTATTGCTCTAAGCCATCACTGAAACTAAACATGACTAGCATTATTCAGCAAACAAGTACATCAGACAGGACCACACAACTGCAACATCAACTCTTATGTCCAAAGCCCTGTCTATTTACTATCACCACCACCGCCAACCGTCAGCAGCACAATCACCAACACAGGCATACAGCAAAATTTAACCTCCTCCTCAATGATTTGTTACACTTTTCTTAACTACACTTCACCTTTATGCAAGTTTTCCAATGGTACAAGTAACATTTATTGCCTTTTCTCTCCTCACCGGTTTTATCGAGTTTTGCATTAAGCTAGATGTCCTAACCATTGAGGTTAAAATCATGATTACTAGCATATTGTTTAGTGATACAGTATTTTATATATCTTTAATGTTATTTTTTGCTTCCTTTGCATAATTTTGCAGATAATCACGGTAAAATTTCGAATATGGTTTACTGTCTTTCTGAATCTAACGTAATCTAATCTTGTATAACGATGAGTTTCTTTTGATGTACTTTTTACGCTATTTATTTAGGGTTGTTGAGTTTTCTTTCCCTTTTCTGTTTTATCGAGTTTATTGAAGCTAGAACTAGCAGATATGTATAAGGTAAGGCCGCCTGAATTGGACCAATATAGGCCACGCCGTGGCTCAGTGGTTAGACCGCTTGGCTCTCACCAAGGCGGCCCGGGTTCAATCCCAGGCGACCGCAAAGTGAGATTTGTGGTGGACAACACGGCGCTGGGGCGGGTTTTCTCCGGGATCTCCGGTTTCCCCCGCCATTTCATTCTACCGGTGCTCCATCTTCATCTCATCTATCATCAGTGTCATCGCCTGCGGTGCCGAATGTAGTAAAAGCGGGCGTTAAACACTACACACATTGGATCAATATTTTGAAAATCTTTCACTAACCGCTATTTGTTGCGTAACTATGAAAGCTTTTACCTTATATTAAAGCCTGGACATTCTAGATTATGTTAAATGCTGAGTTTTTCGATTAAGAATTTTCTGTGTACTTCCGTTTTTATTTTTATTCCGAGCGGAAACTAATTCTAATCACCGCAATTGGAGGATTAATAGGATTGGCATAGCGGACGAGTCGGAATGGAAGGAAAAACGGTGGAACATCAATTTTAGTACATAACGTAATCACGAGAAGAAAATAACACATTTCTGCACTTGTATATTTATATCTTTACGCACCTCACTCACATGTTCCACATATGAAATTGCTTCTTTCCCACAGCACCCAGACAGATTTCGAGGTACCATTCTCCGTTTCTTGGAGTCATTTGTAGTCAGCCTTATAACAAGAAGGATTATGTAAGTATGAAAGTCTTATTTTCTTATTATACAAGTTTCTGGAACAATTTCAATGCACATTCGTTCCACACAGAGTCTTTTACCTTTAAACCTATTTTCTCAATATTTCTAGTATTTTAGCTGCGTTTTTCTCTGATTCCGTCATACTTTTGGCTAACTTCCATGATAGTGACTATTATAAACATCGCTAAAACAAATATTTCATCACCATTACTTAGCAAACAATTACATAAAGATCCCTACAATCATCAAGACTTGAAACCAATCTACCATCGAAAGTTTTGAACACCTTTCCTGAGCCATCACATCGTTTTTGCTGCTATAAAGGCTCTCTAAAATATTTGCAAGTACTGTTCTCTGGTTTTATAGGAATTTAAAACACTTCAGTCATGATGTTATCTTGTTTAATGGTATTTTCATAGGTATTCCAGCATTATTTGCTATTTTTTTATCATTTTTTCCATTAACCTTTTTGCTGTTTTCTAAAACTTTCCCCTATGGTTTCATATGTTCTTTACATGTTTTAGACGTTTAGCCACTTTTTAAGTTATTTTTATGCTTCGTGAAACAGGACAGTTGTGAAAAACCAATAACGCTGAATAAAAAAGTTAAAAAAAATACATGGTTAATTAAGGTTACGTTGGACACAGAAAGACAGTAAGCCATACTCGACGTGTTAGCATCAAAATATGCAGAAGAATGTAAAGGATGCGGAATATGACAATTAAGTTATACAAAGTACTGTAATAGTGATCAGTATGCTAATAATAATTAGTTCAACATTAATGTTTAGAGCATCTTCTAGTGCTAATTTGAAAACGTGGTAAAACCGGAGAAGAGTGACAAAGCAGCAGATGTTACTTCTACCATTAGAAAACGTGCATAAAGGTGAAATTTAGTTATGGAAAGGGTAACAAATCGCCGAAAGGAGGTAAAATCTCTGGGTTGCTACTGTTGTGGTGGAGAATGTGGTGCTACTGGCTGGCAGTGGTGGTGATGATAGTTGGGGAGGTGGTGTTGTGTTTGCGATGGTTGTGGTCTTGTCAGAAGTAACTGCTTGCTGAAAAATGGTGTGATGCTTTGTTTTAGTGGTGGCTTAGAGCAATGAAAGATACAAATGAGCTTTCATAAACTCTACAGGGACACGATGAAGAACAACAAATAAAGATAGAAGTAGACACTAACTCAGAAATTTCTAGTATAAAAAGCTTTATAAAATAGGAAGCATGAAAAAATATATAAATAAAACGTAACAAAATGGCTTAAAAGAAATAAAAAAGTTAGCTTAAGTTAAGTTCGGTTAGATACAGAACGGCAGTAAGAAATACTTTAGATGCTACCATCAGAAATTTACTGAGAGTATGTAATCAGCTTGAAAAAAATCTGAGAAATGATTGAAAACACAGAAACCAAACCTTCTCAAAGGTCTTTGTAAAAATATGATGTTTCATTCTCCTTCTTGTAAATGCCTTGTTGCAGTAAATTTTGTGTGGATAATCGTAGGTACTAGCGATTGGCACTGCCGGTATATGTTTACGCAAATCTACATGTTGCCAAACAGGAAATTTTCTTTGCCACATCTTACGAAATAACATTTCACTGTCCCTAAAGAAATCTTCATCTGCAAGTTAATATTCACTCTATCTTAAATAACAAGATTCAGGTGGTTTTACTTAAGGCATGGCTGAATGAAACTACGAAAACTGAACGGAACATCAAACTTTTGTCTGAGAATATTTGTTAACAGCTAAACCTGTGTCAATGAAAGTAACGGATCTGACGCTTGCTATTCGGCTTGCACGTTGTCGAATGACTATTTTTTTAAACTACCGCAATCACATTGGAAAATGCATATATAGTACCATATCCACAGTATAGGTAAAAACCGACTGACAACATGTAAATTGTCGACCAGATGACCAAATATTCATTCATTTTGGTAAATTAATAATACATGTTAAATAATTTTATTTAATGTTACTTTTTGAAAAAAGAAAGAAAAGAAAGTAAAGTGTAGAAAAGGACCAAAGTGACGTACAAATTGAAAAACGACCGAAAGCTAAAAAAAGGCAAGAATGCCAAATATAATAAATATATTTATAACCAAAGTTTATATTTTGTATTTTAATAGTTAAATAATAATGCATACTGAACAAGCGAAGAAATGGCGTTATCAAAATCTTTTCCGCAGTGATGAGGATGTCGGTTATGGTGGTGATATTGCTGTTTCTGGTGACCAGAATGATATGGGAACAGAAGTACGGTCACTTGAGAGCGTTCCTAATAAAGAAATACATTGATACAACATTTTTATGCCAATTATGAGCATCTTCTACTCGAATACGGAGTGAGGAGAAAGCCGTAGAGAATGAGCAAACAGAGCGTATCAAACCCTAGAGCAGTACAACGAAAACCAGTTCGACATCCTCATGAAATTTATGCAATATGGCTTTTATTTTCTTCCAAGAACAGCGCAATACTAATGCACCACCATTTGAGCTGAGATTTTTCTATGTAGAAAGTCACTGTTCATCAATTTCCAGTTTTAAATTGTAAAAATGTTCAAATAAATCTCGCCGTTTTGTGATATATAACTGCGGCTGATTTAGAATGCATTAGACCCGTATATCATGGTAGACCTCTGCATTTGAGTCCCTTGTGCCCCACCCATTCTTCTTATAACGATAAAAAATGCATCCAGCATTAGAAGTGTGCAAGATATGGGAATCAGATCCGGGGTGGTCCTCGGGCCGGATTCGGGCTTAATTTCTAATGCGTTTGTCGCTTCAGGCTTGTAAATTAAAGTCGGAAAAAAATTAATTAATTACATAAAAATAGCCTTTTATTTGTCTTATAAATAGCTTAAACGTACAGTATTTTAATCAAAACCATCTAGGCCATATTTGCTTTTGGTCCGAGATGTTGGATGCCTGGAATCGTACAATTGCCATATCATGCATCTATACATAGTAGTAGCAATATAAGGATCAGTAAATAGCTGTTCGGAAGTTGCAAAATTTGCCTTCCTCCTAATTTATATCTATGATATCATACGCAGTGCGCACTAAGAGGCGGCATGTTTTTCCTGCTGACTTGATTTCTCTCTACCATGCCTTCCTCTAATTCCATTTCTTCCTCTGTTTCAGGAACTTTCAGGTTTTACGCAGTGCTGGATAGATGGTGCAGATGCTTACTCCAAGGAAGGAGTGTTAATCCGTGGACCTCCGAGGGCTGCCTGGGTTGTATGGGTCGTTCCTTGCATAATTCAAGCGGCTCTGGGACTGGGTCGTGTCTCTGAATCAGGAAATATAATTCGGCTATGGACTGTCTCCAGCGGGACGTGATTCTTTCGGTTCATCCATTATTCCTGGGTGTGGTAGCCAAATATTTTCGTATAAGTCACATCAAAAAGCAGGTATCGTCTGTCCACAGTTAATGTTTTATATTTAGGACATTCGGTTTATATTCAAAGCGTTTATCAGTTATAGTGACGGTAAGTGAGGTGGTGATAGTGGTGGTAGTAGTAGTGGAGATGACAGCGGTGGTCGTGCTCCGTGGAATACTTAGAAGAAATGGCCAACTCACTTTCTTATGAAAAGCAAAAGGAAATGTTACATAACAGAAATACAAAGGATAGAGCAACAGAAAGTAAGGAAGATATATATTGCATAGTTTCAACAAGGTTAGAGTAAACCTGTACAGCATGTCGACTGTCCACATGCACCTTAATGTCCCTGGTACTAAGGAAGATCTACAACAAACCAGCCAATAACGGAATCTCCCGAGGAACGCGTTATGTATGTGGTTTTCTTTCACAGGAAAGCGAATGATGTAATTTACTAGGAGCTTTCAACAACACTATAGCCCATTCAACAAATTGACCACTTGGGATCTTAAACCGTCAGAACCTGTTGATAACACCCTACAATTAACTAGGATACGGATTAATAACTGAATTTAAATATCGTTTACGAGTAGGTGTGGATATCAAGGGGTATTTTTGGGGCCCATTCTCATTAATGATGGTGCAGAAGATGGGAATGTAAAGTGAGTTTCCGTTTTACAGTATCTTGTCATTAAAACCAATGGGAACATCTCATTTCATCCCACTATGGCGGCTTATTGCTCGAATTATAATTTCTGATTAGCTGTTGTCTATTCCAAATCAGTATCCCACATCCAAGAAACATTTTATTTGTTCTCTAGCGTTTTAACTTTTTGAAACTTTAATGCTTACGTATAGAAATTTGCCCTAAAATCTATATAGGAAAAACAAAAAGAAATATTAACATCAGAACTAAAGAACATCTAAGAAACATTAAAAATGGTGAAATAGAAAAATCAGCCGTGGCTTTTCATTTTTTGAATACTAGACATGACATCAACTTGGAAACATCTGTAATAAAATATGTTAATCACCCCATAGACCTTTCCGTATGGGAAAAAATCTTCATCAACAAAAATCGTCATAGAGTCATGAATTTTGAAACTCCACCACCGGACATCTTTGACAAGTACATCACGCCATCTATTGACAAAACGGAGAAAGAGGAAACCACTACAACTTGCACTAGTCGAGTATCAGCTGATGATAGGAGCAAGAGCTCTTGAAATATGTCCTGTGAATAAACAGTGTGAGTGAAGCAATGTGTCAATATCTTCTCGATTCACTTTTGTACTAATTTGTGCTTCACTGTCCCTACGCTTCTTCCAAGTTTATACTTCCATCAATTAACTAAAATAATAAGAGTTAAATTATGAAGCCTGGGACTCAAGTATTTCATAAATTGTGAGTTTTATTGTTTCTGAATATAAAAGGTATCCTAGAGTAAAACGCGAGCATGAAAAATGCCGGTATCCGTTAGTAAAGTAAAACATTAAAATTTAATTTAAATACCACACCTGCTGTTTTAATTCAGTGTCTTAGTGAGATGCGACACGAAGATTTTAAACAAAATTCCTCTAGCCTGAGCTACACTGTATATGTAAGTTTTCGCTTTTTTTTTACCTTAAAGGTGGCTACAATGATATCTATTACAATGTGTTGTGTTTGAGATTGCTGCATGACAAATAAACTTGAATTCTCTGCAGATATCCTGTTAAGTTCTGTTTATTACAGATTAATTTCTTATAAATATAAACCTCAAAAGAGGAACAAAGACTTACTGCAGAAGTTCTTAAGTCACTGAGTTTATATCAAATAAAAGATGCTTCTGTCATTTATCATTTCCTAAGTATTCTGTTATTGGATTGAGTTCCAATTACATGTTATTTTCAAGTGGTTCTCCGATGTTGGTCGTAGTCACACAAAGAGGACGATATTTCTAACTCATCACTAGGGGCGGATTTTCCCTATTTGCGTATTTTATTCCTGTGTTCAGAAACGTAGGCTTTTAAGTTATAAGCACGTTTCGTATAATTATTAGCCTAATTTCTTAGTTTTATTAGTGCCTATAAATGCCCATTTCATACGTTTGTGCCTATTCTGCTTACTAGTGCCTATTGACTTGTTGACCAATTTCTTCTGCCTGTAATTTCTAACAATAGCTTTTGCATGTTGGTTTCAGCGTGAAGTTTGCGGGGAAGAGAAATGTCTTACAGCTGCACATTGGATATACAAAAAGGGGTTTAGCCAGGTAGGTATCTGCCTTACAGGAGTATCACAATGCTCTAATGACGTCATAGAAAAATCTTAGAATTCGCACAAAGACCAGCTAAATGATATTTCAATGGATTGACAACTGACCACTCTTTATGTGGGGAATGGAAAGCCCAATGTGTAAGGAGTGTTTCGAGTGCACACATAGCTCAGTTTCCTACGCAAATATGCCAAAAGAGAGAAGCAACAGAAGTGTACTTTATAGCAGTCGATAAATGGTGATCCATCGTACAGCACAGATGAGAAAGTAATTTTTGTCAGCCTTGTGTGAAACATGAGTTTAATCATTCATGTTTGTATTAATACTATATTATCCTTGTTTCAAAAACCTTGTAAAAATAAGCCCCTGTAGCAACATTATGCCGAACACAAATTAGTATGTTGAGGAGAGCCAAAAGAAGAGAAACTGAATGTTTTCAGTTTTCCAAAATAAAGCAGAAATTTGCCTAATGTGAGAACGTTCTTCATTACATGATATGACTTTACATTGAGATTTAACTTAAAACATGTATGAATGTTAAACAAGACCATCTAATGCATTTCATCTTGATTAGAATACTATTTATTTGAAAGTTACAAGTATAGCTTTGTAACCTCAGCGTACTGGGTTCCACAATTTTGATACGAGTATGATCTATTGGCAGTTTCAATGCAGTAACATGACATTTTTGTGCTGGTGTAAAGGCTTATTTTTTGAGCTAATAGTAATACTTGGGGGAGGGATTACTAATTAGATTATTGATGTTGTCAATTGTTAACAATCATATCAGATCACAATTAGTACCGCTGGTAAGCCGGAATTTACTCCCATAAGATTTTTTTTTACATGTGTGTAACTCTACTGACACGAAGCTGTTGTTTTACCCAATCTTAAAATCACCTCTCTGAGACTCTGTTCAGGTTACAACTTAAACTTGTAAGGCTAGCGCTTAATTAGCTGGGCTACACAGACGTGATTTTGTCATGTTATGTTTTTCTACATGTATCACAAGGATCGTGAAATCGATTGCTTGGAGACCTCCGGTGTTATTTCCAACATTGAAAATGAAACTGCAGACCAATAAATCTTAAAAGTTTGTGTAAAATTTTACTGAAATGCCTTTATAAAAGTAAGTACGAGAATTCTTTTTACGGTGCCGTAATTGCTGTAATTCTGTTTGAATGAACAGGAAACGCTTACTAAAAAGCTGTGCTTTATTATTTGTGTTTAGTCGACAATGGGGCATTTAGGGTTCTTATTATAAAAACTAGGATTCTGCAGCTTTAGCTTTTAATTCATTTTTGTTCTTTGCTTTGTATCTTTCTGACACATCGTGTTATCTTTTTATGTGATATTAAGATTGCTGCGATGAACCTTTGAATTTATCTTTCCAACAATCGTTTCCATTTAGGAGACACATCTGTGCAAATTGGCCCAAAGCTTACAAGAATACCTAATTTAGTTCTTTTTTGTCTTAAAATTAATATAGACATACTTCAATAATATAAATATTTTTTTTTAGCGGCACTACAGAAAACGTCACATGACAATTTAAATAACACTAACACTTACGTAGCTGCTATTACGTAATTTTAACCTCAGATTTCTCAGATTCCATATTTTCTACATTTTCCTAACTTCAAAATGTTCCACATGATGCAGTTTTCTATTAATCTGTATGAAATTCTAGACATGCCTGTAAGGGCAACTGCATATTAAGTGTACCCATTTACATTTTTTTATATTTATTGAAAAGGATTATAATGCTTACTTTATTTCATTGTTACCTCAATAATGTATTAATTCTATTGTGGTCGCATAACCTTAGTTGTAAAGCGACCTTAAAGGAAATGAAATAAACAATGCTTACTTCTCAGTGAAAACGCGTAGGAAATTAAATATTGTGAAATAGGTATGATTTATTTCTTCCTTTCGTTGATATGGCGAAGACAAATATTTCACATAGTTACGTGTTATTAATAGGTTAAAATGGGTGCAGAAAATATTACTCCAAGCATTAATTTTTAAAATTACAATATGTGGAACATTTCGAAAATTGCCTGTAATTTTGACATTGTCTGTTAATGCCTCAGGAACTATTGTAACAAGAAAGCTGAAACTTGGTATTACTCCATTCTTGACCGATCACAAAAATAAATGGTATAAATTTGGAACAAATCCAACAAAAGCTTCAGATATTTCAATTTTCACCCTTAAGCCCCCACCAAACCCATGTTTTTTTCACATAGTTAATTACTTCACACCTTTCTGCACCTTATGGTTCTTACTTAGCGAAGTGGATTTATATGTATTTTAGTTATACGGCAAAGTCTGTTATTTTAACTTGCTTGGAGCAATTTATGAAATTTGGAATAAACGTATAACTATTTCTCCTAGGGAACCGCAAAATAGTATATGTTTACTGAATTTGTTTCAGCATATGTTGCAATGATTGTCATTTTGTTATTGTGTATTTTAAGAGAAATTTTACTAAAATTGTGTATTTCCAAGTGTTTACTTAGAAATTTTTAGTGCCTATTTTAAGTGTCTCTTTTTCCCCTTTTTGGTGTCCTTTTGTCTGCTATTTCACACATATTTAGTGCCTATAAATCCGCTCCGTCATCATGTAGAACTCTGCTGTTAAAAGATTCATAACTCTGGGCCCAACGTACTACCCTTGAACTTACAACGAAAGTAAATCATTTCTGCAAGCCTTTGTCTTGAAGCGGAAAGGAGAACAACACTAATGTGCAGAATTTGACACTTTGTCTGGGGTTTTTATTTTAATATCATTATCCCTAATTTAAGAAACTGAACTTAGTTTTTCTCCGTCACTATTACAGTTTAGAAATCAGCACATCAAATTTAGCAAAGTAGATATACTTTGGAAGAAGCCTCAGAATCATGCTTATCAGGTAATGCCTGTGTAACAGTTTTTGTGAAAGTGCATTGTGAAAGTCACATAAATATAACATATCAGATATTTTGGTTTAAAGCTTAAAATTTCCATGGGGCTCTCCGTAATGTAGTAGGTGTTAGTGCTTTTGGAAGTACAGTAAAGGTTATGCCATTTCCTCAATTTGTTATGTCTCTGTTTAAAGTAAAAACAGAACTGAAATTGACCAAAGAATGGTGGAGGCAAAAGAAAATTGGTGAATATATTGTTTTAAGATAGATGGAAATAGACTGAATGATTGTTGTGTAGCGAGAGCCCATTTATAGAGTAGAGCATAATATTAAACATTTAAAATATCTTTTCTCGCTTTCCTTTTTCCTGATAATTTAATTGTTATAAAATAACACAATAGAGTTTTGCCATTCATTCATTAAGGTGTTTAAAACGTGATTTTATGCTTTTAAGCAATATAAGTAGCTTTGGAGCTTTGTGTGATAAAATAGGGAATGATTTTTTTCACTTTTTACCCATCCTAGCGACGCCAGTGGTAAATCAGTAAGAAAGACGACATTTAGGGCGGGGGGCGGGGTGAAAGCTTCAAGAAGTGGAGAGAAGCAGATTGCAATATGCATTTCCGCAGTATTGTCTCTGCTAGAGATTGCCTAAGTGTTGATGGGGCATTTTCTACTGCTGATAGAAGTAAAGACAGTAAGTGACGGTGATACAACAATATCGTTATCAGTTGTTTTAGTTATTTCAGTTTCCTAACAAATTAAACATTAAGAACAAATGAATGTATGTTAAATTCATAGAGGCCGTAGCAGAGTATATCGTGCTAGTATACACACGAGTATACTGAATGTATATATTTATTAGTTTCAAATATTTCTAGGATATCCTGCCAACATAAAAAGTACTCTATTAAGAAAAATAACACATGCTGGGTCCATAATACCAGTATTTCTTTTCGAAGTTAAGTTCTGTTAAAATAACAGAGAAATGATAACCAAATCTCTGATAAGGCAGTTATCTCAATCGACTCCATTCTTCCTTCTTTCTTCTTTGTCTCCGTACATAAATCATTTACTTCCTTTGCAATATTTTGTACACACCCGTCAACCCTTTCCCTACATATCTTAGCAGCTTGAAATCCAAATTTCCAGCTAAGTTATTTAGTGTGGTCGTTTCAATCCGGTACGTGAACTACTTTCTTGTGGCCCACCTACAAAATTCCAAAAAAACAAACAAACAAACAAAACGGTGCGTGTTTGTGTGTTCGTGTGTGTGTGGGGCGCAGGGTGTGGGTGTTAGATTAATTTGTTCATGAATTTTGAACGATTAAATAAAAGTAAACGCTCATTTCAATTGAAACACAGTGTAATGAGTTACTAAAAGACGAATATTATGGAAGTTATTTCAGCTGAATTTTACAACTCTCTGTCAAGTGACACATTTCCTGTTTAAGACTTTGCTGACGACTAATATCAAGGTTCGAATACGTGTGAAGACATTTTCAAAAATAAGGATGTCAAATCGAAATATAAAATTGCAATGAGTGTTATAAGCACTCTAGATTCCGTCTTCATGAGAGGGAAGCGCCAATATTAAAATCACAAATGTGTGCAGTTACAGCACAGAAAAGTGAGATTTACTGCTATTAACTTAACATTTGGGAATTAATTCTTCCACACTTTAGGCTTGTGTTGCGACAACGTTCGAACGATAGAATCAGACTGAACAATTCAATACCATAGCCGGAATTTGAACCACGGATCACTTGGTCTCCATTCGGTTGCAGTAATCCCTGAGCTAACATGGCAACATTTCGCAGCGCCATTAAATTCACCTGCTATTTCATTATATATTGACATAGGAACTCAGTGGATAGGACAGCCGAGCGGAAGTTGCAAGATCCGTGGTTCAAATTCCGGCTATGACATTACACTTTTCAGTCTGATTCTTCCTTTCCAACGCAAATCTTATGTAACAGGTTTTACATGAGACTGTATATGCTTTAACATTCGTTAAGTAGGATAATATCATCGTTTATAAATAAGTAAATATATATTTTTGCAACAAAACTCGGTGAAAATAAATATGATTTTCTTTTGCATCTGTAAGTTACTTCTGTCTTAAACCTGTTGTATTTACCATCGATACATTCGCTGAAGGATAACGTTAGGAAACGTTTACTTAAAACTATTCCTGCTATTAACCAACTTTTTTCGCATTCTATACAGATATGTATTAATATTTTCTCACTGGCATCTAGCTTTATGAGCCAAGCTGCAACACATGGTCGATGATCAATGTTATTTGCTTCCATTTCTTTCTACATCGAATTATTCCATCTTTATAGTAAACGACTTCTTGGGACCAACTTTTATTGTTCCATTTAGAGCTCCAATTCCTGATTTCCTCTTTGTTGTTCTCTTTTTCACCAGAGTAGCCTGATGTAGGGAGAAGGTAATCAGACCAGCAGGAAGTTTTCTTTTGCTATCCGATTCAGGAGATGCCATCTGCAAAACGAGTTTTCAGTTCTCCTATATTTCTTTTACCTAAGATGGCATTACTTGCCTAACTACAATCTAAGAAGTAGAGAGGAAATTTCGTATTTCGCTCAAAATTTTGATACAGAGATTTTAATTTTACAGAAATATATGTTTACAGCCCCTCTATATCCCGCCCCCGCGAAAACACCTACAAAAATATTTTCGCAGGGGTGTGTACCTCTGAAAGATATGTCATAAACGAATATTGGATAGATGCCAAACTTGGTATTAGGTTAAGCATCTTTCAAAGATTCATTGCCAAATCTTGAAGAAAATTTCTCAATCCAAACTATACTTTTCATGGAAAAGGTACCGTTACTTTCGTTTTTCTCCAAAATGGCTTCAATGATTTTGACTAAAATGGCATGTTTTTAAGATACATACCTGCATGACAAAAGCTATATAGAATTTCCTGAGTCAATATGTGTGGCTCAATTTGTTAAGTGCTACACCACTGATAACAGGGTTTGGGATCAAACTCAGCTCAGAAAGAGGTTTCAAAGTGTGCTTAAAGGCGACAGCTACATATCAGTAGCTCTACTGGCACGTAAAACAACTCATGCGGTACGAAATTCCGACGCACCGTCGGCCATTTTATGATTTGACTATTGAAAATGTCGTTGCCAAACAAAGTGTTTATTTATTTGAATTTTCTGGAAATAGCTATAAAGTTCTCTTTGTTCCCAATTAATTTTCTATAACTTTTCTATAACGTAAGGCAGAGAGAGAAGGAGAGACGAGAGAGAGAGAGAGAGAGAGAGAGAGAGAGAGAGAGAGAGAGAGAGAGAGAGAGAGAGAGAGAGAGAGAGAGAGAGAGAGAGAGAGAGAGAGAAATTTTACTACTCAAAATTATAAATCTCACCAAAGAGTAACATATATGTGAAACACACTTTTTGGTATCTTTAGCTTTTGCCGAGGTATTCGCTGCTTTTGATTTGTATTCTCGATAGGTATTCGTTTTACTAGTGTAAATTTCTCCTCATTATTGTGACATTAAATAGAAAGGAGGTACATTAGTGAACAACGTTTTAAAAGTCTGGATATTCCTTTACTTACTGTATACCTAATAAGTAATAACTAATACAAAATGTCTAAATGTTTAGCGACAGTCCATCTCAATAGGACTCAAGTAGACCTGGCTTCGTATCTCAGACGATAGAGTCCCAACCTGCTGTGTGAGTATTCCGGGTTCCATTCCAGTCTGAGGGTGCCTATCTTCCCTTCTTGAGTTTGGAAGTAGGAATGAAAGTGTGAATAGCTGTATAAAATTCTAATAAAATCCATAAACCCAATGACAAGTGTATACGAGTTAAGGTAATTGCTGATAAGCAATACCGTATAGGTGCGAATGTAATGCGCCAGGAGTCTAGTGCGCACCCCATACTTGAAACTTAAAATTATGAATAAAGGAGTTTTAGCGAATATAATGCGCATCAGTGACAGAAAATTAGGTATTTTATTTACATTTATTTTATGCAATAATGAATTTATCGTATAGATAAACAATCTTAGACATGGCTTCTTAGAGATAAACAAGTCGGTTTCATGAAACGATCCACCCATCCAGAGTTAGCCTCAAACTCTGGTTTCGAAATACCAGGAATTTCAGCCGCTTCTTTAGCTTTCTTTCGTATAGTGTCACTAGTCACAAGCAGCCCATTCTTCCTGCTTTCCTGCACGAATTCCAACAATTTTTCATTAACTTCAGGATCTCTTCCTTTGTTCGGACCCGTAAATTTCTTCCTACTAGATTTAGTAGCAAATAAAGTCAATTTCTGTTTTCGCCGCAAGTGAACATTACTCTCTGATACATTGAACTCCCTTCTTGCCTTACTATTACCATATTCTTCAACATAAAGAATTACTTTACGCTTTAAAGAAGCATCGTAAGACGTTCTTCTCTTTTTTCCCACTGTACTTATTGAAACAAACGCTTCCTTTATCCCCTGCTCAATAACAGGCTAAAGATAAATGAACTCCAACAATCCATTGTGACGAAATAAGCGAAAAAACAATGAAGTTACTGGTGATGTACGGAGCGGAATTTCGCTCGAATCTAATGCGCACCACGATTTGGAGTACTACATTTGTTAAGTAAAGCTGCGCATTAGCTTCGCGTAAGTACAGTATATTTCAAATCTTGAGCACCAATGTTAAAGGTGAGATACATATCACAAAGAAAAAGTTGTAAACAGAAGAACAAGCTTTGTCAGATTAATTTATAGAAGAACAACTATATAAAACGCACATCTCTGCTGCCTATCTGTAGTACTGTTTTGAAACAAAATGTCAACCACATTTAATATCGTACCGGAAGTTCAGAAGCGTAAGATTTATCATAAAAATGATGGTAAGATAGGTAATTAAATTCAGTAAATAGTTTTCTATGCTAAAATTAATGTATAAGATAATGTCTCCAAGTTTATCATTAGTAGACTTTGGATCCTTAGGTCCTAAAAACTGTAATTTTAGGCGCCTGAAAAGGTCCTAATAGGTAGAAATACGTCTATGATAGGCACAATAAATAAGCAAACTGTATGCATCACAGCATGCAAAACACAGTGATTAATGTTTTATTTCCAACCACATTAAATACAGTCGGATAAGTAAGATGAAATAGTAACTGAGCAATTATTCTATAAAAAATCTGCGTCACTGTTAATTAAAATATAAGTATAAAATAAAGTCTCACATGAATTCTAAAAGTTAAAGCTACATTCTTATTATGTTAGATTACAGATTCTTTAAAGTTAGTTTTGGCTGTAATTTTGCCCAAAATCAATAACAAGAAGCACTTCCCATAGATGATCCTAGCTGTAACAGCTTACAGCTTGGAAGAAGATTTGTAGTTACATATAAAGTTTTGTAACAAACTGTAGCTCTGTTCATTAGATTCGTCTCAAATTGAATTGCATTTAATTGTATGGAAGTAAACAATACCTATAATGTATACTGAACGGACAAATAATTGTGTGTGTGAAGGGAACTCCCCTGTAGTTGATAAATATCTGGCCACTTCCCAAAAGATTTCATGGTTCTTTAAAATTTAAATGCTCATCTAAAGCTACGGATACAAAGTGCTAAGATTTAGAAACAGGTTATCGTTCAATTTCAAACCTTCGTCAACGCACTTTAATCAGCTCCTCATTAGTGTCAACCTAATTCATCAGCCGACGTAACTGATGTTATCTATCCATGCATACCCTGAGAAGGAGATCTTATACCACTGGAGCAGCTGGCAGCAGATCCATCGGGGACCGAGTTTGCAGTCTGCTCTAAAGGTAACATACATTACTTATCATCAAATTTCACGGGAACATTTAAGACTCTTCGAGTCCAAAAATGATTGTTAAGCAACAGGTGCCAGCTAGGAGATAGCAAGGGAGCGTTTGTGTGTGTGTGTGTGTGTGTGTGTGTGTGTGTGTGTGTGTGTGTGTGTGTGTGTGTGTATGTGTGTATGTGTGTGTGTGTGTGTGTGTGTGTGTGTGTGTGTGTGTGTGTGTGTGTGTGTGTGTGTGTGTGTGTGTCTTCCCCAGAGTCTTGAATTATGAATGAGAGTGCGAATGTGTGCGTGAACTAATGATTAAAACGAAGAAAGTACCAGCAACCCAACGTATACCAGTTAAAACCAGATATGTTCCAAATGAATATGCCGTCGATATGCCCACATCAGCTATAGGCGGGGTATAAATGAGAACGAAAAAGTGATAAACGAAAGCGCAATACCAAACAAATGAAGGTCTCTTTGAAATACACTATTTATTTCAAATATCTCTTTTGTTTCTGAAGCCCATTTCCGACTTAACCCGTATTACTGGTTCCTATTGTTCCATACTTTAACTTTCGATATTCAGTTGTTCCCTATAATTACATTGAAACTTTCCACCTTTTTAAGTCTTCATTCTTAACATTCATAAAGTAGTATCACAATGTTGTCACATACTTCCTTGTATGTTGAATGTTCTTAAGTTTAAGAAGTGGTTAATATATAATATATGTAAAATTAATCAGAAGTAAAGTAGCCGTTTAACTGAATTTTGAGGCTTTAGTATATCGTAAATCCTGTAACATAAGTATACGTAATAACGGACCAAATAATCCCATAGTATAAAATAAAATAATATTCTACAAAATATGGATGAAAGCAGGACAGAGAAGTTTCAGAGCAAAACTCTATTGAAAGCTTGGGAAATTATATGTGACGCATCAGGCAGCAATTCATGTAAAATTGCCACTTAGATCAAGTATGTATTACGTTCAATCCAAACATGCGGTGTCAATATTTCGTCACTCGTACATGTTCGCCTGTATCGGTAGCGTAGATGGTAGCGTGTCTGCCTCACGTTTAAGAGGTCCCGAGTTCGAATCTCGGTCAGGGTGAGCTACCTGGATAAGGTTTTCCCCGGGGTTTTCCCTTATCCTTCAAGATGAAAGGCGGGTAACTCTAAGCTCCATGGACTCTAAGCTCCCTGGACACATTTGAGCATCATTTCACCCAATTCATACACCGTCCGATATGAATTAACGTTGGAGGACGTAAATTACACAAAAAAACTCGTACATATTTTGAAGCCACTTGAATTAAAAACATTTTTAAGAAATGGTAGTGTGTGTGTGTGTATGTATGTATGTGTGTGTGTGTGTGTGTGTGTGTGTGATTTAATTATCGTAACCAAAAACCTGAAAAATATCAAATTTGGTGCATAACATCAATATCTTTCAAAGATGCAACGCGATTTTCAAACAGCTCCCTCACTTTACATAGTAGAGTTTTAGATATTTCTTTCTTATTTTCATAAAAATGTTCTTATGATAGGTATATTTTAGGTAGACATTTAAATGACAACTAAAATGTATATCGTGAATATAGTAGATATTGTTTTTGAAATCCTCTTCCGTTTAAAAATAAATATCGCTTAATTTTGTATAACTGGTAACCTATATGAAATAGACGAAACGTCCTATACAAAAATATCTGTTTAAAACGCACAATTTATCACAAATTAATATTTTCGGTGCCATCAGCCAATCCGAGACATCCGTATTTGTTTCTTTGACACTTTCAGCACTTCGATTTTCTTTAAATGTGGTCGCTGTCTACTAATTGTGAATGTACTCACGAGTATGTTAAGCACTTGCAACACTTAACATAATTCCGCAGTGTTGCCAACGCTTCAGAAAGCGGCCAAAATGTAATACTACACCAATGCATGTGGGCGTGCTTAACCATATAATTATTTACATGAGCTTAGGTTTTTGATTCATGAGAATTTAGCTTAGGCTTATTTGTTACATAAAGTTTCGTCAATTATTACCAACCAGCAGCTGTGCAGAGAGCGTTCAATCGTTAACGATCTTTAGGACTGATTATAAGTTTAGGTTTCTGATTCACTAGAGTGGCCAAACTTAGTATTTAGATTCAACGTCTTTAAAGGATGCGACACAAAAGCTTAAAAAGAAAACTCCCCCTTCCAGGCTCACCCCTCTTTATATAGTACATTTTCCGAAATTTTTCATTATCTCAAAAATGGCTCTTAAGATCGATTAAAATATCATATAGGCTGGCCCCGTAGCTCAGTCGGTGGAGCTGGGGGTGGGGATTTTTCTCCGACCAAGATAATTCCTCATCTTCCCCAGAGTCTGGAAGTATGAATGAGAGTGTGAATGTGTGCGTGATCTAATGATTAAAAACCAAAGATAACGAGTTAACACCTTCGGTATGTTCCAAAGGAGAACGGCCGCCGATATGACCATAGTAGATAAAGGCGGGGTATAAATGGAGGAAACATAATATTACATAATTTTCTGATGAAGTAAATGTTATCTTGAACTTCCTTGGAATGTTCTTAGAAGTCATTTTCTTTATCGATAACTTTTGCATAAATGACACGTCTCTAGAGATTATACAATATCTTACTAACCACAGAATATGGATTCCGTTAAAACACACGATTGATTTATGATACAACATTTGTATGAAGTAAACCTATTTTGGGATGTTCTTTTTATCTTTTTTGGTTTTCAATGATTGTACTTTTCTGAAATAGGAACATGTTATTCTATTTTCTGCTACTTGACCATGCACAGATAATGGATTTTAAAACCATCATAGAGCGCATACATGTGCTGTTAAGGTATCAGCTGTCACCTAAACTTTAGGCTTCCCCTTACACCCAATAGAAGTAGAGCAATACAATAATTTCTGCCAATGTTTATGTCGATTATCCTGAAATAGAGGAATAAACGATTTTCAGAATATTTTAGTACCAAAGTAGAACAATTTACGTGTGTGCAAAATTTCGGATTGTTGTTATACTGAACGTATATATTTTAGCACTTTTTTCTCCCCTAAACACAGTAGGTAGAGAAGGCATTGCATTCCATTCAAATTATCAATAACATTATTATTTTTCCTCTTTTATTTTATTATTTATCTATTTATTTATGCATTTATTTAATTATTATTTTTTGCCGAAGTTCTATCATCTTGCCGGTTTGTGTGTGAACTAAATATCCTAAAATCTAAGAAAAGACAGTTAAATCCAAAATTTAGTGTTTTAGTTCGACAAATTCCATGTACGCCACTCGGAAAGAAAAATCTGCCACCCAGATTAATTTTACTTGGAAAAGTTATCGACAATTTTGATGCTATCAAAAACTGTTCCAAGAATTTTCGTTAAAATATCATACTTAAAATATTTTCCTGTGTAACAAAATGGATATCTTGAATTTATTGGGAATTTCCATAGAAACTGTGAGTTTCGTTGCATTATTTTTATATTAGTAGAATCAAGTTTCCGAAACTCAAAATCTACAAATTTCTTGAAATCTGTTGGAATACTTTGTTAAACTTTTGGACACGTTAGCTTCAGATTAACGTGGTCAACTAAACTGTTGCGTCTGTTGTGAGGCAGACTTGTGCCTAAAGACATTTAGGATGTCTGAAGCTAGTGGTTGAGTTGATATTTGTACTTCGGCTTCCTGGAAGTTGTTCCGCAAAACTGAAAATTAAATATAATTGGTGAAATCAGTAGCAGTGGACTAAGTCATATGGAAGTTGAAGTGTTAAAATAGAGAAAAATTCTAGACAAGAAGAGTGAATATAACACAATATTACAATATTGCTGATATACGGTCGGGTAAGAAGTATTATCTTGCTCAGGAACAACTGTAAACCTTCAATATTTATTGCTTAAGAATGTCCCAATATATTCTGTAGAAAGAAGCTTCTCTACCTATATGTGTTAAACCATAGTAGTTTACAAATACGTATTAGCTAATTTTTAATATATTTTAAGATCATAAAACCACCAGTTTCAAGTCGTTCCTTGATATTCTTTACGTCAGCTAAATCTGGGCCCTAATTATTACTTTCGTATGTGTACTAAATTTTATGGCCATTTCCTCAAACTTTTAAGTCTCTGTTTCTTGAAAGTGAAAAGAAGCAAAATGAAGATATCATGGAAGGAACAGAAAAATCACTGAAAATATCGGTATAAGGTATTTCAGTAATTTTAATACCCTGTTATGGGTGTACTATTGAATACTTAAAGGCCTTTTTCTGCCTTTCTTTTTTCCTGACATTTTAATTTGTATAAAAACAATATTACGCAATGCTTGCCATTAATGCGTTATGACACTTTCGAAATCTATTTCTATACTTTTAATCACTACGAGTTTATTTGAATAGTTATATGATAATATATTAACTGACTAGTCGCAGAAACATTTTGCTTAAATAACATTGTGTAAGATAACATAGCTGTAGTTTAAAATAATTCAGAGGGGAACAAATTCCATAGCAGACACTTCTTAATTAGATATGTTTCCAGTTCCAGCTCACAAATACCAATTCAGAAAATTAAAAGGTAAAGCAGGTAGCGTTTTATATAAGATGTTATAAAAATGTAATAAACAATTTGTCTTGAATTTCATTTTAGTTAGGATGTTCAAGACACGCAAGTATAGGAGAATATGTTTGCAAACGAAATAAGTTGAGAATCCAGCTTCGCGTGGCCTTAATATTATTAAAATTGCATAATTAATGATGTAATATTTTTAACATCATTGAAACAGGATCAGTTTCTCCAAAAGTTTCTCTTGTTTTATTTATATATATATATATATATATATATATATATATATATATACCTAGAATACAGTGCAAGCAATCAAATTGCATTGCTGGCCTGATCACCGCTTCTGCTTTTACTTCAGTCATGATTTAGTATCATTATATCCCACTGATCGAGATGGCTCTGTGGCAGCACATGAAGTGCGCCTTCAGGAGTCCCAGGTTTAATTTTTGGTGGCTGTCAAATCTAATCATGCATTTTTTCTATGGTTTTCTATGGTCGGCAAGGTGAATGCTGGGATCATCTCCCTCTTTTACATTACAGGTTAACTCCGGGGCTGTGTGTTGGTAGGCGATGGATAGATGGTGTAGAAGCCTGCGATTTGGAACTTATTCTGGACCCCGTCTGAGAGTGGCTGTTGGAATCTACACTGCTAGGATGAGGTTTCCCCAGTTCCCGCTGGAGGTGAACCTATGACTACCGCACCTCCCAATGGATTTCGCGGGTCACCATCACAACCGAATGGTCAACATATAGCTGTTGGAAACTGTGTGTCCCCGGTGCCTGCGTTGAGCAGTCCTGTAGCTCCTTCATCTCATCCGTTCCTCCTAAGGCTGTATGCGCAAACGTTCCCTTGCGAGTGGTGGTACTGTGTTTCCTCTACGTTATCTAGGATATCAGATCTATCCTATAATTAAATCTTATACATATATAATTCTCTCAGATAAATTTTCTTCAGATTTAAACACCAATGAATCTATCTAGGAAACCAGAATATTCAGTGAGGTTTCTATAGTGATCAATGGTGCATTTTAATTACTGTCTGCCCTGCACAAGAAGGCAAGGACCCGGAAAGTGTAATGTAATCACTTTTTCTGTGTTTATGGTCGACTTCCGGATAAGATAAGGGAAGCTAGGCTCATGTAAAATACACTGTGTTGTCACATAACTCAACCATGCATAATCCCTATCACTGCAATTACTGAAACAAGCAATACCTACATCTGGCAGCAAGGGTGACATATGCAATCTCATACACTCATTTCGTAGTTAAAGTCTGTCTACTCAACGCAAGTGCACGGCGGCCGCTTTCTTTGAGGAACCCTCATAATCGTTTTACAACATGGACCCTCCTCCTGACGGTCTTCTCTACAAGGTTGCAACATTTTAACATCACCGTCTTGCACCTAATGAAACAGAACAACTGGAAGTTGGAACTTTGGCAACTGAGACTCAACGCGGAGTAGACATGCAACTGTCATTTTCAGAAAATCGGGGTTACCATTGGTCCCCAACGTCAGTGTTCCATTTCTGAAGTGTGGAGATAGATTTATGACGGTCATTAGTGGGCGGAAAGGTCAGGTTCTTTGAGGTCCTTTTGACTGGGAACTGCACACACGTTGGCTAAACAGACTTTAACATATCCACTGCCAGAGCTTATAAACAGTTCCAATCCTCCCTCTTCGTGCCACGCTTGCCTTATTGAGCTGGGCAGACAAGTACTTCCTCTGAGACCTACTTACAGTAAACGGAGCAAAATTTGTACTCCACCCAAATATTAGATGTTGAGATTTAAACGAAAATATATGTTTTGAGGTCGACTAAATTCAAAATATAAATCTTTCAGAAAAATAAGCATATGTGTGTGCGTTCGTGTGAGTGTCTGTGTGTGTTTGTCTATGAACAACGTAACGCAAAACGAAAAGTCTATTAAATACGAAACACCATACAAGTGTGTTATATGTATAGCCCTATGAATTGTTTTTGCGTTTTGATAATGCATGATTGATTGTTCAGCATCTGGTACACTTCCACGTGCTAAGGCGATGCCAGTGATTAGTCCGTTAGAAAGAAGTCATCCAGGGAGGTAAATGAACTTTCCTAAGAAGTGGAGAGAAGCAGATAGTGCCATGTGCGTTTCACCGGTATGTCTTTATTGTTGTCCAAACATCTGAAAATCATTTATTGCGGTATTACAACACAAAATTGAAGGTTACAAATATTGCTCGAAATAGCTGCCTGCATGCCCTAAGCCTGTGTTCCAGGCTATCAGTACTCTGTTGAAAATTCCTGGAGTATTTCATATTTCGTCAAATCCAGCATGGATGCATTATTTCAGATTGTCACTATGCGGTACAGCAGTCGCACAATTAAGGGAATCTGAACGGTACCAGATCAGGAGATCCACATATCGTTATAGATACAAAGTGAATATCGATGGTCAAATGTTTAACAACTGAACGTTATACGGTGTTCTTAAAATTACATTGACTTAACAGGCAATCGTGAGAATCGATAGGATGTGAAACGAATGAACATTCCAACCATTAACAACGTTTATATCGGAAATGGCTTGTGCCACAAAAACTATATTTTAAATAAATTGGAAGGAATACATGCCGAAACTATTACTCCAGAAATTACATACCACCCAATTGAAATGAGTACACGCATAATCTTGTTAAAGCCATATTCCTGGATAACGCCCAGTTAATGACTAAACTAATTTCATATACCTATACAGTATACAGGTGTCTGCATCCTGGTACGGAGGAAAGAAATAAGCTGATCATTAATGATTCTACCCTTAACGCTTGGAATCTTTATTAATGCCTATCCTGTCATACTTCATGAGGGTTTTCACAGTCGCTGTTATGAGTTTGACGAAAATTGAAGATACCGTCACGAATAAATTCGAGAATAAGGTGTATGCTAAGAGATTTATGAAGACAGACACTTCTGTAACATGCGTGGGCAGTCGGTTTTTCTTGGCTCAAAGTTCACCACATTTAATTTGTGCAGCCACTGAATGTGATAAAATCACAGATGACTTTTATGCAAAATTTTCCAGATAATGATGATAGGTTTGCGTCCAAATTACAAAAAACTCATTCTTCACAGTCACTGCTTTGTATCGCTCTTTGTTTCTCAACATCCGAAACATTCCTCTCAAATGAGCCTCTCCCCCCCCCCTCTCTCTCTCTTCCTCTCAAGCGTTGGTGAATTCATAAGAATGTGCCAGAACTAGGTAATTGACTGTCGGGATAGGTTTCTACACAAAACTCATGAGCGTGTCCATCTGCATAACCATAAACGCAGAGCATATCGGTGTTTTCACTAGGAGAATACATTTCTTCTGCCTTCTGCTTTAATCTTTTTACTGCCTGCATAATGGGGAGACATCTCCAAAATATATGACATAAATAAAGGTACATTCTGTATTTCTCCGGAATGATAGAAAATTTGGTGTCATGTAGAAGTTCATTAATATTGAAATTCATTGCATCTCTCTTGGATTTATTTAAGGCACCATTTTTTAAAATAATCTAGTTGGTAATGTGTTAAATAAACTATAACATACAAATATTGTTTTATTTACTGATTTTTGCTTTTCTATTGAGAATGATTCACAAGAACCTAAAGCATTTAAGGGATCATACTAATTTGGGGAGTATTCAGTCAATCGACATGCATATTTATAACTTTTCTCAGTAAAATAATAGTAAGTGTGTTTTGAAAGACATCAGGACTGTATATGATCACAATAAGTTTTATTTGAAATGTTAACAACACATATTTGTATTTAGTTCTCTATTTGGAATGGAAACCCGAATGCGACAGACTCCTTGCAGATGTGTGTTAGTTGATTGACACATCAGAATAAGGTAAAATAAGGCTGGACACAGGATTGGAATGTTTCTATAAGCTCTGTTAGAAAGAAGAAGATAGGTAACAGTATGGTGAGGAAGTAAAGAAACTTGGAGAGAAGGAGTTGGGGAGAGATAGCTAATACAAAGCACGGGAACAAAATATGGGTATTCGATAAAGCACTCAGGATAAGTATTAACCACTTCGTTCGTAAAGGAAAGGCAACCTGCAATTTGAAAAAACGAACAGTTTGCCTCAGGGTACTACATAAGTCATTAACTGGTAGAAAATCAAGCTCAGTTTGCTATTCATTAATGCAAGTGCTGTGTGACCAATAGTGTATATTAATCTTACACCACGTTGTAGTTATTACTGAACATACTGACTTAATGAGCACCTGTTGGTATTTATGTTCCCTACATGCAACTGGCACAGTTGCCTTTGGAGTGCGTTAAGCGCTATACTTTTTGTAATCAGTAAAGCACGTTACTCTATTTCAAATTTTAGAGGAATAAATTTGTCTCTGCGCAATACAAAACGCTACCTTCCTCCGGGTTTTACCATGATTCCTCGTGATTCCGAGCTCATGGATTCAGGTTCGATAGAGACCGATGAATTTCCTCGGTAGTTAAAATACTTTGCGCAACTTCCTTCGTGATAAAGCCTTTAGTTCCCTTTAATATTTGCACGCAAAAATACCCCATTTCCTGGAATAGAAGGCAAACATTTTGGTCATTTCACACCCCCAGTGTTGTACTTCTAGTGGTGGTGCTATCTATAGACGGTGGGCTAATTACGTAACGCTATGACCGCTCAGTGCGGATTTAGTGACTGCACAAATTCACCTGATTAAAGAAAACGTCGCCAGGATGCAACAGGAAACTGACCTAAAGCGCTAGGTATTCAAAAGTCATATTCGTTTAACAATGAAAAATATGTCACTTCCCAGTGTTTACTCACCGCTCTCAAAGGATAGTTAAAAGAACATTTATAAATGTTTAAAAAGACAAAATCATACCCTATTTCGAAGTAACACGTAATACTGGTATATATTCCCAAAGTTAAGCGTTAATAAGGTGTTCTTGGACTGTTGACATATATACTTCTGACTTTCCTGCACACGAAAACCTTACTATTTCAGACTATGCTCACAATATCGTAATCCTGAGCAAAGGCACCTGTGAATCAGCAGCCAGAAAACTTAATGCTTTCTATGAAGACATAGAAGTCCGGTACAAACGACGGAGAGTTGTTGTGAGTCCTTCGAAATCTAAATTAATCAAATTCACAAATAAAAGGGACGTAACGTGCCATTCTGTTACACTAAACGACACAGTAATCGTCACATTTCAAATTATCGGATACCTTGGCCTAATTTTAGACAACAGATGCACCTGGAACGACCACATCACTAATTTGGTACAGGAAATAAGACATCGTATTCGCCTTCTGAAGCTAATTATCACAAGCAAGTGATCTTTACCACTGCAATACAAGCTGTTGCTATACACTTCTCTCGTGCGATCTTGTATGCTTCTGCAGTATGGGGATCTGCTTCATCAACACACATAAAAAGAATTCAAACCCTACAAAACATATATTTACGAATTATAACTGATTTATCGTGGTACATTCGTAACACCACTCTCAATAGTGACGTAAATGTTCTGGAGGTATCTACAGTCCTCCGATATACCTATACAAGACTATGCAACTCATTTCTAAAACATACTAATCCTTTGTTACGATAGATATAAAAAATGCTTCACCAAATCGAGACCATAGGAAATTGAACAGAAAACGACATTGAGGCGCACTCAGCACCTCATATTTTAGGCAAGGTGACGGGTGACGGCTACGGATGGGGAGGTTTCTGATCAGATCGGGGTTTTTTTCTTGGGGTTCGCTCTGCATGGATTCTCTGTTCTCTGCTCCAGGGCGAGGATGCGTCCTGACTGGATGTGGTTTGTTTTAGCGAAGAAAACACCTCGACTGTGTTACCTTGACGATTTATTATCGTTAATAAGCTCGTATCTCACTCGCCACCGGGAGAGTCACTACTTGCAGACTCGTGATGAAGTGCGAGTTCCGTGTGTAACGACAGAGTTTTTATATGTGGTGATAATCTCGGCGCGTAACAACTGAATGTCTTATACGTAGTGTATGTTCGGTGTATTAAGGTAGAGTTTATACGTGATGGGTCTTCAGTGTGTCTGGATGGTCTACTTAAAATCGCCACAGAGCCGGAGTCGAACAACAGACCCTTTCGTAGTCGTCATCAAAACCACTGAACAACCCTGGTGTAATTAATGCTATACGTTCTGAACATCTAAACACTTACCTATAAAGTTATGGTTCATTTTATTGCTTTATAAAATTAGAATTTGTTACGCTACATTACACAACGTACTGCAAATTATATTTCAAATTACATTTTCTTATACAGCTCATTCAGAGGAAGAAACTTAAAGATAAAAACTGAGTTAACAATTATTACATAACTGAATTAACATTTTAATACGTGTTTATATTACATGAATGTACTTCAATACTTTTGTATCCCACCCAGTTAGGAATAATCTCAGTTTTCCCGAAGGTAGAATTTTCGCCATGATTCTAACCTCGTGGACGGCACCTCTTTATCTCCCGATCATGAGAAAGGAAGGTACTAAAGTTTCCAAGCAGCTATAGAGTAATGCCTGATCATCTGGTTGTCGCAATATGGCCTTCTCGGTTTCAGCATCCGGTCTATTCATCTTGGAACATTTTGAAGTGAATTAAATACTTAGGTTAATGATCTCGAGCAGTTCTGCTTCTTAATGGCATGTAAGAAATGCAATCTGTAATCATTTGCTTACAAGACAAGCATGAATACCTAATGGCACAAGCTGCATCAAGTATTAATGTTTCTTTCTGTAGCTGATCAAGTGTTTATTGACACTCTATAAATGTAGACTAATTAGAATTAAGAAAGCTAGGAACGTAAAACATATAGGACAAAAACTTTTGCGGAAGCAAAGAGCAAATCAAAGCAAATCAAACAGCATTTGCAAACAGCTTAATTCAGTTACTTACTTCAAAGTGTAAAAGCACATAGTATAGCTTTGTGTTACTTCCGCTAACTGACGAAATGGTACGCAATATTTTACGTTGCAGTCACATGACTTGCTCTGTCTTCTATCATTTAGGTATCAGGTTTGTGCAGACTATTCCTATGAAAGCTTATGTTTCTACTTAGTTCATTTTAATCGAGATAAAAGTTGCAGAAATAGTATTACTAGAGATTCCGTTATAAATATTCGTACAAAACAGACAGCGATAGTCAAATGTTCAAGAACTGAACGCTGTGCTGGCACTACAATTCCATACTCTTTCCGTTTTCTTCGCAGGGGAAACAAATATCGAAATAACTTTAAAAGGTATAATGAAGTACTGAACAAGTCCAACCATAAATAAGCTATAGCTCGAAAATGACAAATACCACAATACAGTTGATTGAAATACGTAAATTGTGCGTTGTAAGGAACTTTACATTTCTGTACAGTGTATGTTGGTCTATCGCTTAACGTTTACCTGCTATACAAGATTGTATAAAATTCCTTCCGAATGAAGGGCAATCCTCAGTCTAGTACTAGACAATGCAAAATATGCTATATATTGTCATATGAGTATGTTTAATATAGGTATGGAACTTTAATGAAAATCATTAGATTCTTGGAAATTAAATTGTTCCTTCACACCAGCCGTGTGTAGGCCAAATTCTGGACAAGTTGTGTCCAAATGAAAATGAATTTGGCCTACATATGGCTGGTGTGAAAAAACAATTTAATTTACATTAATAGACCTAACAGTGGTTGGACTAAAAAGCCCAGCCCTTAAAGTCCTTACGTGTTGTATGTCGCCATTAAGGAGTTGTCTCATGTGTATATGAGAATTTCCTAGTGGTTTACTGGGAAAATGCGAGTCAGTTGGAGAATTAATGTCATACTGGCATGATGGCCATGATAGCTCAATGGTTAGAACAATCGGATGGAGACCGGGAGATCAGTGTTCAAATCCCTGCTATGGCATTGATTTTTCATTCTGACTCATCCTGTCCATCATTAGACTCATACGTCAGAAAATCAACAACTTCGAAAATTGTTGAAAATTTAATAGAATGGGTTGAGGGATTTTTCTGAAAACCTTCACGTCGCATTTATAGAAGAAGATGATGCGATGATAGCAGCAATAATGATAACGACATTCATCCCAGGCATTCGACCGACCCCCGACCCTGATCTCATCTATCGGGTCAATATGTTTCAGCTCCCTCACTGTGCGGCAACCCAAGCGACTCGTAACACCAGCATTGGAGAGGAAGGGATGGATTTGTAAATCTTAACTATTCAGTTCATTTGTCCGTTTGTTATTATTTTCCACTACTTGGTGCTCTCAATCCTGCTGTGTTGATCCACTTTAGTTTACCTTCTCATATACTTCCGCTTTGGAAATGTTTATACCACTTCTAGGCAGTCCTCTGCCTTGATGGTACAAAGTCTCTGGTGTAGTGCTTCATGTCATCTGTCCATCTCGTTACTGGTCTCCCTGGTCCTCGTAATCCGTTGTTTAGACCCCATATTGTGGTTGCATGTGCCGATCAAGTCATACTATATGTCCTCGAACTCCATTTTAAAAACTTGCGTTTTTCCACGATGCTTGATTTTAATGTAGTTCTTTAATTATTTGTAATATCTTCCTTTCCAATTTCCTCTGCGTTGCTTGTGGTGAACGTTTTTGCTTTTGGGTAAGGGTTCCGATTAGGGCTCCATATAGTAGTAGTGATATGCACTTGTTCAGTACTTCAATTGTGATTTTGAGTTTCTGTGATTTGTCCATTAGGATGAAGCTTAGGTTCCATAATTTCCTGCAGGATATTGTTATCCTTATTTAACTTCTTTGCTGCTGCTGTTAAGGAACAAATATGCAAATATGTTGTGTTCTTCATAGCTGATCATTGGGTTTTACTTGAGTTTATGGGAATTCCTGTCTTAGTGCAATACCTCCTTTATGGTCTAACATAATATGAATTCCCATTGCTGAGTTCATGAAGATTATTATGTCGTCAGCGAATTTCAAGTTTGTGAATTTTCTTCCATACGTTATTATCTATCAGTTTTCCCAGTCTGTATTGTAGAATATGTGTTCTAAAAATCAAGTAAGTTTTCCTGACATAGGATCTTCCTGTCTGACACTTTCTGGAGTGCAAATGGTGGTCCTTCTCGATCAATCTTTACTTTTGCTTGAGTTTTGGAATATATCTTCGCTAGAAGGTGACATACGTTTTCTCTATTACTTGTTTCAATAACTTTTCTAATACCTAGAGTGTTTCACATTATCGAAGGCATTTGCAAAGGCTATGAGTGCTTCATACATTTCTAGATTATATTCTTTCATATTCTCCACAAATAGATTCACTGTTTGTAGGCGACATATTGTTGAAAAGCCTGGTCAAAGGCTGATTTGATTGGCTGTCCTCCAGTTGGCTATCTTCTAGTTATAATTTTAAAAAAAATCTTGAACCTGTTTGACATAAGAATTATTGGACGATTGATATTTAGTTTTTTCCTCTTCTGTGATGAGGTTGTTGAGTATTCTTGTTAGTGCCTCTGTCAAGATATTTATTACCAATTTTAGACATTCACTTGTTACCACATTTTCACCGGGAGGCTTCACATCTTTTGCTGTTTATCGCTTGTCTTATGTTTGACATAATGTCGGAGAGGCTTCTTCTGTTTCTCTACTTCTGTAGGTTATCATCTGTTCCTCGTGATCTGTTAGTGTACATGTGTATTATTTGGTCTGGAATTCTGTTGCGATTACAAGCCATTTTGCCTTTATTACAACACTGGTTATTCTCAACAAATCATAAAGACGTTAGACCACAACCCCTTGGAATTTATTTTGTTTCCTGGTGTGTCTTTCATGCTCATCATCAGCTACATACTTTGGAAAGTCTCGTTCTTTGTTTTTCGGGTAGATTTTGACGATTCAATAATTTCTTGAACTGGTTTAGTTGTGTGTTTCGTCAATTTCTCCGTTATTGTTCTTTTACTTGTCTTATTTACTTCTTGAAATTCCAAGTTCTTTTCGCTTGATAAATGTTGGTATTTCCTGTTCCAACTGTTCAAGTTTTTCGACTACTATCGTGATCGCACTCAGCTTTTTTCTCCTCTTTGGTGTTTCGTGGCCAAAAGCTTTTCGTCCTGCTTTGATAATGCATTTGTTTAATGTTGTATAGTTTCCTTGAGTATTTATTATGTTGCAGTTCACAATAAAAATATTTCCTGCAAAATTGTTTGCATTCTTCCTCATTGTAAAAAATCTGATGCGCCTTGTTTGGAAAACCTCTTCAGCTTCTTTTCCTCACATTTATTGACGTTTTCACCCTTCGGTAGTCTGACTCAAGTGCTAGATTGTTTATTACCCTGAGGGTGACTTCTCTTTTTGGCTAGAATAGAACCAATTTCGTTTTTTGGCCTTCATTTTGTTTTAGTTTCCCTTCATCTGGAGAACGCAAGGTCCATTGTGTTCTTGTTGCTTTTTAGAGTTGTTTATCTTCACATTTTTTTTTTTTTTTTGTGCATTGAATAAATTTATTTCCACGATAATCTATTTCCGTCCTTGAAAAATACTGAACTTAAATACCGAGACTAATATTTATTCCACTTTTTGTTTGTGAATTATACTGCTCACAAATACACAGAATACACAGAAATACAATGACCCATTAAAAAGAAATACTGATATGCGCATTCACATGACTTTCTCTGGTAACTCTGTTATAAACTGTTCTTAAAAACGCGTGTTAAGCGATATAACTATTTGTAGAAATGGCTTTATTACAGATCTCCTTATAGGTGCAATGGGAATAGAGGAATAGAGTCGGATTAAGTGAAGCCACCGAGACTAATATTTATTCCACTTTTTGTTTGTGAATTATACTGCTCACAAATACACAGAATACACAGAAATACAATGACCCATTAAAAAGAAATACTGATATGCGCATTCACATGACTTTCTCTGGTAACTCTGTTATAAACTGTTCTTAAAAACGCGTGTTAAGCGATATAACTATTTGTAGAAATGGCTTTATTACAGATCTCCTTATAGGTGCAATGGGAATAGAGGAATAGAGTCGGATTAAGTGAAGCCAAATCGTTAAATAGATGTGGCTATGTAATGATTTTGATGTTCCTTCCTATTTATAAGGCTAGGACATAGAAACTAAAAGTTCAAATATTTCAATATGGTTATCTCCGCAAAAACATTTACTTGGCATAAATTGTGTACTTTAACCGTATATACATTTTGTGATGTACGATTTTGTATATCGCTTACAGTTCTGAAGAGGTCTTCAGAAACTGTTCACAGAGAATTCAATATACGTATACGAAGTTCTTCCCTAACTGCTTAATAGTAATAAAGAGGAGGATGCACCCGAAAGAGCATTAAGTTCACAGTCTTTCACTTTTTGTTTTTCCTGTACTCAGAGATAGACTGCTCTCTGTTGACACATTTCATGATGTGAGTGATATCTTTCGCACTGGTTCCTGCATAGTTCAGATGAACAGCTTTCACATGGCTCGTAGTATTTCTTGTTGTTACATAGTTCATGATGGAAGTCACGGGTTGCTAGTTTAATGATGATAAAGTGTCTAGGATTGATTTTCCTTGGTCCAGGATTTTTCCGGCATTGCACTAGAGGTGTAGAAGTCCTCATGGTTCTTCTTCCTCTTTATTCTTCTCTGTTCTAACACTTCCTCATATGGACCTGTAGATGGCAGCAGATATGTCAGGTACATGTCTTCCAAGAAGAAAGTCTCTCTGGCAAGCTCATAAACCAGTAGGGATTTGGGGTTTCTCCCTACACTCAGGACCTTCTTTAGATACCTCGCTTTTAGCGTCTCCAGCCTTTTAGGGTTGCCGTTTTTCATCGTCTCCCATATTAGTTCTATAATATATAGTACTACTGGCGTTATTTTCGCCCGATCACTGCTGTGTCGAGAACTAGAAATTGTAGTTTATTTATATCATACATGGCTTTAATTTAGTAATGAGAGGATCTAGGACATTATTTTGGGTAAACGTATACAATCATGAGTTGCGTTTCGAGAGAAAAACCAATTTAATAAGTGTGAACCTGTTTTTCGAAATGATATGAATTAAGACTTTTCACAACAGCAAAATCAGATTTTCACAATTATGAAATGGCTTCAGGCAATTTAAATGATAGATACATTTTCTTGCACAAAGCCATCGTATTTAAACTCAGTTTAGAAACAAATGTGTGTGTGTGTGTGTGTGTGTGTGTGTGTGTGTGTGTGTGTGTGTGTGTGTGTGTGTGTTTGTGTGTATGTTGTAGTACAAATTGATATATAAGTTCAATAAATATAAAGAGAATTTATTGAATTAAAAACTATTAGCAAGTAAGCTTTAGGGGGAATAATTAAATTAACCGAACAGTCGGCTATGCGTTTCCACTACTATACAAATAATATGCGTTAGTTAAGCTGGTCAGAGGGGTTCAATATATACGAAGTATTTGTTTATATTTTATGCAATACAAGTCCTGCCATTTTATTTGTGCGTTTTCATGGATGACTTCTATTTCCCCCTAATAAAACAATCAACATATAATTACATCTTATTGATACAAGACAGCGCTTACTGATTACATTCTTAAAATTATTTTGAGCAGGATTTTATCTTCTATATTAGTTTCCGTTAGACATTTTTACAATGATGGTCTTCCTATAAATTGAAAGCTTTTGAGCTATTCTTCACCTAAAGTTCTCTCTTTTTTTCATCAATTTCAACTATATCAAAAGAGCGGACAAACATTCTTCAAATCCCTTTATACCGAATCTCATTTCTGTACTATTTATCTTAACGAAAAGCTATGTAAAGACATTCGCAGTAACTGCATATAAAACAAGCACATAATAATGGAACCATTATCTCACAAAAAGAGCTGGGGTTTTTAAATATTTGCATATTTTATTCCTTGAAAATTACACAGATGCATGTAAGCAATAATTAATAAATGTGTTACACACTGTAAGGAGCTTATTACGGAAGTCTTATAGAGCCTGTAAATGTATATTGAAGGGATTAGTGATTATTTAAATAATTTATACATATTTAGGCATGTATTTTACATTTATAGCGACGAATTGCACAAATATTGACTCCGATGCTTTAAGCAGAAGAGAAGGATACGACAAAATCTCTTTACTGCTCTGTTTGTGCAGGACTTAGCTACCATGTTTCTAAATCAATAAAAGATCGCCAAAAATGAGGAAGTATTATCAACAATTATGCGGTAAGTCTTTAAAGTCCGGCGTAGCCATTGCATCATAAAATTTGTTATGTTTTGTATTAATATTGCAAACGAAGCGTCTGCCACAACGATAACGTCTCCAAGAATTAAAAAGAGTCATTTTCACTTAACATTTAAACTTGTACTAATGTGCTACTAATCGTAATTTTTGAAGTGTGAGCAGTAGGAAATGCCGAAGGAGAGGAGTAGTAAAACGTATTTTCTTCGCCAGTGGATTGATGGAAATCTTACTCTTAAAACAGTTGAAAATATAGTAATGTGAGGGTGTATTAATACATTAAGTTTCATTTTTGTATTTTCAGAATACTTTTAAAAACAATGCGATTTTCGAGATTGTGATTAGTGGTTTTATTTAACTAAAACAAAGCCATATAATTTTATACCATTATTACAGGGCCCTGAAACATCAACAATAACAACAAAATAGTTTACGCAACATCTACAAACAGCAGCACATCGAAGTATAAAAACATTTTAAGTGATAAAAGAAAATCGTTTCCGCCAGAGATGGTGAAAAATATTTTATTGTTTATTGCAATAAACACTACTAATAGTAAGATAGACTAAAAAAACTAATAAATATTACTTGATTAGTGCTTGTGTTTGAATATACTATTTGATGAATTCAATATTAATGAGTATGATAAAGTTGAAATAATGCACTTTATTTTAAATGCGTATTATCAAGGTTTAGAGCATATCTAGCACATTTTAATGCATATATGTATGCATATATTCATATTTCATGCTGCATATACATCCGTTCTCTAGTGATAAAGCACGGCAACTCCTGATCAAATGAGGTTTTAGCTTTTTATAGTTTATTATGGTCCTTAAGAGTTTCTGTTGTAGTTTATGGTAAAGTTTGAAGTAAATCTCTTGGAGGTACTCTGGCGTACGGGAGCTAATGTTACTGTGGAAATACCTCCAAAAATTTGGAAGTGTATATCCTGTAAATACTCAGAAATGTGAAATAATGTACTTTATTTTAAATGTATATTATCAAGTTATGAGACAATATTTAGCATATTTTAATGCATACATGCTTGCATCTATTCATACTTTATAGTTCATATAAATCCGAACTCTACTTATAACGTTTTCAGACATTTCTTTTTCCAACACGTATGGCTATATAATCGAAGTTATTTTTATTACTTTTCCAAATGTTGTCACAAGTGACTGTTTTAATTAATACAAATACTAGGTCATGTGACTTCAGTGGTATGTGACGTCACTCCCCCACTACTTCACCTCTGGCATAAGTGAATGTGAAGTGTGACTGTGCAGGTCTTCGACCTGACAGGGCAGAATGTTCTGACTGTGTAAAGTATGGGTCCGAGTGACCATTTTTTGTAATTAATTAGTTTAGTAAATATTATTATTAAGTGAATTGTAATGTTAAATTAGTCTCACCCATACCTTTTTTAGTTCTTTTGTAACCTGATAGTAAACCCCAACGTCTCGTGAAGCATGCATTTCTCTACCAATTGAGCTACTCGCCCCCGTGTACGATCTGGCCATGTGTTCTTTTAACATCCATGGTTAGCCCATCACAACATGTCTATTTTAATCCCAATATTTAACTGTTAACGTAACTTTCATGGAAATAATCAATGGAGGCTTATTCTTGTTTAACTCGCTTTATGGAATTTTGAAGTAATGTGCTGAAAAATATTTCAAATTGTAGAATTAGATAAATTAAAAGCTGTTACACTTAAGCTATAAAAGATAATACTGTATTTCCAACTTTTTATTTAGCATATTTAACTTATAACAGCAAAATATTTGGTAGCTCTACCTTTGGGATTATGGAACACCTGAGGATGTTCAGGAGATGCCAACTAAACGCAGCCTTGAAATAGCTGACGGGAGGTCATTGTTAAATGAGGCCTTAAAATCAAACTTAATTGAATTCATTTTTAATCAGAATATGAAATTGTGAAAAAAAAAAAAAACAATCATGTATAGTCTGCTTTATATCCACCATGAACAGGCCACTAAGCACGCTTTCTGCAGAATGTTCGATATAGGGTAATGGGCTGCAAATTTTAATTTCAAATTGTCAATGATGATGATGGTGATATATATATATAAGGGCGCTCAACTACGG